>BSQZ01000020.1:2618744-3076244 GCA_033239005.1 Lamellibrachia satsuma | reverse complement strand
TTGAAGCATTAACTAATTTAATAGTTTGTCTGATGATTTCACAAAAACTACATACAAAAGTTGCTAGTTAGGTTTTTCGCAAACTTAATTTGAAATGAGAAAAAAATCAAATTGATTAAGCACCTTTAATTTATTAGTATTTATCTTGATTGGTTAAAAATAATATCCGTGCAAAATGTTTTACTGTCGTGATCTTTCATCTCTTAATATTTTCAAAAATACACGTTTTTCACAGGATCTTTTATGGGTCTATCAAATCCCTGTTTTATACAATAATTTTGTGACGATAAATATACTACCACAGTAAAGACAAAAATATGAAGTATAACACTGTCAATTTAGATGCATATCAGTTAACTGATTAATATACACTACTGAGACACAATTCATAAAACTGCATTGTGACAATATGACTTCAAGCATACCCATATTTGGCGAAGTTAGTCCACAGATACATCATCCAGTCGCTGATGTTACGGTCTTCATAGTCGTACCACTGTCGCGGGATCAACTCTGTCTCATTGACGACAGTCTCATTGAGATAAGGAAAGCCAAAGACGTAGGGTAGAGCAGCAGAATAGGACACACCTAAACACAGAGGCACAGTCGTGTTGTAGGGCATGGCAGCATATTGGGCAAACTTGGAGTCAATTACATTGGAACTGAAACTAGAACTGGAGTTTTGTTTTTAGAAGGAATTGATGAAAATGTAATTGGTAGTTTCAATTACTTTTCAACAACTTTTTCAATTACATCATGTAACATTTTAGCTACAATTATTTGCTGCAAATAATCAATAATTATATATATATATATAACAAAATATGTTGCACAATGCGTATATCATATTTGCTTCTTATTATGTACAATAATATACAGATATCAAAAAAGCTGCTCTAAAATAGATATTATTTGAGGCATTGAATACGTCTATGGCTGCTCTGTTCACAGTGATATTTTTCGCAATTGTAACTGATTTAACTGATAACTGGAACTGGTATTTTTGAGGTGGAATCAGTATTTGTAATTAATGTGGAATTTGAATTGATTAATGTATTTGAACCTCAAGCGGACTGGGGTTTGTACCCTCTCACTCCCATTGAAATATGAATGGATAGCTTTTGAGTAGTAATTGCAGAATGGTAGATTTCCAGTGAAACCTGGTGGATTTCATTTGATGCAGGTACATTTGTATTCTGATAGATGCTGACACTTGATCGGAATAGGAATGCTAATTAGCTCCGATTAACCAATGAAAACATTATAATGGATTGATACAGTGTTATTCAGAATTTCAAGAAAAAAATACACTTTTAAAAACAGGTCTGCATATCCCATAATACAGAAGAACATTGTTCAAAATTAACAAAATTGTAAGGATTGATCCCTGAGACAAATTTCTAAGAGCTTAGGTACAGTGTAAGAGTCATATGTGCAAACATATTTAGTGGTCCTACGCTCACCCATCCAGCGAGGAAGCCAGTCATTCCAAGACTTGTAGTTGAACTGGTAGACATAGGTTGGTTCATAGAGCGACTGCATCTTGATGACTTGGTCCATACCAACGCCAACTTGAAGGTCAGTGAGCATCTACAAGGTCACATTAAAAAAACAATAAAAAATGTATAAATTAAATTCTAAATGGTTACTAGTCCTTGGGCAGCTTACAAATGTAGTTCACATATCAGTGAATTCAATTTTCAGACTCATTTCACAAAAAACAAATCTGTCTAATATTGATTAAATGCACACACACTGTCACACTATTGGTTGGAATAATGTTTAGTTAATGCTTTATCAATTATGCATATACAGAATAAGAAAGTTATTTTTTGTGTATTTTAGGAACATTTAAGACACTTGAACAGAAGTAGCCATCTCTAAAGGCGTGAAGAAGAAGAAGAGGAACACCACAAAGTAAATGAACGGATGACAAAGAAGTGGACAAAGTTAGGATGGAATGAACTGAAAATGAAAGGTTGTGAAGAGTGAAACAACGTGTAATGAGTGACTTATTCTACAAAAAGTGGAGAAAACGTTTAGTGAAAAAGATGGAGAAAACGCCTACTGAACATGGCTCTCACATTAATGAACTCCTGCGTGCGTGCCGAGCTGTTCTCTGGGTCAGGCCAGTAGGTGTACTGGAATTCAATGGCTTCGTAGGCTCGGCTCTTGTAGTCCTCCTGCACCAGCCAATCATCGATCATACGTGACACGTACGTCTTGAATGTCTCCCCTAACATCCCGTTCTCAAGACCACGCAGAGTGTCATCTGAACAGACACACACCCATGAGGACAGTGGTGTGTGTGTGTGTGCACAGGTGTGTCATGATAATGTGCGTGCAAAGAGAATATGTGCGCAATAAAAATGTGCATGCAATGAGAATGTGTGTGCAACGAGAATGTGTGTGCAATAAAAATGCGCGTGCATGCATTCAAACAGGCATGTGTAGGGGAATGCGGTGTTAGTTGAACCTTTTTGATATCTAGGGCACAATCATATTCATAAAGAAAAACATTTTTTACTCACATAAACTATGATTATTAGTAGATCATTTTATATCCTGATAATGTATCTAGTATGCATAGATAATTATATGTAACTGATTTAAATATGGTAGGCATGCTAGCTCAACTATCACTTGGTGTGGGGTAAGTTGAGCCACAGTGTAGCATAAGTTGGGTAAATGCTTTATTTGGATTATCTACGAAGGATTATCTACGAAGGCCTTGCACTAAAATTTCAAAGTAACTTGGCCAACACATCTACCCAATGGGTACAACACATCTCTGACAAGTCTACATGCTTAACTAGTATACAGTTTTCAACTAATTGCATGTATTTTGGGGTAAAGAACACTCGTCTTCGTTGTTTAACCGCTGCTCAACTAACCCTCCCTTGGGCCTTGAGGGGTTCAACTAGCCCTGTTTCGACAATTAAGCTTTTTTATTAATTTCTCATTAATGCGTGAAAACATGAAAATAATCTTATTCCCTGTGCATAGTTAAATCATTTGTAAGTACACAGATAACAAAGTCTCGTCGCGTGTGTTGATAGTTTAGACACCAGCAGACATTAATCATAATCAACAAAAGTTTTGAAAAACATCAAAAAACATACTTTTAAGTCAAATTTTGTGACTGTCGTGACAAATGGTACTTATTGTACGTCAATCATGTTCTAATAACATGTTCAATCACTGGGTGGTATCATATAACTGTCGCTGGAGTAGTTTCCTGGGAAACATGGGTAGCTCAACTAACCCAGTGACTCAACTAACACTGCCTTCCAGTACCATGCATGTGGGGAAACATGGGTAGCTCAACTAACCCAGTGACTCAACTAACACTGCCTTCCAGTACCATGCATGTGGGGCAATTCCATTATTGAAAAGTGCTTTACCAATACAATTATTCTTTTGTCTCATTATATATAATCATTTCGTGAAAAATCGAAGCTACCTAGTATCCACTATGACATGTTAGATCATTTGTAAAAAAAATTTTATTTAGTGCTAGTGAAATCATTGCACAAACTAAAATTATATTTGACGAGGTACAATCAAAATTCAGTTTAAAAAGGGCAAACGTGGTCCAGTTCTATATACTATAACATGAAGCCAATCACACTTTTGCAAGTTACCAGATGTACCAATTAATGTCAATTCTTTTGGCAATTTCAAGAAAAGTACACACTTTTTTATTAAACTGACTGTGCATATTACTTAAACACACTACTGATCAGATCCACTCATTGTCTGTAACATAAAGTAGTTTGTGCCTGTTTTTGTCTGTCTGTCTGATCCCTCATATCTCCATCAGTTTCAGGGCTGATATTTTGTAGTCATACATGGGGGTCCAGGGGGATGGTTCATACACTGAATTTTTTTATTAATTCCCCCAGGCAGTTTGGATCTTACAAAGTGTTTGTACCATACAAATGCTTCTATTCAGTGGTTCATGATTTTTGGGGCATGAAATTTTCATTGTTATAGGCATTTCACTGGGTGCAAAAAAGTCATAAGCGCCTGCAGTGGCTGCCTTTACTCCCGTGCAACGCTTGGTACTTGGCTAGTATTTTCATAATTTCTTCCCCAATAGATGAAGGGTTCGCTATGAGCCCATGGTGCATGCCGAGCTGGATGAGGGTGTACACAGCTGGACACAGCCCATGGACGAGGGTGTCCACCAAGGACCCATCTGAGAAGGATGAAGGACATGTTGATACTCACTGGCTTTCTGCGCTCCATCTTCTGTATTGAGGCCAATGATTAAGGGAACCTTCTCAAATTCATGTGCCCTCCTTAGCTCGTAGGGTGTTTCAGGCAGGAAGGGCATCTTAGTGTTGTAACTGCTGTCTTGGACTGGGGCCCACACTGCGCCCAGAACCCCATCCTGCAAACATCGACAGTCAGACAGAAGCGCTACCACATTTGTTATTTAGTTTTGGTGAACTTATCGTAAATGAAAAAGCAAAAGTGGTCAAGTTCGATTTACAATATTTATAGCATCACAGCTTAAGGCTATTCATACTTCCATAAATTGGCTGATACAATGATCAAAGTCAACTCTTGATGATCTTAACAAAAGTACGAACTCTTTTATTAAACCGACTGAACATAATTACTTTAACTATTCACACACTACAGATTTGGACATTAACGAACCTGACTTATAATGCATGGAACCAAGGAGGGAGATTTAAAAAACATGAGAGAGAGCGCATGTCACCTAATGCGGACTGCTACAAATCTATTATAGGATATTATTAGTATATCTTAGTATTTTGCAGTGAAGGTGGTATTGAAAAGACAAGTGAGTGAGAAAGGGGCAGATCAAGACTGAGATGTTATGATACAATGAAGGTACCATATTCGACCTAATAACAAGATTCAACAAGCTGTCATCTGTCCATCAGCAACTTTTCTATCCAGTCGATTGTGCCATCCCCAATACCATGGGCTTTTCTTTTAAGCAGTAATCTTAATAAACATACAATAGTAGGTTTGAAAAAACTGAGCCATGGAAAAATTTCACATAATCTGTTCTTATGTACACCTAAATTTGTTTCTCTAGACAATAAGGTAACTGTTTAACAGTAATGGTGTTATTTGGTGACTAGTATACATGTAGAACAACTGAAAAGTGGTGACAACTGCTTAGCACCAGATGGCGAAACTTACCACTTGTTCCACACTAGTCAAATTACAATAATTATGGATCCTGCTCATTAATAATAATAATATACTTTATTTATTCACCATCAAATCACGGGTGATTACAAAATCGGCAAAGTTCTAAGAAACATAAAGATGCTTTTACGAGAAATAAATAAAAAGTAAAACGTAAAATTAGGAAAACAATGTCTAGTATGTATACAAACATACATACATATATATAAATAAACTTATGTGTAGTAAAATTACAGATAAGTGCATTGATAAAGCAAATGATTTGCAAAAGTGCTGGATAGCTGATCATATTGGATAAAAAATAATAAATGCCTACATTATATTAAATAAGTTAAAAAGATACTAAAAAGATAAATAAAACCTAAGATAAATAAAACTATACATTAATAAAATCGTCTGCATGAATAATACCAAGGTTAAATGAGATCTGATTAAATTAAAAAGAACAGAAATGTCTTCAATAATTTTCCAAACTGCCTGGTGTTCTGGATCGCGCATAGTTCCACTGGCAGAGTTCCACAATGTCGGCCCAGCACAAACAAACGCCCGGCAACCATAACGTTGTAGGTTTACGCGTGGAACGTCAAGAAGTAAACCACCACCAGAGCGTAGGGTCCTGGTGGCAAGTGGTGATTAAAAAGGGGGTGTACATTAATTAGGGGGCAATTTTGTTCACTCCATGTTCGCTTAGTTCACTCAGCAGTATAAACTGAATACCTGGCTATAGACAGTAGTGGATGTATGTGAATGAATTGTCTTCGTGCAGTAATTGCCGTGTGGCTGAATGCTTCCCAGAGAAGTTGAGATGGCATGAACAGGTCTGCCAGGGGTGAAGTGTAAAGTGATTTGAGCACTCAAAAGGACTGGATACCATGACATATAAGAACTTACTTTTACTTTACATACACTTTACATGTTCACAGGGTCAAATTTTACAGTAAATGAAGCCATGACACTCACTATGTTAAATTGAGTGAAACAACACAATCGGTAAAACCTTCATGAATGCTGCTTCACTTACGTGTGGCAATATAAAGTCCTGTGTTTCTACAAACTCCTGCCACTTATGCTTATTGGAGTCTCGCAGACATTGCACCATATCGTATGAGTGGTGCGTTGGACAGTTGAGCAACTTGGCGAGGCGAGTGGTATATTCTCGAGGACGCCACGCTGGGCGGATGTATGCAAATGAGCTCAAGTCACTGCCACTCATCATGACAGCCTGGTGGTAGAAACCTGCATGGAAAGACATGTCCTATACTCAAGTGTGTACTTATGATGTTTTTATGATGCTATCTGCGTTCTATATGCTATCTATGCTTTATGGAGTTATATATGTTTAAATAAACTCTTTATTTTGTCATAAAACATTTTTCAAAACGTTTTTAAAATGTCCTTAATACATGCAGTTTTTATTAAAAGAAAATTATTACTTCATTACACCTCCACGTTGCCTTGAATTGTGCAGTCTACCACACAGTAAGCATAGAACAATGGCTAAGTTATATATCTTATAGAAAGATATACCAGCAACATGGGCAAATTTCAAACAGGAAATCATGTTTTTGTCACCAATTCATGTTATTCTGTTTGGACCAGAAATATATAACTAAGCTAGAAGTAAATATAACTACCATACAAAATCAAACAAACTTGTGGTGGATATACGTATGGCATAAAATAAAATAATTGGCATATAATAAACTGTGGCAAACACCAGTGACTGACCTTTGCCCCTGCTGATGGGTGACACCAGGTGGATGCCCACACTGGAGGCCCCTGCACCCTCCCCACACAAGGTGATCCTGTCTGGGTCACCCCTGAACGCCTTGATGTTTTCTTTGACAAACTCCAGGGCAAGCTGCTGATCCCAGAGACCCCAGTTGCCCGTTGCATACTCATTCTCTGTGGACAGAAACCCTGCAACAGTGGCAATGCATATAAGTTTAACAAGATTGTATAAGTTTAACAAGATTGTATAAGTTTAACAAGATTGTATAAGGCTTAACGTGTTGCTGTTGCTCTCCTCTTTATCCCTGAAGTCCGGGGTGAGGCTGGCACCGAAACTGGTTGTAGATTTTTTTCCCCGATACTTCCGTTTCACTGCTGTCTCCACTCTCCCAACCCTCGCTCTTGTTCTCCACTCCCCTAGCTCCCACTCCCGCCAAATCTCTCTTCCCCTATCTCAGTCTTCCTTTTGTTCTGTTACCCTCCACCCTGAGTGTATATATTTATAAATTTTGTTTATGCATATTCACACTGCTGGCATTTACATATACAATAAGTAAATAATTTATTCTATTCATTTATCATCCTCTGTGTGAATTAATGCAATCTAAACTGTCTCTTCACTAATGTTACTTTATGTCCTTAGTTCTTCTATCTTCCATAAGCAAAAAAAAACTTGTAATAATATTTCAATAAGTCAGTAAAACAACTTGTCCATTTCATTTTTAGTGGTGTGACGAACATTAATGACACAAACCAAATCAACCAGACTTGAGGCAGGGTGACAGTATTACATGTTAATGATAAAGAAATTGAAAAATTTCAAAGCACAGGAACTCCCGAAAATTACATCAATCGATGAAGCTGATTTTGTGGGGAGCATAGCTCAGTGGTTAGAACACCAGACTCTCAGTGGTTAGAACACCAGACTCTCAGTGGTTAGAACACCAGACTCTCAGTGGTTAGAACATCAGACTCTCAGTGGTTAGAACGTCAGACTCTCAGTGGTTAGAACACCAGACTCTCAGTGGTTAGAACACCAGACTCTCAGTGGAGAGGACCACAGTTTAAATCATCTTGCTGCATTTTGAAGCTTCAGCAATCGAAGCTTAAGCTTAGTGTAGGAATTGCAGTGTGGCTGAATACTTCCCAGAGAAGTTGACTTGGAATGAACAGGTCTGCCAGGGGGTGAAGTGTAAAGTATTTTGAATGGTGCATATACTGCACTATATAAAAACTTACTTTACTATTTAGTGCCTTTGAGCAGGTTTTCACTTGGATCCACTGTGCATTATATGTCTAATTTATTATTATTATGCAGTAAGCAATTCGTCACAAAGATTACAATATAGCAGCCTGTGCTAATATTGGGAAGACTGAACATTGTACTGACCCAAGGCGCCAAGGCGGTAATTGAAAGTGACAACAACGACCTCCCTTGTTGCCAACACCTGGCCAGGGATCTGTTGAGCTGAGCCAGAGGTGAAGTTGCCCCCATGAATCCACACCATGACTGGGTAGAGGGTTTTGTCTGAGTGGGTTGTCACCTATCACACAGTAGCATCTGTCATTTAGGCATTACTTGTAACCTGTCACACAGTAGCATCTGTCATTTAGGCATTACTTGTAACCTGTCACACTGTAGCATCTGTCATTTAGGCATTACTTGTAACCTGTCACACAGTAGCATCTGTCATTTAGCCAATAGTTGTTACCAATCACACTGTAGAATCTGTCATTTAGGCATTACTTGTAACTTGTCAACCTGGACCAGTTCGATGCTGGACTCAAAAGGTCAACATTAAAGTTCCATCCTCAATTAGATTTTTTCGCTTGTCTTGTTTCAGATTAATTTCGCATAAATTTAACCTAACAAGTATCCACTATGACATGCTAGCTCGTTTGTATCAATGTGTTATTTAGTTTTGGTGAAATCATCGAACTAATAAATTATTTTGACCGGATCTAGACATAAAGCTAATTACACTTTAGCAAGTTACACCATCTAATGACCAAAATCAATTCTTTCAATGATTTTAACAAATGTACTTGTGAAGAAGTTCCCTGTTTGTCAAGACCAACTTACATTTGGTGCATATATATTCATGTATAGGCAGTCTTCACTGATGTTTGCCTTAGGGTAACCTGGGATATCTTCACGGAGGCTGTCAATTCTTTGAGGGCAAGCCGGTCGGAAATAGTTCGCTTCATAGGTTCCGTACCAACGGGGTTTGTGTGGTCTCTGGAAATTAAAACTTGACATTATGTATATTTGATACATTATACAATATATATGATATATATATATATATACACATATACACAAACTAGATGTTTCATAGACAGACCCATTATGTATTGCTGCTTTAAATAGTTTTAGTATCTGGTTGTATATATAATGTTTTAGTTTACAATTCTAATTGTTAGTACATACAGAAGTCAGAGATGGAGTAATCATACTCAGTAATCATCAATTTCTTAGTACCAATGTAACCGTAGTCATGCTGAATTACATGGTCAAAAATGCCAAAGAATCGTAATCATAGTCGATTACATTCACAATGCCAAATAATTGTAATCATGATTACAATGGATCTCAATTACAATTTAACATACACATTTCTGTTGCCCAGATCCCAACTATGATGCAAGCAAGCCTTTCTCTTCATGAGATTTTATTTATTTATTTCATTATATTAATGTTAATTACATTCTAAAATGTAATCATGATCAGACATGAGGACAATTATATTGGAATTGAAATGTCAATTCCAATTCCAGAATTGGAACTGGTGTTTTGTTTTAAAAGTAATCAGAATTGGTGAAAATGTAATTGGTATTTTCAATTACTATTCTTACTAACCATAGCTAATTACTAACCATAGACATACTCAACGCCCCAAAATAGCATCTATTTTAGAGCAGCTTTATTTAATTTTTGCATATTATTATACATAATGGGCAATGGCAAACAAATATGACATACAGAACATACTATATTTTATTGATCATTTGAGTTAAAAAGTTGAAATTGAAAAATAATTGAAAGTACCAGTTACATTTTCACCAATCCCAATTACTTTTAAAATCAAAACACCAGTTCATTTTAATTCCAATGTCTGGTTGACCGGAATGTAACTCACCTGAAAGCGGAGGTAGCCTAGAGGTGGGAGGGCGTAGGGAATGCCAAGGAAACAGTTGATGCGACGCATGTACCATGGTGGGTACTCGTACAATTTACGATCCCAGACAGTGTCCTCAATGTCCCAGGGCACAGAAAAGCCACGAACATCACCGTAGTATGTTCTCACCACAACGGCATTGCTAAATAGATCCCACAGGGGGCGCCATCTCTGCTGGGTTGCCACCAGGTGGCAGGTAGACAGCACAAGAATGGCTGTGATAGTGACTGTCGGTGACATCAACATTGTTGGCAGATCACTTGAGGATGCAATGTAGCTGATTTGGACATAATGTTAGTCTAATCATGTCTGAGCCATTCATTAATTTCCTGCAACAAAAAACGTTTTACATGACACATACATCCTTTACCAGAGAGGATATTAATTCATTACCAGTTCCAAATGCTAAATGTCAGAAGGCTAAATCGGACCATTTAGGGCAATTAGTTGTAACTCCAGAAATGGTAGCTAAGAAAATAAAGGCAATGAACGACAATAAATTTCATGGAGTGGATGGAATTCCTCCAAAACTATTAATGGAAACAGTAGAACAAATTAGTATACCACGTGCAAGAGTGTCATTAAAAGAGGGAGTAGTTGCTTTTGAATGGAAAGAAGCAAACATCATACCAATATTTAGATTTAACGAGATTGCCATCCAAGGCAAATGCCCAGATGGCAAGTGGACAAGGAAGCCATTGGCTTATCGAGAGCCCAACATTTTTCATATATGTTTAACCCACCCTCCTGAAATATGTGTCAACCTTGTTTTTGAACATATTCACGCTGAAATACACAATCTGTAGATAATTTGTTCCATTCATTTATTGTCCTATATAGATATTCTTGAATGAATACAAAGGAGAACAACTAAGATGATTCCAGAACTGAGAGACCTTAGTTATGAAGAGCACTTAAAGGAATGTGGCTTAACAACCCTAGAGACAAGGAGGTTAAGAGGAGATCAAATTGAAGTTTCTAAGACATTGAATGTGCATGAAAATATTGATAGAAATATTTTTTTCTCACTCAAAAAAATAGTAGAACTAGAGGACATGAAGTAACTTTAATAAAGGATCAGAGTAGATTGGATATCAGGAAGCACTCGTTATCACAGAGGACAATAAGTGAATGGAACAAATTATCTACAGATTGTGTAACTGCTAGCAGCATGAATATGTTTAAAAACAAGGTTGACACATATCTCAGGTGGGCAGGTTACATATAGATGAAAAAATGTGGGACTGCCAATAAGCCAATGGCTTCCTTGACCACTTGCCATCTGGGTCTTTGCCTTGGATGGCAATCTTGTTAAATCTTTATATACACACATACATACAGTTAACAGTGTTAACATAACATTGTCATTTGTTACATGATCAGTTAAATGTTAGATAGCAACTATATATATCATTATACATAAATACCACGTAAGTATAACATTAGATATATTTTTAACTGGGGCTGGACCTAGATAAGCGTCTTTATAATTTAGAAGAAATTACCTATGTCAGCACAGAAAAGTAGGAACAATTACCAATTTGTAATGTACAGGCATATAATTATTAGAATTTTGTATTTGCACATTAAAAATAAATGTGAATATTAACTTCATTGAAGAAAGTGTACACCTGGGTGACAAACCTGTTGCCCATCACTTTAGGGGTGACACCTATTTTAATGACATCATAATTAACTGAATAACATTTTCATTAATTTAAACTTGTCTTACACTTACATTTAATTAAAATAATATTAATTAGAATACTTTTGTAAACACTATTTCCTATCATTTTTGTTGGATGATTAAGATTAATGGCAAATTAAAGTGCGTTGATAACTTTTGTTTACCAATCTGTCGATGTTGCCGCTTCATTGACTCCAGGAAGTTGTCCTCAACTCCAACTGAAGCCAACCGTGTCAGCGTCTTTATCACGACGTACACAGCTCTGTTAAAGACTGATTACAGCACCAGATGCAATAACCACAACTGCTATGACAAATATATACCAATATATGTAAAACACTGACGAAGGCAGTAATTTACATGTTAGTTCCACAGGTGAGACATATCAGAGACAGGTGCAAACGCAGGTATCTGCCGCTTTTCCAAAGACAATAATATTTTATGGACTGCATATTTATTTCAAGATATTTCACTTTTAATGTAGCCACGATTATCCGTAATGTGGCGCCACCGCTTGTTGCTCTCACGAGTGCCTGGATTCAGAATGCGCTTTACTGTGTTACAGAATACTCAGATATTTGCCCAGAATATGCCTGTGGGCCGGTGTGCGAGTGTGTGTATGTGCATGTGTCGTTTGTGTCAGTGTCTACTTTGTGCGTGCATATGTGCACGTGAATCAGAATGTGTTTGCGTGAGTGCCATGTGGCGGAACTCCAGAACACATGTCTGCAAGGAAAAACCTGTCTTAGTCTAAGTGCTAGTTCACGCGCACTCGTCACCATGTAGTTTGTGGCAACACCAGTTGCCAATAACAAGTGCATACGATGACGGATATCGCACAACTGTGATGACACGTAACTTTCCTGTCTCCTACAATTCCATCAACATGAAACTTGCTGCATACCGTATTGATTTCTGTTGGATTTCTTGGCTAAGGGCGTAATTGTGTCCATGCACGTATTTTGTTGTTATGCTTTGCGTAACAGTGTGACGGTGGCTCTCGTGATCTGTTCACTTGTCAAAGTGCAGGAGTAAACGATGTGACAACGTTGTGTTGTGCTGCGAGAAAGCTTTCACTTTCATATTAAAACTTTCGACACGATTCGTAGTTTGACTACCGAAATTCCTCACCTCTTTTTGGTGGAATGCTACCCACGTCGACGTACACGCAGCCCAGTCCTGCTCGTATTACTGCAGAAAATTATGAGGAGCAGCGCTGCTGAACTCTATATATGAACCATCATACTCATCCTGCGACCCAGAAAGTGCCCATTTCTGGCAGCATTCCTGCAGTGTTTTCTTGGTGAAACTGGAAAGGGGGAGTGCTGCAGTACACCCCACCGAGAAGCATTTATGGGCACGTCAGGCCAAACATCACGAAGAACAATGCACCCAGGGCACGCTTATATTTACCTCTATATTTGCCCCACATAGGGGATGCGCTTTGCCCCGTATTGAATGTGTCATTCGAATCACAAAAACAATTTAGGGCTATGCCATATTTTAGCGTGCTCGATTCAATAACACGTATTTCTCAACTTACTTTCGCACAAACATACATATTGTGTATGTGTGTTGATATGCACAGAGAGTTGACCAGCAACTTCATATATGGATTGAGACAAAATATTTGTCACTGTTCGTCACTACGTATTCTATTATTTCCCCGAACGCCCATTGATATAATATACCGGATTGATTTGTAGTTTAAAATTTTACATAATACTTGTTATCCACTATGTGCTCAGTAATTCTGTTCATCGTGCGTGTGCGTGTGCGTGTGCGTGTGCGTGTGCGTGTGTGTTGGCGTGTGCGTGTGCGTGTGCCGGATTACGACTTGTAGCAAACAGAACTTATGAAACGTCGCCTATGGTTGATTTGATTTTCTGCTATCCAACTGAGAGCAACTCAGCGTGTGCCGAACGCAATCAGTTGGCTGCTCTGCTCGGGTAAGGATTTCCTTGGCCAGTTTGTGTGGGCGAGTCATTATTTATGTCCTTCACATATTGATGCAGCAAGCTGGTGTTTGTATCGCTTGGACGTATTGATGTGCTACGTGTTTTTCATTTACATATTGTTGGAGCATGTTATGTATCGACGCAACCAACTGTAGTTTGTGTTTCATTCATGTATTGATGCAATATGTTTACATTTGTGCTTTGTTGACGCATTGATTAAACATGTATGAATGTTTTTTGTTCTCTTCATATATTTGTGTAATATGTTTTATAATTCTTTGGCTTATGTTTATGTTTTCTTTATGCATTGATGTTGTATGTTGTTGTCTTTGACGTATTACCGCAGACGGCAGGTATTTGTGTCATCTTGTCGTGTTGGTGCACTGTTATTTGTGTCATCTTGTCGTGTTGGTGCACTGTTATTTGTGTCATCTTGTCGTGTTGTGCACTGTTATTTGTGTCATCTTGTCGTGTTGGTGCACTGTTATTTGTGTCATCTTGTCGTGTTGGTGCATTGTTATTTGTGTCATCTTGTCGTGTTGGTGCACTGTTATTTGTGTCATTTTGTCGTGTTGGTGCACTGTTATTTGCCGGCGACGTGCGTAACACTTGACACTTGTTACAGTAAAAATACTGTTGACATCGGAAACCTGTATAATGCTAACACCCGTCGAGTCGAAAAGATTACTGCGAAAGTATTATTACTGCGTATCCGGATGTTGATATTGATTTTGAATGTAATCTAATGTGCTGCGAATTACGGAAATGTAAGCGTGTCTTGCCAGTCAGTGTCGTTGCTTTCAACGAGTGAGTCTTGGCTGCTGTCCATTCAGCTCCGATACGGGACACACACGATGCGTTGGATGAGAGTCGCTCCGCGTCTGACAGGTATTACTGCCACTGGTATTGGGTGAGTAACCGCTTTTCGATTCAGGATGTTATTACTAACCATGTCTGGTGTGCGCACTCGTGGTGTGCTTTGCACAATCTCTTCAACGATTACTGTAGAAGGAGGTCTTCTCTTGGGTTGATCCTCTGGTGTGCGTGCCTGCGTGTGTGCGTGCGTGCCAAGTGTTTATGTTAATTTATCTGCGTATTTTGTTGTTTCTGCTGTTGATTTGATTTTCTCGGTGCGTTTCTTCTCTGTAAATTTATATTCGCTGAACATTGTTTTTCTCTGATATTTTATCTTCTTAAAGTCTGTTTTATCGGTGAGTGAACTAAATTTTACAATCTCAACAATACTGAAGAAATCAACTTTCTGCGTCCAGCACTGATAGTGTCATTCTTTCTATATCCACCACTGATAGTGTCAATCTTTCTTTCTCCACCACTGATAGTGTCATTCGTTCTTTATCCACCTCTGACAGTGTCATTCGTTCTTTACCCATCACTAATAGTGTCATCCTTTCTTTCTCCACCACTGATAGTGTCATTCGTTCTTTATCCACCACTGATAGTGTCATCCTTTCTTTGCCCACCACTGATAGTGTCAATCTTTCTTTATCCACCTCTGACAGTGTCATTCGTTCTTTACCCATCACTAATAGTGTCATCCTTTCTTTGTCCACCACTGATAGTGTCACTCGTTCCTTCTCCACCACTGATAGTGTCATCCTTTCTTTGCCCACCACTGATAGTGTCAATCTTTCTTTATCCACCTCTGACAGTGTCATTCGTTCTTTACCCATCACTAATAGTGTCATCCTTTCTTTGCCCGCCAATGATAGTGTAATTTTTTCTTTACCCACCAATGGTAGTGTCATTCTTCACGGTGTGATGAATACGACGTTATATCCAGGATATATGACCACTTTGGCCACTGAGCAATGTTGTTTCATCTTCCAGGCTGTACTTGGGGTTCACTCATGACCAACACAGTCGCGGCCCGTGTGGCAGGCCAGTGTTGTTACGTCGCCCCGTTGTTGAGGCGTGTGTGGACCAGGGACGACGATCGGGCGGAGGAGGCAAGGAGGTGGTTCTGGTGACCGGGGGCGCCGGCTTCGTGGGCCAGCACATCGTACGGGAGCTGCAGGAACGAGACGATGATGTCGGAGAGATACGTGTTTTTGACGTCAAGCCATACGTCAACAAACTAGGTAGTATTTCAACGTTATCTACTAATGGGTGAATAAACTGTTACTTCCCTGTTTCCTAGTTGTTCTATGGGGGTTACAAGTCTCGTCAGCCACCATGTTGGTTTTATACAAATTTGCCCACAAATGCTCACTTCCGGCCCCCAACGACATGCTGCCTGCTGTCGCGTTTCACACTTTTAGAACACATTTATAATTAAAACAGAGAGAACAAACAATAACACATTTACTTCTATTGCTTAATAAAATAACTAGCATTAAAATGTGATATGGTTTATTTTATAATGACATTGATACATTTAACGAGTTATGATGTGCACAACTTAGGGGCCGGAAGCGCATTATCTCGCCAACTATCGCCTCGAAACGAGATTCACTTGTGTTCCTTATTAACTGACTAGTCGGAATATCTGCTGTGGCTACAAACGTACTAGAGACGGGTGATTTTATGAGGCCTCATTCAACTAGTCAGCTTTTTCAGAACATTATTGTCAAGCCGACCTCTCTACGGTGGCACCGAAGGTGGTCACTGTCTTGGTGCATGTCACCAGAAGTTCCTTCGCGTACAAAATTAACGAGATGGGACCAAGTCACAGGGGATACGTATAGTTCCCAATGTTGAGAACCAGTTCTTTTACACCATACATACCGTGTCTGTTCCGGGTCAAGCATAGCTAATTTGGACACTTCAGATTAGTCTGTCGCTAGACAAAACAATTCAAAACCGAAACTTCGCTTTAAAAGTGACACGCCACGCGGGGTCTGGGTTAACGGAATGTACACACACACACAAACACGCACGCTCACACGCCCGCCCGCACGCACACACAAACACGCACGCACGCACGCACGCACGCGCACGCACGCACGCACGCACGCACGCACGCACGCACGCACGCACGCACACACACACACACACACACACACACATACACGGGACTTCAACCTTATTTCCTTCCTTGCTGGCAGGTCACGCCCAGCCGAAGCCCGTACATAGCGTGCAGGGCGACCTGTGCAGTCGAGCCGACATCCAGGCCGCACTGGACGGGGTTGACGTCGTCATCCACACGGCCGGGGTCGTCAGCTATGGAGTCTTCCCCGACCACGACCGCATGCAGCGCATCAACGTCGACGGTACTCTAGCGATGTCGTTACTTGTCTACAACGTTGTGTTTCGTTGTGTCTCCAGGAATTGTGATGCATGAGTCACCATGTTGTTGCCACGTTAGTCGAGTCTAGAATATTAACATACTACTTATGTTGTAAGTCATTATGCGTCTGTCAGTAATGTGAAGTAATAAGTTAGCATACACCTGCTTCGTATACGTTTCTATATATGTGTGAGCCCCCTTAACGTGGAAATCATCCGTTTGCAAACCCACCATTGCTCAGTCTGTCCAATCAGCATAGTTAATGTCCGTCTTGTTGATATCGTCCTCCATAATTTATAAGCACGTCTGACTCATTTCAGTAAAATGTACACTTTTTTATGTAATTGTTCAAGAAACTATACAGTTTCCTATAAATACCAAACAGTGAATTCAAATGCATTTTTATTTGAACTAGTCTCCGTGCTCATAATGTGTCACCCAGTAAGCCATGACGTGCATCACAGTAATCCAACGCGTACATTGCTAAACTTGTGTTCCGTGTGCGCGCGATTGCACGACTAGCAGCGATTGTCAGTTTCCTGGTTGTGCGATTGGGTCAGTGCACATTCTACGACTCTTTGCGACTGGTCAGCGTACGCTGCGCAGCAACAACAGTTGTCACAACTCGTGTGCGCATCGCCACGATCATAACGTTATATCCTGGAAGTGCACGATTCGCAACAGAAGTTTAGCAATGTACGCCCAATATAAGGCGTGACGTGTGATGCAATAACACAGCGATTAGAACGCCGGATTCTCTATTGAGAGGACGGGGTTTCGAAGCTAGGAAAATTTCGTTCACTCCACGTCGCTTCAGTTCACTCACCTGGCTGTAGACAGTGATGGACATGTGTGAAAATATAGTCTTTGCGCAATAACTGCAGCGTGGCTGAATGCTTCCCAAAGAAGTCGAGTTGGTGTTGGAAGGACTAGGTCTACGAGGTGGAGTGTAAAGCACTTTGAGCGGTCCCAATGACTGGATACCGCACTATATAAGAACTATCTTTACGTGTCACTCTGTGTGCAGGCACTGCCACGTTGCTGGAGGCGTGTCTGGCTAAGCGCGTACCCCGCCTCATCTTCACGAGCACGATCGACGTTGCTATTGGGGAGGAGGAGATCCGTGAAGGGGACGAGACGCTTCCCATTCCAGACAAGTTCCTCTTCCCCGGCTATCCCGCCACGAAATTGCGAGCGGAACAGCTAGTCCTCAAGGCCAACGGCGCCTCGTTCTCGTCGGGTGAGTCTCGTCTTCGACGTGCCTGTCTGTACAGAGGCGCCATATTGCGGATATATCGATTTTCAGTTCTGTGGTACTGGATAAGGGGCTTTGTAAATAAAAAAACAAAATTGGGTAGAATTGGGTAGACACCCACCCACACCCTATCCAAAAACAAGCAAAAAATTAAACATTGGAGGCACACATTGCAAATGCAGAAGCTGATTACTGTAAAATTTCAACCGAGGAAATACTATACCTGTCCAATTTTTTTTATAACCCAAATGGACACACCCATCCACATCCGATTTTTTTATTATTGGAATGTTATTATTTACAAAGGCCCTAAGGTCCTTATCAGAAATGGGAAGCCAGTTCAGATTTTATAGCGGAGAAATTATTTCAGGGGTATTTGGAAGTCTGAGGCATCTTTCCCTAAAAAGCAGTGGGCTGGTAAAGTACAATGTATATCACAAATATAATACAATAAATGGTTTTAACAATGGGAAGGAAATGTCGTTTTTGTCCATTTTAAAGCATTCAGTAGATAATTGGTTCCATTCATTTATTATCCTGTGTGAAAAGGAATACTTTCTGAAATAATTATAATTTACGTTGATGCTTGGCTAACGCTACGTTGTGTCCTCGGCTATAGTTCTACTTTTAAGTTTTATGTGTGAATATTTCTTCTTATCAATATTTACGACGATTAACATATAATTATATTCTAGTGATACGTCCCACGTTTGTATTCCGTGTCCAGGCGATCAACCGGGTCGACTACATACATTAGCCCTGCGCCCCAATGTCATGTACGGCGAGGAAGACCCGTTCTACGTGACCAGTGGCCTGCGTTCAGCTGACCGTCATGGCGGCCGTCTTACTCGTGTAGGCGACGGTGGCGCCCTCTTCCAGCAGGTGCAGCGCAATTATCAACGTTATCCGCTAGGTTTGCAGCATACTTCTGGAGTTAACAATAATATTACTGACGTTTCTTATTTTCAACAATGAATAAGGTATATGTAAACACACTTTCCCATTTTGTGATATGCTTTATCAAAATCGTCATAGAGTAAGTAAGAACTCTGATGTATGGAAGTGCGTCTTTGCGCAGACTCGCGGCTAATGACGGACAGTGGCGGCGTTTAATGAATGAACTAAACCTTTCCATATTGGTGTGACGCCAAACAGTATTTGTTTTGTGCTTCAGTTATCACAGCTGAGGAGACCTGTCCAGCGAATAACCGCAGCCAAACGATGTAGATTATTATGGCGAACATTACTTCTACTTTCAACTTGCAGGCATACGTCGGTAACATGGCGTGGGCACACGTTGTCGCCAAACGCGCCCTCCAACGACGTTCTGATCAAGTGGGAGGTCACGTGTTCTTCATAACGGACGACACGCCTCTGATGAACAGTTTTGAATTCATGCAGCCGTTCCTGGCGGCTCGCGGTCTCTCGCTGTCTGACTACCACCTGCCGTACGGCCTCGTTCACAACCTGTTTAAAGGTGCCGAGGCCCTACTGTGGCTCATCAGTCCCCTGTACAGATTCAACAGTTCCACGGCCGCCTGTAGCGTCGCCTACGTCTGCAAGACATTCTACTTTAGTCGCCGGCAGGCGGAGTTGCTGCTTGGCTACTCGCCCGTTTACAGCTATGAGGAGTCTTTGAAGAAATGTGTCGAGTACTACAAAAATGTGGACTTAAATTACTGATAGTATCATACATCGGATTTGGTGATGTGTTAATTAGGGTTTTTACTTATTACACAACCGTGTAATCAGTGGCGGATTTAAGGGGGTATTGGGCCTTGGCCAACTTTGGCTTGTGTTTTTTTCGAATGTAACCTGTTGCGCCTCTAGATCCTAGTCCTAGATAGGCCGTCATTGATAATATAACTACGCATAACCATAGGCTTAACGGGATATTGAACCAGGAATGTTGATGCCTCTTGGTGCCCGGTTGATCTCTGATTTACTCACTCGATGACTCTAGTATTATACAAACGTATCAAGAAGAGTAACATCGAAATACTACAGGATAAACACACTCACAGGGGGCGGATATAAATAAGCGAATAACGGAAAACATGGCCGTCCAGACTCAACATATTACGATATCTTTCTTGCGTTTAACATTCAAATAACAGCATTTGACAAACAATGATGTCAAACAATTATATTTATTGTAATTTCGACCAGCCTACAATAAATGCATGCATACATCACTTAACGTTTCTGGCAAGTTAACATCTCTATGTACATATTTACACCGCAGTGGTATATTTGGGAACGTCAATACATAAGTCTTGTTTTACACAGTGGCTTTCTAATTTTCTAATTAAAATGTCAATTATATATATATATATATATATATATATATATATATATATATATATATATATATATATATATATATATATATATATATATATATATATATATATATATATATATATATATATATTATAATGCCGTTATGCTGAACATCATTGAACACAAATAAGTTAAATAATTTAACCGGGCTCTGCTAAAGGCTTCTTGTTAGCTAATCTTAAGTTTACAAGCCTTGTGATGTCTAAACATAATTAACGCAGTGATGCGCTATTTTCTAAATGCTACATACAAATGCCCACCATTGCGTGCGGCAAGACCTACTGGTGTCTAGCACGCCCATGTGCGGTTACTGCTAGTGAAGCTAATGGTCCTCGCTGAGCATGATGGGACAGCTGTATCGACAAATTGCACCAGTGTAGAATTAAATGAGGAAACTCACATCATCACAAGAGAAGTAGTATGTGTGAAGAGCTGTTCAGTGTGTTCGTGTGTGTGTGTGTGTGTGTGTGTGTGTGTGTGTGTGTGTGTGTGTGTGTGTGTGTGTGTGTGTGTGTGTGTGTGTGTGTGTGTGTGTGTGTGTGTGTGTGTGTGTGTGTGTGTGTGTGTGTGTGTGTGTGTGTGTGTGTGTGTGTGTGTGTGTGTGTGTGTGTGTGTGTGTGTGTGTGTGTGTGTGTGTGTGTGTGTGTGTGTGTGTGTGTGTGTGTGTGTGTGTGTGTGTGTGTGTGTGTGTGTGTGTGTTTCCTTATTCGCTAGATGATACTGTTTGCTATGGCGAGGATAAACATACAAATATGTACCAGCAGACTATATACACGCTATAGAAGTAATATGGCGGTGTTGTCAGCGTCAGCGCCATCTACTGTCTCTGCAACCTGGGAGCCCGCGGAGTGCCGCCACACTGCGCCCCAAACCAGGCGGGTCCAGTTTTCTTCGGGTAGTCGGCGACAACACGACGCAACCGCTCGCTGAACTTACGGTATCTGTGGGAAAATATAAATAGAAGACATGTAAACATGTAAAGCTCAGACGTAGCAAAACTAATAACTATATTTAGTATATTAAAGCCGGTTTACACGAGCGCTTTGTGCCCAAATTAGTTTAGTCTTGAGTCCATCAACATTTTCAGAACAATTCAATACTTAAAAACATTCCATTTAATCTCCTCCTTGTCTCTAGTGTTGTCAAACCACATTCTTTTAGGCATTTTTCATTACCAAGGTCACTCGTTCTGGAATCAGCTTAGTTGCTCTCCTCTGCATTTTTTCTTGCGTATCTGTGTCCTTCTTAATTTTTGCTAACTTATTTCCTCTTAACACCATCTCACACATTACAATAACATACGTCATATATTGATTGTCTTATTTTTATGCTTTACTAAAACATAGTCATTTGTCTTTAATCCATCACACAATTATATTGTTTAACTTATAATTATGTATGGGTGGTTGTCACCTTTGCGACCAAATTATGGCCTATGTAGCAGTCTCCCAGATTTAATCCATCACACAATTATATTGGTTAACTTATAATTATATATGCGTGGTTGTCACGTTAGCGACCAAATTATGGCCTATGTGGCAGTCTTCCAGACCGACATGATTTCATATCTATATAATGAACATTAATATTTACGGAGTTGTGCAGTTTGTTAGCAATTCCTGATTCCTTATTCCTTCAAGCTTGTACACTCACTTGCGTCCCTTGAAGAAGTAGATGTTTCCGTCTCGGTACCTGACTGCAGCCTCGATGTTGGGTGGCACTCCGGGCCACATCGTGCTGATGGGTCTGGGCGCCGGGTCGATGATGTCCAGGGTTGCCTCGTCAAAGACCCAGTAATAGGCGCCCTAAAACACATACGGCTTCACGCTGCAGGTGATCTATTCAATTCAACAGGTCGAAGTGGCACGATTAGCAGGATTTCATTTCTTCACGGGCAAACACACATCCATTTTACAGCTGCAAGTGCAGCACGAATTATGATTATCATTTACAAATGTAGAAGTACGGAAAATGCAACTACTCTGCAATTAGTGTTGCGTATTAATGCAATGCATATATAAGCTAGATAAGCGGGTTTATCTAAGAACCCTAGCAACAGAACACTGCCACGAACTAAACAAATTGGAATTATGTTAACTGGTCAATAGTATGCTGCAGCATTAGGTGGCGTCACGTGTTGACCACTAGTCCTACGTATCTAATTCGAATCGTCGGAGCGAAACTACATTTCAGATAATAAGTTATTCTTGTTTGAATTTGTCAAGGTTGCAGCACCATATGCAGCACCGCCTGGTCGCACATCTCTAATGTGTCGAACAGTCAAGATTTTTAGGTCTCAACAGAAAGTTGTCCCTCGTGAAAAATGTTTATGTCATCGTTATGCAACAGGACAACGAAATCTTAATGTGGGTGGTTTGAAAAATCTCACAAACAAGGGTCGGTGACATTGCAACGACAGGACTTTTTCGTCGTCGTGTCACAGACTGTCACTGTACCTGGAAGAGATAGATTCGCCCGTCTCGTCCATGCAAGGCGGCTTGGGGGTGTGATGGGTAACCCTTCGAGGAGATCTTCTTCCTGATCATACGACGGAGACCGTAGTATTTGAAGACTTTGTTTTCTATAGAGACAACAGATGAGACATTTGCATAATGAGATGAACAATTAGATACCGCGTTGACTACGGAAGATGGGAGTGAGACGGTTAGTAAGAACCAGACAGATATGTCAACATTGATGCAACAGAACTGGATACCATTCAACTAGTGCACCATCGTATACATAGTCTTTCATTAGCTATATGCGGGACCTAGCAATATAGTCTACGTACGTCGTGCGAGCCACGACTGTAGCCAAGCGTAGAAAGTCATTTTCCAGGTAAGCATCAGTCTAAACAATCATTGTTTATATTATATCAGTATGAATGATAAATAAGTTAAGTTATCTTTGAACGAGGTAGGCTGTATTGTGAAACGAAACCATTCGTGCCCACATTGGCCCAATACGCTTCGAGATCTTGTCGATTACTATATAGAGATCGGCAGACATGTAAACACTACTGAACATAGTTTCACTATGGATTTTAGTGTATAAATAAAGTTATTATTATTATTATTATTATTTTAGTGTATAAATAAAGTTATTATTATTATTATTATTTTAGTGTATAAATAAAGTTATTATTATTATTATTACACGACGGGGAGGTGGAGAAACTCACTTTTGAAGAAATACGTGTAGCGAGTGCGTGTCGAGTAGACGGCAGCTCCCATGCCTCTCGGCGGCTTCTCGAACAGCTTCTGGGCCTGTTTTGGGTAGCCATCCGTGACGCCCGTGTCATCGAGTCGCCACACCCATTGGCCCCGGAACATGTATACTCGCTGGTCTGGTGCTACACGCGCCAAAAGAACCATTCGTTGGCTTTTAATACATTAAAGAAAAACGTATAATGGCATGTATCTTTAATATGTGTGTGTATGTGTGTATGCACGCACGCACGCACGCACGCACGCATGCACACACGAACGCCGCACGCACGCACGCACGTACGTACAACTATTGTACATGCAGTGAAAGGTAGACGGGTCTCATCTCAATGAAAAAACAGTCTCCTTGCATTCTAGTAACGGTATTTCTACATCAATCTGTGAGCCCTGATTAACAAACTTTTGGGATTTTAACGTATTTCATGCACTTTTAGAAGGTTACTATAATGACACCTCAAGAAATGCCAACTTTGAAAATAATTTCAACTAAGCGAGCTCGAACAACAAGCGCTGGTTGCCTCTGGTTATTTCTGCTTCAGAAAATCACAGGGTTTACAATTCACCCATCCACCCCTGGTAACTAATTTAAACGTTAACGTGACAACTACATATTCTACAACAATTATTACTCGTTTACAAAACAAACTCCATACCTTGAAATACCGCGTCTACCTTCATCTTGCAAGGGTTTGCCATCTTAGGTCGTTTGGTCGTTACGTCGGTCCCTGGTGTCGTTCTATCGGGCCGGGGTGTCGTTCTATCGGGCCGGGGTGTCGTTCTGTCGGGCCGGGGTGTCGTTCTATCGGGCCGGGGTGTCGTTCTATCGGGCCGGGGTGTCGTTCTATCGGGCCGGGGAGTGTCTCTATCAGGTGTCGTTGTTGTAGTCGGTGGCGGCGTCGTTGTTGTGTGCTGCGAGCGTGATCCTGGACACATATGGCGAGTTCTTATATAACCATCCTTTGATCCACTCAATAATTCAGTAACTATTCATATGCGTCTTGGTAGTGGCTCGGTGACTCGGAGCATTATCTCCGCACAAAGTCATTCTCACGGAAGACAATGAATGAATGGAACACATTATCTACAGATTGTGTAACTGCTAGCAGCGTGAATATGTTTAACAGCAAAATTGACGAATATCTCAGAAGGACGGGTTACACACAGATGAATAATCGTTGGACTTTCGATAAGCCAATGGCTTCCTTCCTTCCTTCCACTTGCCATCTGTTTTGTTTGCGTTAGATGGCAATCGTGTTATGTATTGTTAAGTAATGCTAAATATTGTTAAGTATTGTTACGTATTGTTAAGTATGACTGAGTAATGTTAAGTATCGTTGAGTAATGTTAAGTAGTGTTATATAGTGCTAAGTATTATTAAGTATTGTCAAGTATTGCTAAATATTGCTAAACCTTGCTATATCTTGCTAAATCTGGTAAAATATGCGGAGAAAGCAACGGCGACTGACCGTAGAGACTCTGTATTGCGCGGATGTCGTCCTCCTTGAGTTTGAAGTTGGGGTCGTAGCCTTGGTAATAGGGTGCCATCACGGCGTTGGGGACATTCGAATGGCCGAGCCCAAGGGCGTGGCCCAGCTCGTGCGTGGCGACGTTCAGCAGGTTCGTGCCTTCACTTGTACCGTCCGTCCACGTCTCGTCCTCGTCAAAGTGGGTGTCGCCCACCTCGGGGTAGTACGCATGCGCCAACACGCCACCTAGTGGGGCACAAAGCAGACATCACCACAAAGTTACGCAGGGACGGATCATTAATTTACCTCAGGGTTCATGTCATACGAATGAAGCGAGAGGCGATTTTGATACGATACCCGCTTTGGAAATTTCTTGCTGCATGAAACATTATTTTTGAACATGGACATGGCCATAGTTGAGGACTACGACACTTCTGCTGTGCCTATATTAAAATGTTGAACAGGGACATATTCCATGTACATTTTATCGAAAACAAAAGTGTAGAATTTGACGAAGACCCAACAGCACATTGGTAACAAGACAACAACTAAAGCGTACGGTTTTTTATTAATGCCGAATGGTAATTTGGTGTATTTGGATTTGAACGACTTACTTTTACCACTGGGTTTGGAAAGTCGATAGTGTACCGTACCAAATGCAACAGCCAGTATGACAAAGTTTCGTCGTGTCTGTTGGGAGCGTCAACTGTCGACGGAGGGTTGTTAGTTTTACCCAACGCGCGTTTTTTATCGGCCGTGTTTTACAAAGCAGCTGCTGGTGGTTTGTCTCAGAGACATCTGGCGTTAGTTTCATCGCCCGGCAGCGCGGGTTTGCGTAATGCAGTGAATGTGTTCATGCACTGGCTTATCACTGACCGTGGAACCGTGCGATAAAACCTATGGTATGTATCCCGGGTCACACGGTTAAAAACGTACCGTTATTACTCGGAGCCAAAGGCACTTTCCCCAGTGTTCCCAAACATACAATAAGGTTGTCTAGATACCAGACCCCACTAGTAGACTCCGAGCATAAAGATGCCGTACCCCTGGACAAAAGTAACCTGTCTATTTCCCGGGAACTCATCAGCCTCCCTGGGATCGCCCTGTCCACCTAGGACATGGACAGTACCTGGGCCGTCGAAGGCGTTTCTAGATCCGTCCCCGTGGTCGCCCGCAGCAAACTTGATCTCGATGTTTTGATCGGACGTCGTCACTTCCCGAAAGTTGAGAGGTGTCACCTTACTCCACTTGGAGAACGCCTCATCGAAGTTTCTCCTGTGGTCAGAGGGCGCCGATGAGTGAACTGAACCGAACTGAACTGAACTGAACTGAACTGATATATGGTTTTCCTATCTTCTACTATATGGATGTACGTAACAAAATACTTAATAATGTATTTTCAACTGCGAAGACACCAAACTAGTCACAATCCTTACGCATAAGCATCCACGAGCGTGTGCATTTGTGTGATAATCATTGAATAGCTTAACACAACACAAATGATGTGTACGCTACGTACATACATATGTTACGTTACGTACACACGTTACGTAGATACGTTTATATGTATGTTTGTTTGTGTGTGTGCGTGCGTACATACGTAGATTACGTAAATCGGAACAATACTCTAGGAAAGACGCGTAACGTTGCGAACAGTTATACGTAATTGATAATTGGCAGCTTAGTCTCCCCGTGCAACGCCGAGTAACCCGGTTAGTTGTAAAATAAAGGTATATGTAGTTTGAGATAACATACCTCTGAGTGCCCCAGTACAAGTCTGGGGAATAGTTGACCACCCGGTACGTCAAGTCATTCTTCGGCCACTTGAATCCTGCAGCAGAAACAATGTCCTTAAAAATGGTGTTGGTGGTGGTGCCTACATCTGCACGTAAGCTATTAAAAGCAGGACATGCGTTGGTCTATAGTTTCGGGCTGTACAGAACATATAATGCAGCAGTAAAGTCAAGCCACTAATCTGCCCTGTAAAGACGACACGTCCGAACAAAGATTACGCTTCCACAAAACCGCAGAACCGCGTTGAACTCGATTGGTGCAGACATGTATGTATTGACATTCACTTGGGCTGTAATATATATATATATATATATATATATATATATATATATATATATATATATATATATATATATATATATATATATATATATATATATATATATATATATATATATATATATATATAAAGCCAAGAGCTAACACAGGAATTATTAGCGAATTTATCAGACATATATCACCATCTCCGTGAGATCACGACAGGTTATACATTTATTCCGTGTGTGGGATCTTTTACGCCCCCTAGCGTAGATACCCGGTAAGAAGGAACCTTCGGTTTTAGTGTTTCGTCCAAAAGACACAGACAAAATAGAGTGCACGAAATGGTCCAAGCTTCGAAACAAGAGTAGGCGGACTCCAACCCCGATCCACTTGATTATGGGTCCAACGGTCTAACCTTAGGGATACCGCGCCCCATTTGTTGTAGATTACTTCATGATGTAAACATGTGTAAATAACCCGCTGGAATCTCCATAAGAGTACCGCAGTGACAAGCGCCGGCGATCCGGGTCAGTTATATGAACTGTAGAGAGAAGCTCACCCCGGCGGCGATACCGGGTATCCGGTTCGTTATCAATTTTTTCCAGAATAAACGTCACCCGGTGATCCGTGATGTCGTACACGACTGTTCCAGTAACACTCGACAGCGTGCGTGCTGCTAACGACCGCGGACGACGAAACAACGTTCTCGGGCAGGGAGCATCAACTACGCACTAACTACTGCAGGAGACCTTATTAAGTACACCGTTGCGTGAGTTTTGAGTAAGTGCCGTAAACAAGGTTGCAGGCTTACTCAAACGGAACTATTATTTTAATAAATAGCAAAACAATTGTTCAATGAACTGCGACAATGTGTATTTACTGCTCTCGTCTGTGTTGAACACTAAACGTCCTTCCACAGTCCATTTTTTCACTCGTCTCGTTTTACCATTATTTCGTGAAAAATCCAACCTATAAAGTATCCACTACGACATGCTAGTTCAAGTATCCACTAAGACACGTTAACCCAATTATCCACTACGACATGCCAGCTCAAGTATCCACTACGACATGCTAGCTCTAGTATCCACTATGACATACCAGCTCTATTATCAACTACGACATGCTAGCTCTAGTATCCAATACGACATGCTAGCCCTAATATCCACTACGACACGCTAGCACTAATATCCACTACGACATGCTAGCTCTAGTATCCACTATGACATACCAGCTCTATTATCAACTACGACATGCTAGCTCTAGTATCCAATACGACATGCTAGCCCTAATATCTACTACGACATGCTAGCTCTAGTATCCAATACGACATGCTAGCCCTAATATCCACTACGACACGCTAGCCCTAATATCCATTACGACGTGCTAGCTCTAATATCCACTACGACATGCTAGCTCTAATATCCACTACGACATGCTAGCTCTAGTATCCGCTACGACACGCTAGCTCTAATATCCACTATGACATGCTAGCTCTAGCATCTACTACGACACACTAACTCTAATATCCACTACGACATGCTAGCTCTAGTATCCACTACGACATGCTACCTCTAATATCCACTATGACATGCTAGCTCTAGCATCCAATACGACTTGCCAGCTCTAATATCCACTACGACATGCTAGCTCTAGTATCCACTACGACATGCTAGCTCTAGTATCCACTCCGACATGCTAGCTCTAATATCCACTACGACATGCTAGCTATGATATCCACTACGACATGCTAGCTCTACTATCCGCTACGACACGCTAGCTCTAACATCCACTATGACATGCTAGCTCTAGCATCTACTACGGCACACTAGCTCTAATATCCACTACGACATGCTAGCTCTAGTATCCACTACGACATGCTAGCTCTAATATCCACTATGACATGCTAGCTCTAGCATCCACTACGACTTGCTAGCTCTAATATCCACTACGACATGCTAGCTCTAGTATCCACTATGACATACCAGCTCTATTATCAACTACGACATGCTAGCTCTAGTATCCAATACGACATGCTAGCCCTAATATCTACTACGACATGCTAGCTCTAGTATCCAATACGACATGCTAGCCCTAATATCCACTACGACACGCTAGCCCTAATATCCATTACGACGTGCTAGCTCTAATATCCACTACGACATGCTAGCTCTAATATCCACTACGACATGCTAGCTCTAGTATCCGCTACGACACGCTAGCTCTAATATCCACTACGACATGCTAGCTCTAGTATCCGCTACGACACGCTAGCTCTAATATCCACTATGACATGCTAGCTCTAGCATCTACTACGACACACTAACTCTAATATCCACTACGACATGCTAGCTCTAGTATCCACTACGACATGCTACCTCTAATATCCACTATGACATGCTAGCTCTAGCATCCAATACGACTTGCCAGCTCTAATATCCACTACGACATGCTAGCTCTAGTATCCACTACGACATGCTAGCTCTAGTATCCACTCCGACATGCTAGCTCTAATATCCACTACGACATGCTAGCTATGATATCCACTACGACATGCTAGCTCTACTATCCGCTACGACACGCTAGCTCTAACATCCACTATGACATGCTAGCTCTAGCATCTACTACGGCACACTAGCTCTAATATCCACTACGACATGCTAGCTCTAGTATCCACTACGACATGCTAGCTCTAATATCCACTATGACATGCTAGCTCTAGCATCCACTACGACTTGCTAGCTCTAATATCCACTACGACATGCTAGCTCTAGTATCCACTACGACATGCTAGCTCTAATATCCACTACGACATGCTAGCTCTAGTATCCGCTACGACATGCCAGCTCTAGTATCCACTACGACATGCTAGCTCTAGTATCCACTACGACATGCTAGCTTTAGTATCCGCTACGACATGCTAGCTCTAGTATCCACTACGACATGCTAGCTCTAGTATACACTACGATATACCAGCTCTAATATCCACTATGACATGCTAGCTCTAGTATCCGCTACGACATGCTAGCTCTAGTATCCACTACGACATGCTAGCTCTAGTATCCGCTACGACATGCCAGCTCTAGTATCCACTACGACATGCTAGCTCTAGTATCCACTACGACATGCTAGCTCTAGTATCCGCTACGACATGGTAGCTCTAGTATCCACTACAACATGCTAGCTCTAGTATACACTACAATATACTAGCTCTAGTGTACACTACGACTTTTATTTTTCATGAAATCCTCGGACAAATTATGAAATTATTTTGGACCAGATCCAGGTCAAAAGTCGACAAAAGGGAGCAAAAGTGTTCCGGTTTCATATACTATGACATGCAGCTAATCATACGTTCGCAAGTTACCCGATCTAACAACCAAAGTGAATTTTTTCGTGCTATTTTATTCAACCGACTGCGCGTACTACTTCAACTATTCACGGACTACATATAATCAACGAACCTGATTCGAGAAGGTAGCTTTGTTTGTGTTTCCCCGTCCGTGTGCACAACGAACACTACACAGATATGTAACAATATAACGACAACGGCGGACAATCTATTAATAGCAATGATTGCCACCATACCAGGAACCTCACCAGTCCGAAACATATCAATATCAATGGTAATTACAGTTCCGATTACTCGTATATATGGTACCACCAGACATTCCCACAGCTAGGTTCACACCCGGAACACTTTCAATATGGAACAAAGCGAACAGAATAGACAATATTCGCAAATAGCGTCTATGCCTAGTTGCTACTATATTACTTCCTATGCCGACGTAAACAAAAGCAGTTACCTGGTACATAGTAGTTCATGGGGTTGTGAGCAGTGTCCGTCAGAGCCTCGGCTGGCACCCCACTGCCGATGGGGGCTTTATCCGGCATACCACATCGGGGTTGCGCCATCTTCCACAGGGTCAACTTGTCAAATCTCCCGGTCACCGGTATTCCCACCATGCGTTGAAAATCCCTACGGTGGAAAATACGTTTCCCTGACACAAATGCTCTGTTCGGCTGCTGTTAACTCGGACAGCGAGTTATAGGACAACTGCTAACTTATTAACCTTCGGATGGTAGAGCAACACATTCTTAGTGATTGATGTGGGTCGAAACAGTCGAAAATACCAACTAATAGTCCATCTAAAACCTGAAATTATAACAATTGGAGTGTAAGTTAAACCGTTTAAATTATAAACTATCAAAACAATGCTCAACACTACCATTCTTGTGCGGTACATACGCTGTGTACAGCGCGTACAGCACGTACAGAGCGTACAGCGCGTACAACGCGTACAACTCGTACAGTGCGTACAGAGCGTACAGCGCGTACAACGCGTACAGCGTGTACCGCGTGTACCTTGGACACAATAAGCCCTTATTTTCTTCTACGAGAACCATTTTTTAAAGACTCGTTATGTTGTTATCGGGTGGGGCAACATCATAGATTGGACAGGTATTACGTTCGAGCAGCTCATGCGGACGGCAGAGAATCGTACAAGAGAAAACATAATGACTCTAGTGATATCGTCACGTCGCCCAATGGCGGGAAGAGAGAATGATAGAAAGAGAGAGCAAATGAGATTGAGAGAAAGAGTCAGAGAAAGGGATAGAAGTGAGAGGAGAGATGAGAGGAAGAAAGAAACAGATATAGAAAGAGGGAGAAAAAATAAAGAAGAAATAAATGTAAGTAGTAAGAGATAAAGAGAAAGAGAGTGAACAGAGTGAGAGAAAACTAGTGAGCAAAAGGTAAGGACAAGGAAAAAGTGAGAAAGGGATAAAGAAAGAAAGAAAGAAAGAAAGAGAGAAAGGTACAGAAAAGGAAAGAGAGAAGAAAAAAATGAGAAAGAAGAGAGAAAGAACAAATGAGAGACAGAGAGAGAATACATGTGAGATATAGTAGAGGGAGAAAGAGATAGAGAAAATATAGAAAGACATAGAGAGAAAGGAGAAGGACAGAGAGAGAGAGTGAGAGGGAGGGGAGTGGAGATAAGAGAGAGATAGAGAAAACCGCCTACCTGACGGCTCGATTCCGCTGTCTTGGTTCGTGTGAAACTCCTCTTGGTAATTTTTGCAAGTAGCCATATTTAGTGAGGAACGCCTGCAGAGAAGTAACAAGTTAATAGCAACGATTCGGTAGGTCCACTGTTTATTTCAAAACGTTTTGACATGACTCTACATACAAATGATCCAATCCCAAAGCAACATGTTCTTCGATTACACAATAACTCCGTCAACAGTGTGAGAAGATATTTTAATGTTGAATGGGCACAGTTTGATGATGGGTCGAATGGATTGGGAAGTTGGAAATATTGTTGTAGACGAAAAAGAGAGAACGCTGAGTAAACACGACACCTCGTACATAAGAACGCATCAGCAACAGACGCATGACATTCGATAATCTAGATCGTTCCGTTTTGACACTACAATCGGCATACAGTTACTACATGTTACCACGTAGGACCGATCTAGGTACTTGTAAACCTCTTAACAATTTGAACAAAACTTCTCTGCAGAAAACTTCAGATAACTGCAGTTATTGAGCGACGACAGTAATGTGTATTCATATAATTCCATTAAGGCCTATAATACCCGTCTATACATCGAATAACCCGTGCAAAACAACATGTTTTTGCTTGAGATATTTAACTGACACCGAGTCAGAGATGCATTTTTTGCTGGGAACAGGTGGTAGTTCCGGAGTAATGAGTACCACGACTGCACCCGGATACTGGACGAGTCAACGGCAAGGATGTGGAGGCCCGAAACACGCCCAGAACACGACGGTGGGGGATACCCCCGGCGGGTACACGCAGAAGCCAATGAACACAGGCAGCAAACACGACCCAAACACGTCTTTTCAACCACCAGAAAAATTGGAACAGTCTTTAAAATTTCAAGATATTTGCCCCTGGGAGCGACCCCGTCTCTACCCTGGTGACTCGGTGGGGGCTCTAGGCCAGCTGATGTTAACCACAGTGTGTGGAACACGACCGAACTTGACAGATTGCCAACGGTCTGCAGGGCAGCAACACGAACAGATCACGTCAGATAAGAAACTGACTCCACGACCAGAGACAGCGCACCGTGAATTGTAAATTTTACATGTAAACTGATATGTCTGCAAAACAATTTGGTTGTGATTTTATGTGGTTAAGCTACTCGCCAGTCGCAAAACTTCGCCAGTTGCACATGTTCATAAATCGCAAATGTTCACCAGTTGCACATGTTCACAAATCGCAAATGTTCACCAGTTGCACATGTTCACAAATCGCAAATGTTCACCAGTTGCACATGTTCACAAATCGCAAATGTTCACCAGTTGCACATGTTCACAAATCGCAAATGTTCACCAGTTGCACATGTTCATAAATCGCAAATGTTTACCAGTTGCACATGTTCACAAATCGCAAATGTTCGCCAGTTGCACATGTTCACAAATCGCAAATGTTCACCATTCACAAATATAAGCCAGTCACAACTGAACACGTATTGGGTTAATCGAACGGTTATCTTTGGCTGTGGTTAACCACTCAAATAATTAGCCCATGTTGCCTAGAGCCCATGCAACGGACAGACCGGCGAGAAGGGTTTGAAGCTACCGTCAACAAATCACCGCGTGTAAGCCATGCAAGATATAATAACAAGCTGCCCGTTGTTTGCAAGCCAAACTAAAGGTACACTAAGATATAATAACAAGCTGCCCGTTGTTTGTAAGCCAAACTAAAGGTACACTAAGATATAATAACAAGCTGCCCGTTGTTTGTAAGCCAAACTAAAGGTACACTAAGATATAATAACAAGCTGCCCGTTGTTTGTAAGGCAAACTAAAGGTACACTAAGATATAATAACAAGCTGCCCGTTGTTTGTAAGCCAAACTAAAGGTACACTAAGATATAATAACAAGCTGCCCGTTGTTTGTAAGCCAAACTAAAGGTACACTAAGCACGATATAGAACGTTTTGCAATGTGTGAAAAGAAGCTGATCTTTGTGTAAAAAAACACACTGTGCGCTGTGTGCAACTAATCATTATCACCAGGTGTCAACATTTCTTAGCCTACAAAATTCCTCATTCCATAATGTAACTAACACGTACTGGTATTCCCTTCCCCTGTACCATTAGACTCAAGAACTCCTTACCACAACATACTGTCAATCTTAACAGTCAAAGAACCCCATCGAGACACTGCGACATACCAAAATCTAGATGTCACAAACACTTTTGGTGCACACATTTGTGTTGGTTCATATAATGTTTTCTGCTGTACGTGCACCACAACCAGTTGCAGTTCGCTTGCCAAACCGCCTGCATCATCACAACTAGGTTGGTGAAAGGAAGAAGAAACTAAAGTTAGGACGAAGGTGCAAAGTAAAGGAACTCGCCCTGTGTGCACAATGACCAAATGGAGCGACATTGTGTGGCGAGCATTGGAAGTGTGCAGAAATGTAATCGAACAGAAATAACCTAAAAAACGACACTGCAAGAAAAATGATTTGTCATACCAGATTTCAAAGTGACGAATCTTACATATTTTGTCATGTCACTCCATATATGCAAGAGCATAAAATCGGACAAAGTACATGTTATTCGTAATGCTATCGTTTGCACAGCAATGACCCATTTTGTTGTTCTGATATACTGATTATGCCCTACGCACTACGAGCTCTCATTTAGGAATACAAGACCTGTGAAAAAGCACCACTATATGTGGTTACGTCCGTTGTGTCCTGGTCTAATTACGGTACTATGTCTTATAGTCGGGGGCAGATCCAGGTTGTTGAGTTGGGAGTGTGGAAATCTGTGTGTGAAATGCAGCAAGGGGCGAAGAAAGATTGCCCTGGTTTCTTATAAAGTTTAGTATTCATGTTATAACTGATTGTACACTAATGTAAAATGTATGTCGTTAACATGGTTGTTATTGTTCTAAAGGCACACGTCTTTCCGCAGAATCCTCTGTGTCGAAGTGTTATCATTGTGATAGAGAATACGTCAGGATCAATGTAGCAGATTGAACCAATGTTGTTCCTATTCTTCATGTCTCTGTGTCTAAATGTTATCATTGCGATAGAGAATACGTCAGGATCAATGTTCCATTTCGTGTTGCCTATGCGTGTCTAAGTGTTTTCATAGACCATATCTTAGAAAATAGGTGTGCCAAATATGTTTACGTCAGGATCAATGTGCCACTCGTGTTGCAAGTGTTATAACTGTGGAAGCGCATACTTACGTCAGGATCAGCGTTCGTTCTGCCCGAGTGCCTGTTTCTTGCGTCGATGCTGCTGGACAGACCCAGTAGCAGCAGCAGCCATGTTGCTGCGTTGGTCCCTCTCATTGCTAGTCCGTCTACGACAGCTTTCCGCTCTCCCGGGTACAGCGATGCGGTATGTGTTCCTGTGTCGCGGTCTTCAACGGAGTGTGTCGGTGTATCGAGATCGGAGCAGCCAATGAGGCGCTCCAAGGCGGTTCAACCTAAAATAGCCTCGACGCAAATCCGGGAGTGCTCACCCAGCCAACGTTCGCTCCAAGTCACTAATCAGTCAGTTAACCATAGCGCACAAGCCGACACCTGTTCTCGGTGTTTCTCCCGCGATAATTTTACATCCGCGTTTATAAGTATAAATATAACATGACGACATTACCGGATGTGGGCGTGCGGCTGTCACGTACAAATCCCACAAACACGGCCAGTAGCCGCCCACCACCGCACGGCTACGTGACCTGGCTGTTACGCTGCGCTGATTTGCCCAATTTGGCGCTATTGAATTCGCAAATGACTCGTTTAGTTACAAAGTCAATCGACCTATTGTCCACAGAAGCCATGCTAGATGGCATGATACATCAATTTAAATATACCACCCGTAGACTCCAAAGATCGCGTGTCAAAACGACGACAGACCGACACGGCCACATAAAAGCTGATATGCGTAATATGTGGTTATTGTGTTAGTATAATGGTTCCTCCGTTGTTTAACAGGACCGTATTTTGTCACCGAATGTGTCATGTCGGCTGGTTTAAACAACCAACCGACCAATGCAGGACGAAGACAGAGTAACGTGTTCAGCGTGAAGTTAAGACATGGGAAGCGTAACTTGCTACGAGCTACAAGGACTGCTTTTCACAACGATCAACGACAGAAGAATTAGGCTATACACTCGAACGTTATGGGTATTATTCCTGTGTCATAAAAAGAATGAAACGCGTGTCTGCCCCTGGAGGAGCTACTCGTGCGAACAACTAGGCCAGACCGACGACTGGAAGAGAACCCACACGCTGAACGACCTGACGGGCCGGGACATCTTGAATTGTCAAAAGCTACAAGAGCAGATATCACGTCGATCAACAAACGTAGCACGACACCCCGAACACGCAGATTTGTTTACAATAAAAAGAATCAACCCTGGCACTGTGTGAGTAAGTACGTAAACAACCGGAAAACAACCTTAACAAGAAGACTAGTTTGTTTAGTCAACAAGTCTACATTTCATCGGAGGAATTAACGTGACAAACTATGTAATATGTACATAGGTGGACTGAGGTGACATAATTACGACAGGTCAAACCGCAGCAACAAACTTCCTCCAGGCAACGAGAATATGTTTACGCTTAGGCCTACTGGCAACGGTGAACGTCAGCGATAAGTCTGGTAAACACAAGAGCACACGTGTGCACTGATTCGCATGATCGTTCAGTTATTCAGCATTGTAGCTTGTAAAACATCAACCCATTGATATTTTATTTCTCGTTCTAAGCCCTACGGGATTTCCATAGGATCTCCTGAGTTGCACTTTTATCTAGTTAAAGATTCAGCATGTGATATTGCAAATACGTTCAACTGTACACGTGTAACCGAATACAGTTGTACATGCATCTTAGACGAGATTTGCTCCATGAATTATGTACGTGTATGGATGCAACTGCGCATATCACTTCAACTATCCTCACACTACAAAGTCGAACATCAAAGAACCTGATTAGCGAATGTGCTAAGTGACTTGAAGAATGAGTGTTAAGCTTTGGGATATTTGGCGAGTTTAGCGGTCGCCTGGTCAGCGAGAGCGCCATCGACCCTAACATCCGGTTGTTGGTTGTGAACAGACGCTATGTTGACTGTTTGACTGTGCGGTTTGACGTTTTCGGAAGTTTGATCGTTTCCGAAGTGATGAAGCAATGAACGTGAAACAATCATAATGCAGAAGTCATGCCCTGACAGGGGATGGAATCCTGAATACTCCGTGTCATTCGTAATGGTGACTCAGGAACAAGTTCAGAGACAGTATGACAAATTATAATTTCTATCGATCATATATATGATCATGTATATTTAAATGGCGGTGCGTAATCGAAATAACGTCCGTTATCGTTTGCGTGATAGTGATACGGAAACTTAAAAACAAACCCTGGCAAACCTACCTTGGACATGTTAAGACTATGTTAAACGAGTGTGCGTGTGCATTCGTTCGTGCGTGTGTAGGCGTTTAATAATACTTCCACCGTAATTATTCCTAAACGAAAACTCGAGCAAACGATCGATTAGCGGTGAGGCAGGCAACCAGCCAGGACTTCCACAGTACAGTCACCTGGAGTGGCGAGTGCTCTGAGGTAAACACCGCTAGATTGACGAGTGACTACCTAGAAAACGCACCCACGAAACAATATTGTCTTCATAAACATCTGCCCTCGAAAAAAATCCGCATCCGGGTAAAAAAACACCAGGAATTTGTAATATTCATAATTCATTACCCGGACACAATAACCCCAATTGACCAAGGATGCGGCTGCACAACACTTAGGACTGTATAGATGTGTTTGTGTTACTCTAGCAGCCACAATAACCACAGACATATATCAACCTAGTTCTGCGTTTCCGATGACATTATTTGCTGGGAAGAACTTTGACCGGAGTCACTGTGGGAATTGCGCTGTGCGCCTATGTTTCGGGAGAAAAAATAAAGATGTTTAGATTAAATTACCGTTGTGACATTTATATTTTATCTGCAAATTCTTCAGCCTTCTCATGTTTCATTCGGTGTCGACAAATTGTTGTTGTTGCCGCTGCTGCTGCTCTTCTTTGTAATAGGAATATTCAGTAGTTGAACTACCCTAGTTGGTACATAACGAAACAAGGAAAACTCGTAGATTCTACCCTAGTTGGGACATAAGGTAACAAGGAAGTATAACATTTCATATCTGGAATGTTCTTGATACGAGGGAATGTTTGGGTATTAAGGCATCATCTGGTCAATGAAATAATGTATTACCGCCGATAAAATGATCGGCTTATCTTTATGTATCCTAGAGAAGGGATATATGTCACATTATGTCGCTACAAAATATGGTATATGTGTTATGTCTCGAAAAGTCACTCTCTCTTTGTCTGAGCAAGGCTATGTGGTCCCACTGCTTGGCTGAGTCGGCCTAGCGATGATAAGTCACTCCTCTAACTACAAAATATGTTACATAAAACATAACACGGAGCCGATAATCGTTACCAGACGACACGACGCCTGGTCGTGCCATGAAACTGTTCCATGTGGTTTTTGTTTGTCTAGAAACACCCGAACCAGTATTTCCGAATAGTATGATAACTGTAAATTCTGGTATGTACATATGTCCATATTTGGACCGTTGGCACCATATTGGGAATCCGAATTATACAAATATACATATTCCAACCAACCAGTATTTACCCAAACACAAGGTTGAAGGTCAGCTTATTCTTTACCAAATATGTATGGCACGATACACAATTAAATGAGCAAATGAACGAGTAATTTTAATCGCCATGGTTTAAAAACATGCCCAAATAACCGCATGCAAACTCTACGTAGTCCGCTTCAACAATACTTTTCTCTAAACGCCTTATTGTTAATTCAATAAGGCAACCACAACTATGTAAACTCTAACTAAAAGCGAACGCAACGTATATTGTGCTCCGATTTAACCTGATGGTTGTTTGTAATCCCCAAATTAGTATCGATATTGTAAAGTTGTCCACATATGCTAAATTGAAAAATGCATTCGTCTATGCACTTGGGATCTGTTTACGTAAGCCGGACATCCCTGTGCAAAGAGGTGACGTATATGTTTGTTAAATGCGTAACGTGTGTATCCATTTTTCCGCGAACGCAGATTGCGGACTGGCTGGAGAAGCGTAACCCCAACGACCTGCTCTCCTCCCTGTCTCCAGGGTGTAGTACGCATAGGTCGCCCGTATCCCCAACGACCTTCTCTCCTCCCTGTCTCCAGGGTGTGGTATGCATAGGTCGCCCGTATCCCCAACGACCTGCTCTCCTCCCTGTCTCCAGGGTGTGGTACGCATAGGTTGCTCGTATCCCCAACGACCTTCTCTCCTCCCTGTCTCCAGGGTGTGGTACGCATAGGTCGCCCGTATCCCCAACGACCTGCTCTCCTCCCTGTCTCCAGGGTGTAGTACGCATAGGTCGCCCGTATCCCCAACGACCTGCTCTCCTCCCTGTCTCCAGGGTATAGTACGCATAGGTCGCCCGTATCCCCAACGACCTGCTCTCCTCCCTGTCTCCAGGGTGTGGTACGCATAGGTCGTCCGTATCATCAACGACCTGCTCTCCTCCCTGTCTCCAGGGTGTGGTACGCATAGGTCGCCCGTATGCCATGTTACGTTTTTTTTATGTGAACTGATTGATAATACATATATTTTAGCCATATCCTTTCTTAATTCCATAAGCTGCACATTTTTTATTTAACTTGTTTGAATTTACTGTTTTTAAAGTATCTTTACTGCATTTTACACAGGGACCCCCTTGGAGGGGCAGCGTGCGTGTTCATCTAGAGCTAATTGGACTCAGAAAGCGACAGATCACTGTTTTAATTTTAGGTTCATGTCACAGGAATAGAGTGCCAGTTTTTTTAGACCTGACAAGAAATGCGATGAACGGGGAAAAGAGCATAATTATTTGTTGATTACGGCACATGTAGAGACAGAATCCGGTCAGTTCGGTCGACACGTGGCACTGAGCATCTTCCATGTTGATTTTCTCGAAAACAAAATTGTAGGACTTGAGAGAAAAGAAGAAAACGCTATTGATCAAAACGCATGGTTTGCACTAAAACCGAATAATAATTCTGCGCACAGCCTGACTCGCTGTAAGCGTTGGTTTCAATGGGGGAACAATAGTGGCCTTACACCAGCATAAACCCATCCGTCACATCTGGCTGCCAGATGGGGACTCTGTGTGTAATACAGTCACCGACGGTACAACTGCGTTCGCCCCAATCCCTTCTTGCGGTCGTATTATCTACGTAGTTGTCTGTTTTCTTTACTGGGCTTCGGATCCTGTTTTGCGTGGGAAACCAGGACATCGGAGTTCTCCACGTTTCTCGATCCTAGTCAATATTGACGAGATTGGTCCATGGTTATGCATATTTTATAACTATTTTTGATGAAATCATCGGACAAACTGTTAAATTAGGTTTGGTCCGACCGAACCAGAAACAAAGGAAAAGTGGTTGTTTTCGAAAGTTACACGATCTAACAAACAAAGTCAATGTTTTGACAAAAGTACGCACTCTTTTGAACCGATTGAGTATATTGCTTAAGTGTTCACACACTACAGATCACGAAGCTGATTCGCGATAAGCTAAGGCAGCCTTGTGGTATATTTGAGAGATTTGTTGAGACATTATAACTTTTGATGAGGGGTGGGCTCCACCTTACAGCAGTTCTGATTTCTGAGAGGTATGTTTATAAAAGCAGTTGGCGAGAACATATGTAGCATAACAGGCCACGATGTAGAAGAGTCTGAATCTTGTCAACTGGGTGTTAGATACGCGGTGGCTTACTTATAAACACGTCTCGTCGTTCCACCCAAACAAACCTGGACTTGAACTTTGTCCCAGTGCTGTCCACATCCGGGAGTGTCACTTTGTCCCAGTGCTGTCCACATCCGGGAGTGTCACTGTTGACAATAGAGGTCAGACCACAGTGCAAAATTGCATTGATGGCAATGTTAACGTTTTGTCTGATTATAAGAAAACGTGACCACTACAAATTATTTTAAAAAGAATTCACAGCAACTGCCATCATCTCATTGACATGCTGACCAAGGTTTATAAAATCAAATACCTCCATCTCTTTTAAAACGCCCCCACATACGATGCCAGTCAATATTTACAAAAATAGCATGTATTCATGCACCCACTTGACAAAATTCCGTAAATCCCTCCGCCTTTTAAACTGTCACAAAAATGCACTACTTCACAGTCAATAGCTTCTACAAACAAACCTGAATATGCCTGCTCGACTGTACTTATGTCATATCATATAAATTGTTTAATTTCACATATCACAATTTAATACGCTCTACATTCATATGATACAATAAACAGGAAGGTCAACTGTGGTCTTACCCCTGTAAACCAGTAGCAGTTCTGTCTTTTCTCTTATGATATATAAACCCCTTCTAAACAGCCCTTTTCCGGTTTTTAGTTATTTTTACAGATATAGTTCACCAGATCACGACATGTTACAAAGTTACTGTGTGTGATCTTTTTTCTTCCCTTGGCAGATAGAAGGTTTCAGTGCTTCACCCGAAAGACGCACCCAAACAAACCTGGAAAGAAAAATTGCCCAAGTTTCGAAACGGGCAGCAGGTGGACCGAACCCCGGTCCTCGCGAGTGACAGTCCGAAGCTTTAACCGCCGAGCCACAGCGCAACCAGTTGATCAATTACCGCTTTGTGGTCACCTTTCATAAAGCTGGGTGCCCGCTCTCTTTGATGTTTTCTAACAGGATGCGTTGTGTGTTCGTGCATGCGTGACACACTCGCCGGATATCGCGCATCCCGGTGTGCACTCACCCGTGACAGGCCTGTCTGTGCTACCCGCATTTTTCGTGCAATAAATGCAGCCCGCCATGCATTCATCCGTGTCACAGAACGTCTTACGTCATGGTAGCGCATTTCTGAAAATGGGTCGCGGTTCTTAAATGACAAAATGTTTCATAATTTGTTTTGCAACTAAGAACACTATGATAGCATTTTGTTTGTCCACAACATGCCGGTTGAATTTCACTCGGCTTTGTAAATGAGCATCTGGCTTTAGGCGGTGGTGGAACTGTGTGAACGAATTGCTTTCGTGTAGTCGTTGTGGTGTGGCTGAAAGATTACCAGAGAAAATGAATCGGACTGAACAGGTCTGCCAAGGGTAGATACCGCGCTAAATAAAAACATATGGTAGTGTGGGGCAAAGCGCACCCATATAGAGGCAAACACGATTTGATTCACTTATTTTCATCTAAGGCACAAACGGTTCAGACAGTTGCATGTGCAAACACATTAAGTATATAGTAATAGAAGTGCAGAACATTACTAAAAAAAAAACAGTTTAGTGGCAGTTCTACATATGTCGCAAATTTCGTCATGTGGGGCAAAGCGCACCGGAGGCGTACGAATTTCAGATGGTTGGTAGGTCTCGGGCATCGGGCGGTGGGCAAATTTCAGGCAGTGGTACGTTTCCTTCTTGTATGATTAGAGGGAGTAGGTTTTGTATGTCACTCTTTGCATTGGTGCATAAACCTTTATGCTGAATACAGTGGATTCCGCTTAACAGAATCACATGTAACAGAATAAGCCGCTCAGTAGAATAATTACTTGTTCGGACGGAATCATTCTTTAAAATGTGCCGCTTAAGTGAATCAACCGCGTAATAGAATCAATTACTCTGACCCGAAGTGATTCCATTAAGTGGGGTCTACTGCAGTGTACCCTGACTTCCAGGTGACGTCCGCATTTCTTTTGACAGCTAACATACGTTTCCGACAGCCATATGATTAGGCCCCTAGACCAGTACTTACCCTAATTTACTGTTGTGGGGAACTGGACAAATACACCTTTCGGAAACGCGTGAGTCTTTAGGAAGGAATGGTTGTCATCCTTCAGGAAACCGGCGATCGTCATCCTAGATCGCTATACAAGCCTACCTAGGATGAAGTGGGTGCATACAGCGTTGGGGTATTCGTGAAGATATGTAGGTGAAAGCAGCCCGCGGTAAATTTAACGCTTCACGTATCACTATCAATACAGAACTTGTGTAAACCCGACGTGAGAATTTTACGCCCCTTCCGTTATTAAAGGCCCTGTCATGTCAGCGCCGTAGCTAGCGTTCAGGTAGCCGTCACCCCTACATTATCATCACACTGCGTTCAGGTAGCCGTCACCCCTACATTATCAACACACTGCGTTCAGGTAGCCGTCACCCCTACATTATCATCACACTGCGTTCAGGTAGCCGTCACCCCTACATTATCATCACACTGCGTTCAGGTAGCCGTCACCCCTACATTATCATCACACTGCGTTCAGGTAGCCGTCACCCCTACATTATCATCACACTGCGTTTATGTAGCCGTCACCCCTACATTATCATCACACTGCGTTCAGGTAGCCGTCACCCCTACATTATCATCACACTGCGTTCAGGTAGCCGTCACCCCTACATTATCATCACACTGCGTTTAAGTAGCCGTCACCCCTACATTATCATCACACTGCGTTTAAGTAGCCGTCACCCCTACATTATCATCACACTGCGTTCAGGTAGCCGTCACCCCTACATTATCATCACACTGCGTTTAGGTAGCCGTCACCCCTACATTATCATCACACTGCGTTCAGGTAGCCGTCACCCCTACATTATCATCACACTGCGTTCAGGTAGCCGTCACCCCTACATTATCATCACACTGCGTTTAAGTAGCCGTCACCCCTACATTATCATCACACTGCGTTCAGGTAGCCGTCACCCCTACATTATCATCACACTGCGTTCAGGTAGCCGTCACCCCTACATTATCATCACACTGCGTTCAGGTAGCCGTCACCCCTACATTATCATCACACTGCGTTTAAGTAGCCGTCACCCCTACATTATCATCACACTGCGTTCAGGTAGCCGTCACCCCTACATTATCATCACACTGCGTTTAAGTAGCCGTCACCCCTACATTATCATCACACTGCGTTCAGGTAGCCGTCACCCCTACATTATCATCACACTGCGTTCAAGTAGCCGTCACCCCTACATTATCATCACACTGCGTTTAAGTAGCCGTCACCCCTACATTATCATCACACTGCGTTTAAGTAGCCGTCACCCCTACATTATCATCACACTGCGTTCAGGTAGCCGTCACCCCTACATTATCATCACACTGCGTTTAAGTAGCCGTCACCCCTACATTATCATCACACTGCGTTCAGGTAGCCGTCACCCCTACATTATCATTACACTGCGTTCAGGTAGCCGTCACCCCTACATTATCATCACACTGCGCGAGCAACACACTCAGATGCCCTCTCGACAAGTCATTCAATTGAATCTTATCAGCAATAAGTGCCAGCACATCTCTTCTGTTGATGCCACGGCTCCCCAGATCGTCGCGTGGTGTTCTGTTCCACGCTCCCCCGCCGCATAGCACCTTCGCCGTCTCCCCTCTGCGGGGATCACCCTCCCTATCCCCCAGACAGCACCCTATCCACAGAAGCCGTCTCTCTCGCAGCAGTTGGCGCCGAACACCACCACGCGACTTGGTTTGTACCCGGTGGGTCATCTCGTGCGTTTGTACCCAGCGGGTCATCCCGTGCGTTTGTACCCGGCGGATCATCTCGTGCGTTTGTACCCAGCGGGTCATCTCGTGCGTTTGTACCCGGCGGGTCATCTCGTGCGTTTGTACCCGGCGGGACATCTCGTGCGTTTGTACCCAGCGGGTCATCTCGTGCGTTTGTACCCGGCGGGTCATCTCGTGCGTTTGTACCCGGCGGGTCATCCCGTGCGTTTGTACCCGGCGGGTCATCCCGTGCGTTTGTACCCGGCGGGTCATCCCGTGCGTTTGTACCCGGCGGGTCATCCCGTGCGTTTGAACAGTTCATCCCAGTAAAATAACATACAATGTGTATGTTTAACCTATGAGAGTCACAAAGTACCCAGCTGGTCACGTTTGCCTCCCCTATGTTAGGTCACTTGCATGTGCAGTTGGATTTTATTTGTTTAGAGCTTTGCTGCTCTCCAGTCACGACTATGTCACTGTACTCAACTGTTTTTGTGACATTGTCACATATTCTCTATTTGTGGCTCACGGTCACTCCCGTTTTGCGACAGGGAGACATTGTGTTAGTTAAAGAACACATTCATTGTTAAAGTATACAAGAAACGATTGCTGCGCGATGTGATCAGTATCCATCTATAACAGTCAATCAGTCACGCGGAGGTGTTCGTCGCCAGCCCAGGTGCGGAAGAGCTGCGAGAGACGGCTTTGGTGGACGGGGCGGTGTCCGAGGCTGGATGAACCCGGCAGGGCGGAGATGAAGAGTGCAGCAGGTGCTCAGCGATGCAGGACCGTCGCAGAGACTGCTGCGCGACGATCTGTAAGCGACGCCGGACCGTGGCACAGACTGCTGCCCGACGATCTGTAAGCGATGCAGGACCGTGGCACAGACTGCTGCGCGACGATCTGTAAGCGATGCAGGACCGTGGCAGAGACTGCTGCGCGACGGTCTGTAAGCGATGCAGGACCGTGGCAGAGACTGCTGCGCGACGATCTGTAAGCGATGCAGGACCGTGGCAGAGACTGCTGCGCGACGGTCTGTAAGCGATGCAGGACCGTGGCACAGACTGCTGCGCGACGATCTGTAAGCGATGCAGGACCGTGGCAGAGACTGCTGCGCGACGGTCTGTAAGCGATGCAGGACCGTGGCAGAGACTGCTGCGCGACGGTCTGTAAGCGATGCAGGACCGTGGCACAGACTGCTGCGCGACGATCTGTAAGCGATGTAGGACCGTGGCAGAGACTGCTGCGCGACGGTCTGTAAGCGATGCAGGACCGTGGCAGAGACTGCTGCGCGACGGTCTGTAAGCGATGCAGGACCGTGGCACAGACTGCTGCGCGACGATCTGTAAGCGATGCAGGACCGTGGCAGAGACTGCTGCGCGACGATCTGTAAGCGACCCAGGACCGTGGCAGAGACTGCTGCGCGACGGTCTGTAAGCGATGCAGGACCGTGGCACAGACTGCTGCGCGACGATCTGTAAGCAATGCAGGACCGTGGCACAGACTGCTGCGCGACGATCTGTAAGCAATACCGTTGCTGCGCGACGATCTGTAGAGACGTGACACACACAGAGGAAACCGACTCTGACAGCTAAGAAGACGGAGCAGACTGGACGAGAGCACGTACGATTGTATAACTCGCGCAGAATACGATAATCGACATTAATCTATATTATGTGAAACCTGACACAACGATTTAAGGAGTGATTAAACGATCCTTTAGATTAAGTGTTCCTTGTGGCTGACTTCTGTCTCGGGAGACAATGTCTTCTACTGGTGCGGGTTGTAGCGCTGTAGCCCAACTATTTTAAGATGGTTCTCAGTGTCACGGCCTGTGTGAAGTATGGTCCGCCAGCGTGGCCCGTTCATGGCGAAAGCAGTCCATGTTTCAGGTGGAATATTGAGCGATTTCACGTAACGTTTCAAAACATCCTTGTTAGCGTGACCACTGATCGTCTTCCTTCCTGCAGCTCGACAATGAAGACTGCTTTTGGTATTCTATTATTTAGCTTAAGTGTATAACATTTATAAGTAGAAGTACAAAGAAAGAAGACTCAACGGTCGGCTTGATTTCAAAACGCCCGCCACACATGGCCACACACGGCCACACACGACCACACACGGCCACACACGGCCACACACGGCCACACACGACCGCCTTCGTCTGTCTGCCCCGCGTAAGGGGTGCTTGGGCATCCAGTAATCAGACAAACATGTGCACATTAAAATCATATTATATCAACCCAGAACTAGTAAATAAATTTGGAAGCAGAACTGAAATGTCCCAAAACAACAGTAAGCCAACAATATAAATTATATCATACAGTGCAGAAACAATACAACTAAATGTTAACCTTATATAAAACACCTTCAAGTATGTATTATCATTGACAACCTGGGTGGTTGTTTGTTATCGTAAATCATGATAAATGCTTATGTGACCCAAGTCTGAAATAATACCTACAAATAACTTATGAACCCACATCTAAAAGATCTTAGTAACCACTAGTTTAATGGGCACATATCGGAAAGATCTTAGTGATCAATGAACCCATATCTGACATACCTCAATACCCCTGTTAAACATATGCTGCAGGCGTTTGTCAGCAAACCCTCACCATAAACACCAACAATATCCTACAGAGAGACCGGCAGAGTGTACAGTTATATAGAACGACAGATAAGGAAATAGCCAAAGGATATATTCCGTATCACCACCAATTTGAATGAACCATTTGTGTTATCGACCACTGATGGGTACTTGATCACTTGAGATTTCTTGAAAGTGCATAATTATGGAAAAACTTCCAGTGCAATATACAGACCAGAGCCTGAATGCAAGGCCTGGATATTTTATGTAACGTAAGTTTTCTTTCTTCGTGCAAAGTATGTATCCTACTCTGGGACACTGTCTTACACATTTACCCGTGTAGGATCTTTACCCCCCCCGGCACTGACATCAGGCAGAGGGACCAATGGTTTCAGTGTCTCTTCTGAAAGACAAAGGGGTCAACGAAGTTGTCCAAGCTTTGAAGCAGCAGTAGGTGGACCGAAGTCCTATCGATTGACAGTCCAGTGCTCTAACCACCGTCCTCTCAATTAACAGTTCAGTGATCTAACCACCATCCAACCATGATGGCCCCGTGCAAACGACAGTTAAAGGCCACAAGGCACGTAATTTGTGGCAGTTGTAGTAACTGGGTAGATTTCGTCAAGTCTGGGTGCGAAAAGTCCTGGGCTGAGGTCCAGGCAGATAGTTTTAATTTTGAGTGTAGGGGATGCGCAAGGATGAAGGAAATAGAGGTGGAGTTGAAAGAGCTGAGACTGCTCGTTGTGGCAATGGTGGGAAGGGATCAGGGGAGTTGTGCCAGTAGTTCCGGTGAGGGAACAGTAGACGATAAAGTGGGGAAAGACACAAGAGATGCTAGGGAGAGCTCACCTCAGCCTGGGAGGAAGCTGAGAGGAGGGAAGGTGACAGGTCATAGGGAGACAGGACGTAAGGAGACGGGAAGGAAAGGAACGGGAGGGAAGACAACCGGGGTGAAGGAGAGGGGAGTAGGGGAGACAGGAGGGAAGGAGAAGGGAGTGGGGGAGACGGGAGGGAAGACAACCGGGGTGAAGGAGAGGGGAGTAGCGGAGACAGGAGGGAAGGAGAAGGGAGTGGGGGAGACGGGAGGGAAAACAACCGGAGTGAAGGAGAGGGGAGTAGGGGAGACAGGAGGGAAGGAGAAGGGAGTGGGGGAGACGGAAGGGAAGGGGTCAGGACAGAATGTGATGGAGGGGATCGAAAGGAAGAGTTATTCTGCAGCAGTGATAGAGGGGGTGAGGAAGAGAGCGAGGGTGTTTGTGGGGGATTCGATAGTTAGGAAGACCGACAGAGTCTTAAACAAGGGAGATGATGTGGTGGTCTGCTTGCCTGGAGCCAAAATAGAGGCGATAACTGAGAGGGTAAAAAACATCGTAGGCTCGGGTAAGGGTGGATCTGTTTTAGTACATGTAGGGACAAATAACGTAGAGAGGAGGGTACAACTGCCATAGTTAGGAAATATAGGCAGTTGGTCAGAACACTAAAACAGACGCGGGTTGAGCAGGTAATACTGTCAGGGATTTTACCTGTGATGGGCAGGAGGGGTCATAAATATCGAAATTGTCGGGGATGGCAATTAACATGTTAGTCCAGAGGCTGTGTAGGGAAGAGGAAGTTGGATTTGTGGATTTATGGGAAAGTTTTGTTGGGAGGGTGATATGTACATGAAGGATGGGCTTCATTTAAGTGGAAAGGGGCGGCAGTATTCGCGGACAAACTTTCAGCAGCAGTAGATAGCGACTTGGGTACAATGACAAATATTTTTGGAAGTAAACATTCTTTAAACTAGAAGTGCAGGGGGTTACCTAGAGGTGTCTCAAGCAGAACAAGAGACCACTAGCACAAATAACCCAATATCAAATCATCCGAAAAACATCTCTGAAAAAGGTTATAGATGCGTATGTTTAAATGCAAGGAGCATAGTAAATAAGAAAAACGAATTAAACATTATGGTAGAAAATATTGACCCTCACATAATTGGTATAACTGAATCATGGGCCAACATAGATATAACAGATGCTGAATTAGGACTGACAGGATACGTAATGTTTAGGAAAGATCGAATAGGAAGAAGGGGCGGGGGAGTTATTTTATATGTTAAAGAATCTATTCAGGCTTATGAAATGAAACTAGAAAGGGAAGCAGATTGCGATGAAGCTGTTTGGTGCAAAATTGTTTCAGGAAATTCAAAATTAACTGTTGGATTAGTTTACCGAAGTCCAAACATAAACGAAGAGGACAACACAAAAATAAAAAACGCTATAAAGGAAGTTAGTAAAGGGGAATGTATCATAATGGGAGATTTTAACCATGGACACATACAATGGAATTCTCTAGAGAGCACAGGGATTGATGATCAACAATTTCTATGTTTAATCCAGGATAGCTTTCTTACTCAGCATGTACTAGAACCAACCAGGGAGAAAATGTATTAGATATAGTTTTGTCATCACAAAAGAATTAGTGGACAATGTAAAAATATTTGAACCATTGGGTAATAGTGACCATAATCAAATACATTTTGACATCAATGTAAAATCAGAAAGTAAAAATAAGAAAACGTACAAGAGAAACTTCCACAAAGGTAACTACAAAGATATGAGAAAATACTTAGCACAGCTAGATTGGAATAACATGCTGATGAATAAGACTGCAATTGAATGTTGGAATATTCTAAAATATGAAATTGAGAGTATCATTGATAAATTTGTTCCCTTCCGAAAACAAGGAAAACGGTGTAGAAAGAAACACGTGTCAAAAGAGGCAATTAGAAAAATAATGCTAAAACAAACTATGTGGAGGGTTTATAGGCGTACCAGAAAGGAAGAAGACTATGCAAAATACAAAGAGGCACTTAATGCAGCTACAACTGAAATCAGACAATCTAAAAGAAGCTATGAGCAAAAACTGGCATGTAACATAAAAACTGACAGCAAGAGTTTTTATGCATATGTCAGGAGTAAACAAAACGTACAAGACAAGGTTGGACCTCTAGAAGACAGTGCTGGAAATATAATATCACAGGGGTTTTTAATGGCGGAAGACCTAAATGGTTACTTCAGTTCAGTGTTTACAAAAGAAGATATTAGTTCATTACCAGTTGCTGATGCTAAATTTCAGGGGACTAAATCTGACTATTTAGGACCGTTAGTTGTAACTCCAGAATTGGTAGCTAGGAAAATAAAGGCAATGAAGGATAACAAATCACCGGGAGTGGATGGGATTCCTCCAAAATTACTAATGGAAACAGTAGATCAAATCAGTATACCACTTGCAAGAGTATTCAACTTGTCATTAAAAGAGGGAGTTGTTCCGTTTGAATGGAAAGAAGCAAACATCATACCATTATTTAAAAAGGGTTCGAGAAATAAGTCAGAGAATTACAGACCAGTGAGTTTAACGTCAGTGATTTGTAAATTATTAGAAAGGTTAATTAAAGACCATATGGTGGACTTCCTCGTTAAGCATAAATTATTAAATTCATCTCAACATGGATTCCTTAAAGCGAGGTCATGCTTAACAAATGTGTTATGTTTTTGGAAGAAATCACTAAGTGGATAGACGAGGGATCGCCAGTAGATATTATCTACTTAGATTTTCAGAAAGCTTTTGACAAAGTGCCACATCAAAGATTGCTACTTAAATTAAAAGCCCATGGTATCGGGGATAGCATAACTGACTGGATAGAACAATGGCTGACTGACAGAAGACAACGAGTTGTAGTAGATGGCGAAGTTTCAAATTGGAAATCGGTTTTGAGTGGGGTACCTCAAGGATCAGTATTAGGACCTATATTATTCTTAATTTATATCAATGACTTGGACGAGAGTATAACAAGTAACGTACTGAAATTTGCGGACGACACAAAACTGTTTAGAAAGGTTAATACTGATGGTGATAAACAACATTTACAAAACGATCTAGACAGATTAGTGAAATGGTCTGAGAAATGGCAGATGCTGTTCAATTTTGGGAAATGTAAATGCCTACATACAGGACATGGGAACTTGAATGTAAACTATAAAATGGGAGCTACTGTTCTTGGTACTACTGTAAAAGAAAAGGACTTAGGAGTTACAATAAGCGCTGATATGAAAGTTTCAGAGCAGTGTGGTATTGCAGCTTCAAAGGGTAATCAAATTCTTGGATTGATTAGAAGAAACATAACATACAAGGGAAAAAAGTTAATTATACCTCTTTATAAAGCAATAGTTAGACCTCATTTAGAATACTGTATACAAGCATGGAGACCATATCGTAAGAAGGATATAGATACGCTTGAACGCATACAAAGGAGAGCAACTAAAATGATTCCAGAACTTAGAGACCTTAGTTATGAAGAACGCCTGAAAGAATGTGGTTTAACAACTCTAGAGACAAGGAGGTTAAGAGGAGATCAGATTGAAGTTTTTAAGATATTGAATGGGTATGAAAATATTGATAGAAATATGTTTTTCTCACTCAAGAAGGATAGCAGAACTAGAGGACATGAGGTAAAATTAGTAAAGGATCAATGTAGATTGGACATCAGGAAGCACTCGTTCTCACAGAGGACAGTAAATGAATGGAACAAACTGTCTACAGATTGTGTAACTGCTAGCAGAGTGAATATGTTTAAAAACAAGGTTGACACATATATCAGAAGGGCGGGTTATAAGTAGGTGAACATTGTTGGACTCTCGATAAGCCAATGGCTTCCTTGTCCACTTGCCATCTGGGCCTTTGGCTTGGATGGCAAATCTTGTTAAATCTTGTTAAATCCTCTCAATTGACAGTCCAGTGCTCTAACCACCGTCCTCTTAATTAACAGTTCAGTGCTCTAACCACCATCCTCTCAATTAACAGTTCAGTGCTCTAACCACCATCCTCTCAATTGACAGTCCAGTGCTCTAACCACCGTCCTCTTAATTAACAGTTCAGTGCTCTAACCACCATCCTCTCAATTGACAGTCCAGTGCTCTAACCAATGTCCTCTCGATTGACAGTCCAGTGCTCTAACCAATGTCCTCTCGATTGACAGTTCAGTGCTCTAACCACTGTCCTCTCAATTACCAGTTCAGTGCTCTAACCACCGTCCTCTCAATTGACAGTCCAGTGCTCTAACCACCGTCCTCTCGATCAACAGTCCAGTGCTCTAACCAACGTCCTCTCAATTGACAGTCCAGTGCTCTAACCAATGTCCTCTCGATTGACAGTTCAGTGCTCTAACCACCGTCCTCTCAATTAACAGTTCAGTGCTCTAACCACCGTCCTCTCAATTGACAATCCAGTGCTCTAACCACCGTCCTCTTGATCAACAGTCCAGTGCTCTAACCAACGTCCTCTCAATTGACAGTCCAGTGCTCTAACCAATGTCCTCTCGATTGACAGTTCAGTGCTCTAACCACCGTCCTCTCAATTAACAGTTCAGTGCTCTAACCACCGTCCTCTCAATTTACAGTCCAGTGCTCTAACCGCCGTCCTCTCGATTGACAGTCCAGCGCTCTAACTACCATCCTCTCGATTGACAGCCCAGTGCTCTGACTGCCGTCCTCTCGATTGATAGTCCAGCGCTCTAACCGCCGAGCTACTGCACCCAAAATGTTCAGAGAACGAGAGATGCAAAAAAAAATTCCATGCAAACATTCAGACTAAGCTGTTAGTGACAAAGGCACATGAAATGTGAGATTTGTTCAGTTGGGTTGAAACCATCTAGGATTGGGAAACAGTAGAAAGACTTGCGTCATTGCTAAGGTAGCATAACAGTATTTGCATACTACTGCAGCGTTCGGCATATCTGCCCTTCAAGCTTCACTGAAGGCTAATGTGACTAAACATGGCTGTAAAAGTTATGAATATGTGGCTTTTGTGACTTGAATGCCTGCATTAAATAGCCTTCCCATCTCCTTTATTGGAGAAAAGGAAATTGGCCAAAACTTTGTATAGCTGCACTTAACATGCAGTTTAACATTCCAAGTGACATTAGATACAAGCAGACCTCTGGAGCTCTTATAAGACGAGTAAATATTTTTTTTCAGACGCTGCTTTTAGTGGTATTCACTGGACACTAGGTAGTCTGAAATAATTATAATTTTTAAATATTATCCCATTTATTAACGTTTATGTAACATGAAGCATAATGGAATCAAAACCGTGTAATCATATGCCATAAAAAGATATTTGGTATTGTAATTATTAAAAAAGAACCATAAGGAAAACGTACACCACGGAAATGGCATAAAACTAGTTCATTGCTGATGGAAACTGCTTGTATTAGTGAGAAATGTTGATTCAACAACTCACTGTTTGTCAGAAATTACAGAATTGAACATGTTCATGAGTAAAGTATTTGCATTTAAATCTCCTTCCTCAACTGATTTAGCTCATTGCAAATCAGGTTCATTGATGCTCAAATCTGTAGTATGTGGTTTAATAAGAATGTATTCCTTTGTTAAAATAATTGACTCTGAACATGACTGTAAAAGAGCTGAATTCTACTGAAAGACCAGTGTGACAGCCGGCTTATGCAATGTCGACTATGCCGTGGAATCAGTAAAATAAAACTGATAATGTCTGGTACATAGAATGTGAAATAATAAAATGACTTGTTAATTATAATAGATGACAAAACACAAACATGTACATATAGCAAACGTGTGACTTTAATCAGTCACAGACCACCAGTATCAGCACATAGTTTGTCATGTGTCACGCCTTCAACAGTACCATTTCATGGTTGACAGTATCATGACTGTATTGTGACACCGGCAATAACTTTGACCTTACCCAAGCCAAGTGTCCCATAATGTCAAACAAAATCCCAGTCTTGTTTATACTGTGGGTGACCAGAGTTCTTACCTCGTCCCAGAATGGAACAGAGGATCTTTTGCTTCTGAAGCAAGGAATTAATTCTTGCTAATTCCCTCACAGCTGCATAAACCCCATGTTTGCACCCTTCTGACCGGCTAGGGATACATCTGCTCATGCACAACAGTTTGGTGCATAAGACTTTCGTACGCTCATCTCCTACAACAACAAAGTACAACTGGTCACAAAGCATGCACAATATGCTGAGAACTACTTTTAAATATATGACATGGTATGTTCTTATCATTACAATCACTGAAAGTGCTTTACACTTTGCTCCAGACAGACCTGTTTACTCAAACAACCTCTCTAGGAAGCATTTAGCCAAGTAAAAGGCTATCCATTCACACAATTCCACCAGTCTACTGTCATCTTATCATTCACATGGCTGAGTGAACTGGGACAATCGGGAATGAAACTGCTCAAGTATCAGACGACAGCAAGATTATTGAAATGACTGTAGTCTCAGCTGAGAGACTGCCATTCTATCACTATGATGTCAGGCTCCAACTTTACGGCTCAGGATTTAGTCATGTGACCAGCACCCAGGAGGTTGTGAAGTTGACATTGTATGGTAAATCTTAGCTGAATTTGGCAAACCATTTCTGACGGAATAAAATGCCACACCCTTGTGTTGATGCTGACAAGAAGATACACTGTAACAAGGTTTTCTAGGCAATTAACTTTACACATTGTTCATTGCCCCCATCTGCCCCTGCCCCCCACCCAGGTTATTTTCCAACTCCCAATTACATTTTATAAAGGGGATGCAAAATTGTTCCTTGTGTTTGCAAAAACAGTAATTGTAAGGCTGTAAACAGCATCTCATATGCAGAAAAAATATAGAGAATAATTTCAATTGAAATAAATTTTAAAATATTCAGGTTCTTTGCACAATGATAGTTTAAGTGTTACCTACTTATTAAATAAGCAATGTTTAATATGAATAATCAAGGCCACTTACCCACGTATCTAAGAGAGCAGTCACTGAGAATTTGTCTGGCATTTTGACAATTTGTGAAGTGAGAACTTTCTGGACCTGCTGTAGAAACGGGGTAGCATCTGAAACAACAGCAGTTGGACCATGTTACCAGAATCAGACAAGTCCTTTTTGCTCAGCAGAGCCATGGCCAGAGAAACCATGGCAACCAGGGAAAGAGATATAAAGACATGCTGAAGAACTACATGAAAAAAGTTGCATCAACATCAGTAACTGGGAGGACCTGGCCACTGACTGTCCACTTTGGCACCACAGAACTTCCCTGCTTTGGGACATACCGCCTCCTGAATAAGGAGGAGAAACAACAAAAGAGAAAGGTGAAGGAGAGGAACCAAGGCCAAGCCTCACTTCCACCCGGAGCCTCCTGCACCCAAGGCCAAGCCTCACTTCCACCCAGAGCCTCCTGCACCCAAGGCCAAGCCTCACTTCCACCCGGAGCCTCCTGCACCCAAGGCCAAGCCTCACTTCCACCCGGAGCTTCCTGCCACCACTGCACCAAGATCAGATCAAGAATCGGGTTCCCGAGTCACCTCAGGACACACAACCGACCCTGAGCAGGTGTCATCCTCGGTCTGAGGAACTCCAATGACAATGATGACATCAGGGTACAATTTAAGCTATCTAGCAATAAAACTTTATCAGTGTGACATTACGTAAATGCACAATTTTCAAATTTTTGCACCCAACTGCCCCCTCCCATTCATGCATGCCATAGGTACCAGGCTATAAGTGGTTATCATGGTTACCAATATACAAATGAGTTATTATTACTTTATAACTTTGCCTTCATTTCACACAAGTAACATCTGTTGAAAATGTAGCAATGATCTGTTGAGGGGTTGCTGAGACCTTGCTATACAGGTATTGTAGAAAAGGTGGGTAACTTTAATTAGGCAGCCACCACCAGTATCTAAGAATGCAGTTTGTCACATATTCCACTGTACCGTAGCCATCGAGTGTGGCTTCACAGCTGGGACTGATGTCTGGGTACTGTTCCGGCACGGTCACACAGATAGGAGGCACACAAGGCAGACGGCGGTCATCTGGAACACAGGTGTAATAAAGGTAAAGGTAAGTTTTTATATAGCACAGTATCCAGTCACCAGCTTTACACTTCACCCCCTCACAGACCAGTTCCTTCAACTCAACTTCTCTGGGAAGTATTCAGCCATGCCACAATTATTGCACAAAGACTATTCGTTCACATATCCACTGTACTGGTGTCTAGTTCCTCATACTTGGGCCACAAATGTACTAAACAGCCAGGTACCGAAACAGACACATATTAAAGTAACACATCATTTACTCCTGCCTGCTGATTCCAATGGTGTTGCACTTAAGATATCACCCCCCCCCACATATTTTAACCATATCAAATGGTCACGCCACCACTATCCATATCCAGGTACTCACTTATACAGCTCAGTGAACTATCCATATCCAGGTACTCACTTATACAGCTCAGTGAACTAAGGTAAGGTGGAGTGAATTAAACGTACCTAGTCGACAGATGAGTTGCAGGGTATTTGAGCCGAGAGCCTGTAGGGGGTCCAGACTCACATGGAATCGGTCGTCCAGACGTGCTATCTCCCCCTGGAGCACGTCACTCACTTCATTGTCAGACACTCGTGCCCTCTTGGCCGGGGGCGGACTGGGCACCCTGTGAACCACAAAATAATGTGTATCTGTCACGTAATTGACAAACCTCAACTGGGTATCACACAGAGAGGTTTATATTCAGTTTTATTTTTTTTAGTTAGTGATTCCAACATTTACTTCATCTGGCACAGACATCAGATAGAAGGGACCAACAGCTTTTAGTGTCTCTTCTGATAGACAGAGGCAAAGCGGGGTGAATGAAATTGCCCAAGTAACCAAACAGCAGCAGGTGGCCTCAAACTCTGGTCCTTTTGATCAAAAGTCTGATGGATTTTCATGGCTGGATGTGAGCATGACAGGCTCAACATGTTTTTATCGATTGTCGTCAGCAAAAAATGGTTTTGCCAGTAAAAAAACCAACTCTGCGTGTAAGAAAATATTGCTTGATCAAAACTTTTCTAAACAAGTATATAAACTGTCAGTAATAACAAAATTACTTGACACCAGTTACATTCAGGAACTTCCACTTTAGTTGCAGCAGGAATCTAGGATAAACATAGACAGCGGCCTCTATAGGGGGATGGATGAAATATGTATTTTAATATTATAAAATTATTATGTTAATAAAAATATACTCTTTCAGACATTTTTTTATTTTTCCTCCAAAGGACCCTACAGTCACTGACACCTGCATCTGTCGCCAGCTAATCACACAACATTTTAAACTGCGCACAGCATATTTTCATGTTGTAGCATTCAAATAAGGCCGTATTACTGTTAAAACATGATTGACCAGGGGGCAAAAATTACCAAAATGGGGTAACATCTCAAAATCATTGGCATTTCATTGATATGTCATGAACCCGGAAATAGAAGTGATCTTCCCCATGTCAGAGGCGCCTTCTGTTGGAACACAGCCTCATCACAAATCTGAGAGGCGCCCTCTACTGGGGATTGATTAATCTAGTTCTCATCTATTTTTTGTTCCCACAACTGTTGAAACTAGAGTTTTCTCAGTTGCTGCACCAACTCTTTCTAATTCACTCCATTAGTGTTAGGTCAGTAGGTCAGTAGTAAACAATAAAATTTGGCAGTCATCTGACAAGTTTTCTTTTTAACCTTTCTTTCCCTCCGTAGCTCCCTAATGATATCAGCCATCTGTTGGCAACTTTAAAGATACAGTCTGATAGTTTTTGGTAAACTTGCGTTCTATGGGATAAACTATACGCATTCTAACATCTTTACCAGCCAAATGTGTTTTATTGAACCACATTTTCTAATTATAATTTCACCATCTTATATGTTTATAAATATTGACCTTGCCATTCAGCATGCAATACAAACATGATATAGACCTTGCCATTCAGCATGCAATACAAACATGATATTGACGTTGCCATTCAGCATGCAATACAAACATGATATTGACCTTGCCATTCAGCATGCAATACAAACATGATATTGACGTTGCCATTCAGCATGCAATACAAACATGATATTGACCTTGCCATTCAGCATTCAATACAAACATGATATTGACGTTGCCATTCAGCATGCAATACAAACATGATATTCGACTTGAAAATTCAAATTGAACATATAACAGTCAAACTATACCAAAACATTATGGTTCATTAAAACACATTTGAGAGCAAAGATTTTTTAATACACGTATTTTATAACATGATTTTACGAAATAAAGACTTTGCATCTTTAACATGGTATATCGATATTCATTTTTACACGCCTCTGATGTTGGCTTTCTATGGATTTACGCCTGATAAGGTTTTCTATAATTATTACCTGAGAGGAGCTCCCTGTAACATTTGAAGAGCCGGACCAAATGTGCGATAAAGCGTGTGATTGAGGAGTGGAGAGTTGACCTGGGCGGCGACGGCATCCATCAACGGTTGGCAGATATGCTGGGCATCTATGAAGGTCTGACCCAGCTTACTCTTCTGTTCAGTTACACCAAACATTGCTGGGGTGGAGCTGTGGCTGCTGGAGGCCGGCGTACCCTGCAATCGCACCTTCTGTGTGAAACTAGTAACAATCACATACCTTGTTTTTCAGAGAAATGCACCCAAAGACGATACCCCTAAATTTTGGGCCAGCCCCATGACTAATTTTGAAATGTTGGTAGATTCTGCAGAATACTCAGTGTAGTGATACGCGAGCGGTCAGCGTCTGTTCGTTGCCATCAAATGATAGATCTATTGTAGCAATACAGAAAACATTAACTTTTCTAACATATCCGATGTGAATGAGCTTGGAAAAAATTCACTCATCATGTGAAATTCTCACTTTCCTATGGACTGTTTATGACGGACAGATCCTAAATGTGGTCTTAGGCCAAATATCACATTCTAAGAAACCAGAACGTCAATCCATTTAAGAGCCCTGATGTGCCTCCTGCAGCCAAGTGGTAGTCATTGTGAAGCAGTTACCCAAAGTTCAACATAATTAATGTTAGTCTACAATATTAACATTTATTTACAAAAATAGCCAATATTCTAACATAGCCAATATCACCATGGTGTTGTCTACTGATCACGTTTCTAGACCACACATTTGACATGTTTTGTAAAGATGACGAGGAGGATTGCTTGTTGTAGTTATTAGTTTTATGCTACTAAATCAATTCATGTGGCCTTATGCACCAACTAAGGTGAGAACAGGATAAGTAAATCAATCAATCGATGCCAGACACCACACTACTGCACTGATTTACACAGCTGCACTAGTAAATCAATCAATCGATGCCAGACACCAAACAACTGCACTGATTTACACAGCTGCACTAGTAAATCAATCAATCGATGCCAGACACCAAACTACTGCACTGATTTACACAGCTGCACTAGTAAATCAATCAATTGATGCCAGACACCAAACTACTGCACTGATTTACACAGCTGCACTAGTAAATCAATCAATCGATGCCAGACACCAAACTACTGCACTGATTTACACAGCTGCACTAGTAAATCAATCAGTCCATGCCAGACACCACACTACTGCACTGATTTACACAGGTGCACTAGTAAATCAATCAGTCCATGCCAGACACCACACTACTGCACTGATTTACACAGCTGCACTCACAGTTTTGTTGTGAAGTTCCAACTTCTCCAGGACTTGCTCACATTTCAACAACGTTCCCATGGGAAGTCTAAAATACCATGTAGACATAAGTGACAGTAAGTGACATAAGTGACAGTAACTGTACTGAATAACAAACAACTCACGAATAGGTTTTAACAGGGCCTGTTTTGAAAGTTTCTATCAGCAAGTCGACAGCCCACTATCTGCCCACTTATATGCCTCTGCTTGTTCTCGACAATGTTCCGGGCAGTGTCATTGGTGCTATGGAACTTATCTATCAGACAGATGTGATGAATGTCTTGTTTTGCATTGATAACCTGAGGTTGTCCAGTTCGCAGTGGGTCATCAGTGACTCCATTGGCTGCTGTGACAAGGATAGCTCTTGTGCTAGGGTTTTCTATTACTTGCATTTATCAAATGAAAAATGCTCGCCTCAAGTTTTACCTGCAGTGTTTGCACATGCATCCCACATGCCCATGCTAGGCCCCAATCAAACTGGGCTGGATCACCGGTGTACCCAGCATGAGAATTTTTACTTAATCGAGACATCACATCTAGCTGCATAATGTTGCATTAACAACAGTTCATTGTGTCATAATAAAACTTATTTTGATTTTCATTTGAGGTCTGACTAACCTTAGGTCACACAGCACAGTGCAAATGGCTTTATTTACCTGCCCAAAAAGCACTGCTGTTGTACCTATGTTCAAATGACATACATGCTAGAATTATTGTGACAATGAGCAGTTCAACATATTACATATATTACAAAAGACAATAAAACATTACAACTGTGATATATAATAATGTAACATCAATGTACATTAAGTTAGAAAATTATTATTGTTAATAAAAAAACTTTCATCAATGATAAATGTGAAGAGATTCATCAGACTGGGCAATTGAAAAATTCTTCATTTTTCACAGTAAATTTTTATGTCTTTTTTCTTTGTAACCTTTTTCAGCTTTCAGAAAAGGGTAAAATTTATTATGAAAAACAAGAAAACAATAATAAATTATATTCATCAAAGATGATTTTTATTATGTTGGACTCCATTTAGCAAAATCACGGATAACAGAATCAGCCGCTTAGTAGTACAAAATATAATGGGTGGTATGAAATGATTCCCTATCCCGCGGTATTAAAATCCACCATTCAAGTGAATCAGCTGCTTAATGAATCAGATTACTCAGGCCAAAGTGGCTTAAGCTCCACTGGATATCATAGCTCCACTGGATATCATAGCTCCACTTGATATCATAACTCCACTTGATAACATAACTCCACTGGATATCATAACTCCACTGGATATCATAGCTCCACTGGATATCATATGAACAGTGTCTGGTTTCAGATTAACTGCTTTTCTTGTTCATTCTTCCTGGAATGAACATTTTAGAGATTTCATGTAATCAATGTAATTCTCACCAAGGACTATGATATATTTGCAACCACTAAGCTACTATTATACAAAAAAACTAAATAAAACCAACCTTTTTGATGAATCTGACAAGATGCTGAGGAGATTTTTCATTTTGCTGAGGTCTTTCTTTCTGTCTAGAACAGAAACAGTTTATCTGAGGTCTTTCTTTCTGTGTAGAACAGAAACAGTTTATCTGAGGTCTTTCTTTCTGTCTAGAACAGAAACAGTTTATCTGAGGTCTTTCTTTCTGTCTAGAACAGAAACAGTTTATCTGAGGTCTTTCTTTCTGTCTAGAACAGAAACAGTTTATCTGAAGTCTTTCTTTCTGTCTAGAACTGAAACAGTTTATCTGAGGTCTTTCTTTCTGTCTAGAATAGAAACAAAGCACAGTTTATTTGCTACAGCAGAAGGGTTAAGACCGGTTTACATGAGTGATTAATTGCCCAACTAGTCAGCCACCAGTGTAATTCAAGGTATTGGGGTGCAAGATTCTACTGTCTAAACAGCCATGCGAGAGCGATTAGTGAGGCCAATTTATGGTTATATTTGTGTTGCTGGAACTGGGACGGGTCAAAATTTCGCTAATATTTGGCGGCAGTTCTGCAGCAGTGACGAACAGCAGGTGCACTTGCCGTAACATTTCATGAAAGCTCAAATCGAGACTGGTGCAGGTCAAGATCTAGGTCGCCGTGTCTAGACATGTCACTCATCTAAACACACACATAATTTAACTGCACCTTGTCTTGCAGCACGGTGTCAATAAACCAATTGGGACACACATCATCCATGTAAACCAGCCTTTAGTCTTCATGTATTTCTTAAAATGCGTGTAAGCATCTAGAGTGATGAAATATGAGTGGTCAGCATCTGAAGTGTTAACATAAGTGTGCCTTCATCTGACATCTGAGTGTGTCAGCATGTGGTCATCTGATTGCTACTGTGCAGAATGTGGATATCCGAGAGTGTCAACATATGGAATGAGGACTTCTGAATGTGTCAACACTTGGAATATGTTGATATATGAGTGTCAACATGCATGTACCTTCATCCTTGTTAATCTTGTTGATCATGCGCTTCAGTGGTTCGATGTACTTCTGCAGTTGTTTCCACTTGTCCAGGTACGCCTGTTCATCTGTTGTTGCTGCCATCCCAGCAGGGAGTCGCGCCACCGTCGCAGGACTCGCTACGGACGCAGGGTTGCCTGAAACATACCGTGGTCACATCCTGTAACAGTGGTCACACCCTGTAACAGTGCAGTCTTTCATGTTTGAGGTGAGTGATTGCTCTCGCTCCTTGTCGCTCGCAGGGAGCGATTTATCGCTCGCATCAGTTGTTAAAATCGCTCACAGTCTGCAAGTGTTCATCTATACAAGGACTTTATTGAGTATTAGATTCACTAGGATAGTCTACCATCTTCATAACGCAGTGTTCGGGGTCCAATATTCGTAGTTCACATATCATCTGTCACCGTGGCTGGCGATCGCAGCCCGCTGCACCGAGATTGCAAGAACGCCATCGAAGCCATTATGTGCTGGCCGCACGGTTTATAAAAAGTTATCAAATGAGTGAACTAGTGTCAATGTGTATTATGTTTAAATGTCACATGCTGTTGTATGTCGAACTGAATAAAATACATGTATAGTTATGGAATAGATAAGGGAACGATAACAGTTCGCTACGATCTGATTGACCGACTACGCTGTAATGGGAATCGAAAATAATAACCTGGATCTGAGCTACCGAACACGCACGTAAGTGTAAAGGTTTATTAAACATTGAAAATGACAATTTTAATAATTGTTCCACTTCGTCTTTCAACCGCTCTGAACACATAAATTCACAAAGCACATTTCCGGTACCACTTAACATTGATTCACTGTTTCATGTGCGGATGACGAATTCATATTTTTGTGCACCAAGTTTGATTTGAGCGTTTGGCATTACGATGCAATGCCAATGGAAGCATGCTGTTTTACCCCAGTTTATATTGGTTTTGCCTACTAAGCTGCGTTTTTGACTATGATTCTTGTATAAAGCTTATTTGTGAATCTCAATTGCAATTTTCAAACCGAATGAGTGAAGTCGAACAAGAAACCAGCGCCATGGCAGTGTCCAGTGGCAGTGTACTGCCACGGCACGGGCACTGTCACTGGCCTTGCCTAGGCTACACCTACGGTGATCGATGACATGTTACAATTCAAAACTGTTTCACCAACTGCAATGTATGGGGTTTACTAAAGTAAAAATTTATTTCATTGTACAAATGTTATAGCGCCAACAAGTACCAATTAAAATTTCATGGTGACGTAATGGTAGAATCCGAATAGGAAATAGTCGTGCCACCACACAGTAAAAAAAACTAACAAATCGCTCGCCTAATAAATCGCTGGCATAATTATTTGTTTTCAAACGTGAAGCATTGCAGTGGTGACACCCTGTAACAGTGGTCACATGCTGTAACAGTGGTCACATGCTGTAACGGTGATCACACCTTGTAACAGTGGTCACATCCTGTAACAATGGTCACACCCTGTAACAGTGGCGACATCCTGTAACAGTGGTCACACCCTGTAACAGTGGTCACATCCTGTAACAGTGGTCACATCCTGTAACAGTGGTCACACCCTGTAATAGTGGTCACATCCTGTAACAGTGGTCACACGTTGTAACAGTGGTCACACCCTGTAACAGTGGTCACATCCTGTAACAGTGGTCACACGTTGTAACAGTGGTAGCACCCTGTAATAGTGGTCACTAAATTTTAAGATCTTTTTCCGTGATAAATCCAATACAAAACAACACAGAATTTTTTTCTCAAACATCCTTTAGAATATTTGATTAAAGGAACATGGTACTCAGCAACATGCAGTCCAGTGCACCTTTGTTGATTCATAGCCTTGAAAATTTGAAATAAAATTTATTTAAGACCTTTTTAAAAAAAAATGTCAATGCCTGAATGTGGTTATAGAGAAACACGACGGCCTACTGTACCTGGCGTGCTGAGGGGGACACTACTGGGTGAGGGCACACTACCAGCATACCAGGACATCGAGGAGGGGTTGACACTCTGGGGCGACGGACTTGGCACCATGCCCGGAGCAGGTGACAGCATGGAACTGCAAGCCAACAGACAGTCATGAATACATCACACACAAGTATAATGTGATGCTCTTGAGCAACTGCAAAAACAGTTACCCATATTTGACGGATAGATATGATGGATATCTATTCTAAAAAACAGACATAGAGTCGGCCATGGCTCCACAAACATTCTAGTCTACTTCGGGCTGGACACATCTCAATGGAAATGACTGGCAAGCAATTCAAATGAAAGCACTGACTTGGACCTACCAGCCATATTCACTTTGTCAAAAGAACACCAGAGCGCAGGTGGTGGAACTTTCGGTCTCATGGCGTTATTGAGCTTTGAGAGGAAATTACAACAATCATTGGAGATCATTGATCAAAAATGGGGGCACATGTTTATTAATGCATGTTTATTAATGCATGTGTGCTTAATAGGTCAAAAACAGCATTTTGAAATCTTACAAGTAACATAATTATTACACATCAATATGAATATTTGACAGATTCTAAAAATGTGGATTGTTGAAAAACAAGAATATTAAAAAGGACTACGGGGTAACTTGTGCGGAGAACAAAAAAGACTTGCATTTGTGTTTGATCTTACTGAACAGGAATCGTTTTGTAGAGACACATCTATTCATTTAATTTTTGACAGCTATTTTACTCAAATTTTCATACTCCATAGCAATTTTACAAGGAATTTTGAAGGAAAATGTTCATACTGAACTTTTGTAGTGATTTCAAAGGCAGCAATAACAGGTGAAAAACACAATAACAACAGATGAGGACAAATCATGGAGTCCCATTTCACAGAGAAAACACACAACCAATCATTTCATGCCACCCCGCTGGGAGGACTGTCACCTCACCTGGCAGAAGCTGGAGATGGAACAGCCACAGGGTTACAACTGCCAGGGTTCCCGGGACTGGCCATCGACTAAAAACACACACAAGTTCTCTGGATTTGCTAATATTCAAATAAATCACAGCCAAAACTCATAATAATCTAAAATCATTATCATAAATATTCTAAAATCATTAGCTATTCTAAACTCATAAGCTAATCTAAATTTATCATAAATATTATAAAATTATAATCATAAATATTTTTGATTGAAAAAAATCATTAAAATTTGTCAAGTTGTATAACTTGTATATCAACCTATTAAAGTATACGTGCATGCTTTCATTAGAAAACAATGTAAGTTATACAGTTGGTGGTATAAACAATACCTATTCCAGCACGTTCACTGCCCAAATGTGTTTTATTGAAACACCATTTGTTCATACAATTTTACTTTTACTGTTTCCTTTGAATGTTTCAACTTAAATATCATGTTTACATTGCATGCTGAATATCATGTTTACATTGCATGCTGAATATCATGTTTACATTGCATGCTGAATATCATGTTTACATTGCATGCTGAATATCATGTTTACATTGCATGCTGAATATCATGTTTACATTGCATGTTGAATAAGAAGTTTGATATTCGTAAACAGATAACAGTCAAATTATATATGTATGGTTTATTAAAACACATTTGGCCAGTCAAGATTTTAGAATAAATATTATAGTCTATACTATATAGCATGATTTTATAAGAACAATCTAAAATATAATATGATTAAAAACAAAAATTATCAAACATTGAACATTTCAAAATACTGATATAATCTGATATAATCTGTGCAAACTGTATATAATTACAAAGGTAGTAATGTCACCTGTGTGGCGTAGAGACCCTGCTGTACTGGTCCTCTGGGCATGGGACCCGTGGCGGACAGACCTTTGTTCGTCATAACAAATTGCTGCACACAAGTAATGCAATTATTATAGAATCTTTGATTATGTAAGTTCAAGTACTATTATTTACCATTGTGACCGTAATTCTTTTTTATTTGTGTGTTTATTAATATCAACTATTTACATAGACAAACATCTTAGTGTATTTTACTTGTAATAACTGCAGAAATTTGCACATTACTAGATTAACATTTTTATTATTTTATAACAACTTAATGTACATGCCCTTGTAGTGCAACCCATATTTAAAATGCTGATTTAAATCAAATGATTTAAATCAAATAATTATGGTTGTCTTTCACACAATAGCAGCAAGAATTAATTACAGATTCACCTGTGTATTTGGAAGTCTATTCTGTGGCTGGTATGATTGAAACGGAGGTCGTTGTTGCATGCCAGCCTGCACCATGCCACCCTGGACCATGCCACCCTGAGCCATACCACCCTGACCCATGCCACCTTGAACCAGGCCACCTTGCATCATGCCACCCTGTGCCATGCCAGCCTGTATGATACCACCCTGTACCGGGCCAGCTTGCGGCATGTTACTTGGTTGAGGAATACCAGGTTGCATCATACTCACTGCAAAAATATACAGTATTTCACAGTTTTCATAATATCCATAAATAGGGATGTAAGAAAGACAGGGGAGGACGACAAGTGGAGGGAGAAGGCTGCTGATAGGGAGAAGGGATAACAGCTGGGGCAGTGAGGCAGTACATGAACTAACCTCGCCACTTTATAAGTAAGCACCAAGGAAGAAGACTTTATAAGCAAAAACATAGGTAGCTAGCAACAGTGTTCAAATTTAAGGGGGTGCGCTGTTCAATCAAAAAAGTATGCCATTTTCCACAGCGAGACACTATACAATGTACGCCACAGCATGTCACAGCACGCCACAGCATGCCACAGCATGTCACAGCATGTCACAGCAGGTGGAATAAGTAAAATAATTGGGATTGCTTATTTTATGCTTATTTTTTAAATAATAGGCATTTTTTTCCCATTGTTAAAAAGCGTGAAAACTTTTGTTAAAACCACCAAAAGAAGGGACTGATCATTAGACTGGATAACTTGTGAAAACGTGAATAGCTTTATGTCATAATATACATAGTGTCAGACTATTCTTGCCTATTTTCACCAAATTTTAAATGAACCCAGTTGAAAATAATTTAGAAGTTCGATGATATTACCAAAACTAAATAAAAAAATGTGCAGATATGAGATAGCATGTTGTAGGTGATAGGTTCAATTCTATACAAAATGACTCCAAAAGAAGACATGTGAACATAATAAAATGGCTACTGCTAAAGTGGTTACTGTCTGTAGTGCTACATCATGCCACCTTCATAGTTGTCAGGCGCATTACGAGTCAATGATAATTAAGGATGACCATCGGGGTGAGTTTTATTATTGTGATAGTATTGCTATAGTTGCAATACTATTGCAATAGTTTCATAATTCTTGAGATAGTATTGCGACAGTATCATGGAATAGCGAATAACCAAAAAAGCAGTCACAAACCTCAAACTATTGAGTAGCCTCAGAGGCAGTTGTTTAAAAATGCTGAATTCATGAGTGACACTGCTCTAATGAATGATTGCTAATGTTAGGTCGATAAATCATAAAATATTATTAGTTGAAAAAACATGTTTATTTATACTGTGACAAAAGTAGCCCTGCTGATTTGTCTCCCTAACTATCATTACAATCGATAGTTCAGTGGACTACCAACGATAACTATTGATAGTTAAATTTACTGTCAATAGTATTGCATCATCACATAGACTACTGTGATGCATCAATATTTCAATATATTTTTACACCCCTAATGACAACCATAGATCACCCACCTTGCTGCATCCCGAGTCCCTTCTTTGCTAGGTTCTGCAGGGCATTGATGGGATCAACTACGTGTTGCATACTGCTTAGAGGAGTGGCTGTGTTTGCCACTGACCCCGCTGCAGCAGCCTTCTGCTCTACAACAAGTACAACATCACAGCGTACCAACAAATCGAAAAACACATAACATTAAAAACATATATAAATATTCCCTACAAATAACAAGACATTTGTTGATACGTCTTTGCGTCCTCTATGTCCACAAACAAATGAACTCATTCCATGCAGGTGGGAGGGTCCACGATGTCATTTTGACAAATAAAAAAATCCTCTTGCCCATGTATATAACCTTCCAAAAACGTGATGATAGGATCCTTGTCTTTATGACTCCAAAAAGAAGATGTCAGCATCATTGTGTTATACAAACATGATGACAACATTTATGTCAACTACGACTGATACCATGACAACATTCTTGTCTTAGACATGGTCTAGCAAACATTCCTACCATCACCCATCTTCTTGAATCCTTCCTCACATTATCTCTTCTGATTTGGTCTTTGATCTCCTTGTTCTGCCATCAAACTATCTCTCTTCCCATCTGCCCTGTCCATTCCCTTTATGTTCCCTGATACCCTGTTCCCCACTGCTGGTTCTTCTAACATGCCATCTTTACCTAACCTTCACCATCCTCAAATAGTCATTCTATCCTTTCTTGACCAATGCTGCAGCTCTGTCAGTGACTACTTGTTACTTACACAAACAACAGGCATGGACAGCACTACCACTGGGCATCTTCTAGGACTGACCAGCACCAGTGAGATGACCATACCATGGGCGTTGGCTTGAGCAATCAGTGTCCAGGCACCATACCATAGCCAGCCTCCAGAGTTGACCACATGCTGGTTAGCTAGATAAATCAATACTGGACAGCCCAGGGTTGGATATCAAACAGGGAGGTCACTGTGCAGTGAATACTATATCTGGCACCATGCCAACAGCACTGGTCAGTGAATGAGATTACTGTTTCCAGCCTCCAAGAATGCTTGGCCAGGTCTGCTGCAGAAGAAAGGTTGGGGTGTGTGGCAATAAGAAAGGTTGGGGTGTGTGGCAATAAGAAAGGTTGGGGTGTGTGGCAATAAGAAAGGTTGGGGTGTGTGGCAATAAGCGCTATGGGGGCAATTCACCATCTACACTGTCATGCATATTTGCAACAAATAACTGGTGGACAACTGGACAAACAGGGAATTATTAAGTTTGACAGCTGGACATCTCAGTGACAATAGAATATCTACATTGCAAGGAAATTAACTTGATTTATGATCCAGATTAAATGTGTAATAAATGTCAATCATGAAATGAAAATCATCCACTTTGGAAATAAATATAAAAAAATCATCACATAGAAACACTCATTGCCACATATCACAAATAACTCCAAAATTTCATCTCCAATGTACGGAATCAGGATTTTTTTTCATCTCTGAAACAATAGCTACCTTATGAAAAAAACTCAAGACATATTTATTCCAAATGGCATTTCCACCATAAATTTTTGGTTGTCCCTCGTTCTGACAATGACTTTTGTGCATCCCTGTTCATAACTATGCTGATTCTGTTTTGTTGCGCCTCTGAGCTCAGGTTCTTGAGGATAGAGTTATTATTATTATTATCAAGTGAGATTACAAGAGTTGTTCTACTTACTTATCTCCTGAATGTGATGGATCAGCTTGGCCACCAGCAAGACATACTCGTCCTAAGTAAAAAAAGTCACAATGTCACTGACAGTATCAAATAGCACAGTGACAACTGCACACGTGTTCTTATAATCTACGACACACAGATCCAGTGACCACTGTCCTATAAGGTGCCAATGTAAAACCACAGTAATCATGTTGTGGCAGAAACGTTATCAAACTGGACACAAACAAGATTGAAGTTTTTTGTACACCCATTATTTTAGCATCCACAGTATTGTGAAAAATAATACGTGGTCACGTATTTTATTCAAGTAATTATATGCAACTTCATCCCAACTTGAATTGAACATTTGCAACTAAAAAATTAATGGAGTGTATTTTTATCTGTATAAGATCATGTATATTTGTATTTGAAATTTTAAAAGACAGCGTATTTGTATTTAAAATAATTTTATTTGATCTACAAATGCATATTTCACCCAACCCTAGCACGTTCCGGCATTCTCCAGATCACTTTTAAATGAATTTTCCCCTTAGAATACAAACTCAATAGATCAGTACAAAGTACTACAAACAAATCATGTTCCTGTGAAAAAAATCATGGCGGGTCTTTGTCTCTATAAGAGTTATAAAGTACACACCTTTTACTGCACTCTTGTGAACACATGGTTCTCCATATATATGAGAGTTATAAAGTACACACCTTTTACTGCACTCTTGTGAACACATGGTTCTCCATATATATGAGAGTTATGAAGTACACACCTTTTACTGCACTCTTGTGAACACATGGTTCTCCATATCTATGAGAGTTATAAAGTACACACCTTTTACTGCACTCTTGTGAACACATGGTTCTCCATATCTATGAGAGTTATAAAGTACATACCTTTGACTGTGCTCTTGTGAATACATGGTTCTCCATCTCTACGCTAGTCTTTGTTATTGGGTTGCCGGACAGAAGCATTGCGTCGTCTCTACAAACCACAACACAGATACCTTGTGACCACTTACTCTGTAAAGTCAGAATCAGATCTAAGCTACACTAAGAAAATACACTACATAACATTGACTTCAACAAAATACAAATGCGAAGAACCACTGTGATTTTGTCTACCTTCAGAACATTAGTAGCACATTACTGTATTTACAGTTTATTTACTATTCAGCAACCAAAACTTGGTGGAAGAAGGAGCGAAAGCATTCAGAGAAAAGAGAGAGATGTGGAAGATGATAGATGTGATCGAGGAGAATGGGGAACAAATGAATACAACATTACAGCAACTGTACAGACAGAAGAACGAGGCTAGGAGAGCCGTGGACAAAGCAAACAGGGAAATGGAGGAGGAACTATACAGAAAGTTAGACAAGGACTGCAGAAAGAAGTTGATATATAAGATGGCACACGAGAGGGACGAGGACAGCAAGGGATGTAAGAGAGGGATGAGGACAGCAAGGGATGTAAGAGAGGGATGAAGACAGCAAGGGATGTAAGAGAGGGATGAGGACAGCAAGGGATGTAAAAACTGGATCAGTAATCAAAGATAAAAATGGGAAGCTAGTCACTGACCGGAAAGATGTGTTTACAGGTCTGGGAGGAGTATTTCAAGGAACTGCTAAACCAAAGGAAAAATAGTGAACTAGAAATACCGAGTGCAGTAGAGGGAGAAGTGAAGTTGGAGGAGATCAAGAATGCAGAGGTAGAGAGAGCAGTGGAGAAGATGAAGAGAGGACGAGTGACAGGTATTGATGAAGTGTGAATGGAGAAGCTGGTGATGGCTAAATGTATTGGGGTTAGGTGGACAAGGCGATTGTTAAATACTTGCATGAGAGAGGGGAAGATCCCAGAAGAGTGGTGGACGGGGCTGATACTACCAGTATGGACAAGAAAGGGAGATGTTCGGAGGAAATCAGGGTGGACGTCGATATGAGACAGGGGAGTGCCCTAAGCCCACTGTTATTCATCACAGTAGTGGAGGAGATCAGCAGGAAAGTGCAAGTTGATGTATGCAGATGACCTGACAGTAGTAGCGGACAGTGAGGCAGACCTTCAAGAACGGTTGGTAGAGTGGAAGGAAATCTTTGGCAGACATGGACTGAGAGCAAGTCTGGAGAAGACGGAGGTGCTTTGGGTTGGGCAGCAGAAAAAAATCTTCATAAAACTGGATGGGAAGAAAGCTTAGAAACTGAACCAATGAGATTGGGTGGAGCAGTTTGTGGGGACGGTGGCATGGAGACTTAACATTTTTAGAATACAAACTGGGTTGAGTGCATGGAAGAAAGTGGAAGTGGTGATGGGAGATAGACATACATCTCAGAAACAGGATTGGATTTCTGACAGTCAGAAAGGTATTTCTGATGAGACAATGTCTGAAACTACTCTGACACGTTTCAGAAACTGTCAGCATCTAATCTCTCTTATGGATTTATGCATGATATTGCTAATTGTATGGTCTATGAATAGAGAATTTATAGCTGGTATAGCTATTTAACTTTGATTAGCACTTTGTGCACATACATACAATTTACTTTAATATCCATCTCAAAGTTGCTAATATATCATTTCATGTCAGTTCAGTCACATTATGTGGGTTATCCAGCAATTAGACAATCTCTACACAGCAATCAGCTCATTTAAGATCAATCGAGTTTATCATCAACATGAAAATGTATCCCAATATTCGCAGCTCATTGAAGATTAGCTGTAGCAGATCGAAACACAATGATAGTATTAGCTAGTTACAGTCCATTGTCATTGTTTGGAAAGAAAGCCCAGTTGAGTTGAAATCTTCTTTGATATTGAGTCACAGCCTGCATACTGATATTGCAATAAGGAGAGCCTTTTACTGGCCAATCCTGCTTATAACTACATTTGTGTTGCTTAGTCTTAACTCCAAGAAGTCCACAAAGAAATCCTTGCCTAGCCTTTTATTGCCTTCCCAATTGTCATTGACATATGTCCACAGTCCTAACCCAGTTTATGGATGTCCTTTCCAGAAAGGTATTTCTGATGATGCGGTAAATATCATGGTAGTTACAATGGTATTTACCATCTTGTCAGAAACTTGCTAACCCTGCTCAGAAGCTAAAAGGAAAGGTGCTTAGCTCACGAATGCACCCAGCATACCTGTACAGCATAGAGACCTATACAACAGAGACCATGGCGATGGCAAAAAAGCAATAAGAGAAACTGCAAATTTGTGAGAATAACTGGGTGAGAAGATTGGCAGGAGTGAAACAAATAGATTAGCAAAGAATGCAGGAGCTGAGGGAGGAAGTTGGTGGGAGAGAAAATCTTACGAGGAAACTGATGAGGAGCCAGCTAAAGTGGGTTGGATGTGTGGAAAGAATGGAAGGGGTACAGTTGACAAAAAACCGGATGCACTTAGATTGGAGGTTACAAAGCACAGAGAAAGACTGAGACGGGAGGACTGCGTGAAGAGAGATTTGGCAGGAGTGGGAGGGTGATGGATAGAGGGGAGTGGAGACGATTGGTGGAGATGGCAGTGAAACAGGACTGGTGATGAAGAAGGGGAAATAAAAATCGATGACTGATATCAGTGCCAGCATCACTCCGGACTGCAAGGATAAGGAGGAGAACATCAACAACACAAAACAAATAAATCTCACAAAATAATGTTTTGTTTCTTCCTTAAGATCTAGAAACGTGAGTATCCAGAATGGTGACTAAATGTAAAAGACCAGAGAGACGTTGTACAGTATTTTATGGAATAAAGACTAATGATTATTGTCCACTGTAATGGGCCTAAAGATGCCTTGTTCACTTGGAATGCCAGATGCTCTTACTTAGGGACCAATATCTTACAGCCCATCCTGAAGTGAGTCAGCTGACAGCCTAGTACTTAGCCAGTAACCACAGGTTGAAATGTATGATCAGGTCCACACCTTTTGACCTGGCACACACAGTGGGTAACACAGACCTGCATAGATGTGTGCAGTAGTGATTAGCAGATGAGCTTTGTATGCAGGCCATTATGACAGAGTTCATGATTCAAGACCCGGACCAGGCACAGGAACACCTTCTACTACTTCAACGTTAAGTTTTAGTACAAAAACCTGGCTCTCAACATTGGGGACTATGTATTACTCAAAACGAATATGATGACACTAATGTCAGTCCTGTCTAGTTAACTGGATACACATAAGTTTATCACTGACTGAGGACGACTCTTAGTGTCAGCATAGAAAGGTCAGTTTGGCGATACCATTTTGAAAAAGGCTCACTAATTGAATGGGGTCTCATAACACCATCATATTTTAATAACCGCAACATATATGTTAAACTAGTGACTAGTCAGTCAGAAACATTGAGAACAATGAAAAACTAGGACAAATCACTTTTGATTGTTCTTCTTCCTTATAGTACTGTGCATTATCCTACGAAGCGATGAAAGAAGGGTTATTTCGCACAATCAATTCTTCTTCCCGTAACGAGTTTTCCCTCTCTTCAAGGTTCTCTTTTTCAATTACCTAAATGTTACTACTTTCGTTTCGGCCCGGAACTGGGCGAAAATAGAACGTAATATTAATATGACGTGTATGGCGATACTTCCGAGTTCTGCGGCAAAGTGAAACCCTCGAGAACTGAACATTGTTCGTGTTAGTTATACATTTCACACAACAACAAAAAACTTACATTGAGGAAACAATTTTTTTACGAAAACCTGGTGTTCTCCAGGAATTGTCCTGCCTCTGCGACGGGTCTGCCATTTTTACTGAAAATGGTACCTGTCTTCTCGGAAGAGGGCAGCACTATTTTATCTTCGGGAACTTTACGGCCTAAACTCGATTACCCAGGCTCCGCGCTGTGGCGCCACCGTTTGTCGCACTCGTCTTCGCCTTTACGCAGAGTGGGGTTTTCATTGTGAAAGAAATTGTGTATGCGCCAAAAATCTAGGCGCAAACATAATTAGCTAATTATGATGTCATCCGGGCATTTAACTAATTCATAAAATAAGAATTACTGTTATCACAACGACTACACATCCAGAGAAACTGGTTCTGAGTCAGAAATGATTATAAAATTACACCTAGAGCTACTAACAACCAGGAGAACAAACATACGGCTCACCATATTTCACAAAGCCATCCACAGTCATCTATCATTGCCTGTCATAAACCTCCTCCAACCCATCAAACGCCACTCACGGCATCTAAATAGCAAAGCCTTCGACACCATACACGCGAGCAAGAACTGTTACAAATTTTCTTATTTTTCTCGAACAATAAAATATTGGAATTCATTACCAGACGCAATAGCCAACATCCCAGAACCACAGCAATTTAAGCAAGCTCTCACACACTTAGTCCCAAACAAACATGACTAAATAGCATGCACACCCAACCCTGACCGTTTGACTCCATATGAGTGTTGGCCAGTATTACTATAAGACAAGACAAAACAAGACGTTGCCATTCAAATTAACTTTAAACTTCGATTATATTGACACAATTGTTCGACTGAAAAGTTAAATCAGACAAAAAATATTTAGTGTAGCATCTCGATAATGACGCTGATTGTCTGCTTGCGTTTCACGGGAACGCCTACACAAAATGGAGTGATGACAGTGGGTAACGATGAGACCACGTCTCTGCGGCTAGATTCTCTTTTCGGTGGATTCACGAAGTCGAGAGAGAGAGTCGGATAAGCGAGATCATTTATGACCGTGATGTTCATTACCAGAACGCCACGTCCAGAAGGTTTCAAATGCCCGGTAAAAGGGGGTAGATATTCTACAAGTAGACGAGATATCAGGTACTACCTAATACCGTGGGGACGCGGTAGCTTAGTCGTTAGAACGTCCGGCTCTCAATCGAGAGAACCTGGTGCTGCCGATTCGAAACTTTGACAATTTCGTTCTTCCCACATTGCCACAGTTCACTCAGCTGTATAAATGACCTGGTCATAGACAGAGGTGGATATCTAAACGAATAGTCTTCGCGCAGTAATTGCAGCGTGGCTGAATTCTTCCAAGAGAAGTCAAGATGGCGTTGGAATGTACATGTCTGCCAGGGGGTGAAGTATAATGCGTTTTGAGCAGTCCAGAGGACTGGACACAACACTATATAAGACTTTAATACAATTGTCGTTCTCCTCCTTGTCCAAGAAGTTCGGGGCATCAATCTACATAGCCATAGCCTAGGTCGGTCCACGACTTTTTGTATTCCTTCTCGCACTGATCCCGTTTTGTTGCCGTCTCCAGTGGCGTATCAAGGATCTCACAAAGGGAGGCCAAGGGGAAGCCATGCTACCACGTAGTGGCGCGACGGAAATTACGGGAAAAATTAAAATGTATGCTAAAGTGGGGTATGACTCATGACCTCCCTCTAAATACACCAACACGCACTGCGCATGCTTGTATAACGTTTTTGAGACGAAGCCTTTCTTAATTTTTTTCATTGGCATTGCTCTTGATCTTGATGTGTAATATGCAGATACCCTACTGCTGACAACACACAGGCGGACGAAAGAGCTGCGCTTGTAAAAAGTAAAAGGTGCATTCTTATTTAGTGCAGTATACAGTATATATACCGCTCAGAGCGGTTTGCATTTCACCCCGGCAGACCTGTTCATTCCAACGCCAACTCGACTCTCTGAGAAACATTCAGCCACGCTGCAAATACTGCACGAAGACTGTCCGTTCACATATTCATCACTGTCTATAGCAAGATACTCGTTTATACAGCTTAGTGGACTGAGGCAACGTGGCGTGAACGAAATTGTCCAAGCTTCGATATGACAGCAAAAGGATTCCAACCCAGATTCTCTCGACTGAGAGTCCGATGTTCTAACCACTACGCCACCGCACCCGACAGACCAGGCAGCGCACCACGTATACTTCGATAGGTGATACTGGAGATATAGTTAATATATTTCCAGATATAGTTTATTCCATTCTGGGATTTTCCTGAATGTGCAAGATTTGGAGAGAGCAATTTTGGTTAGATCTATGTCTACTCAGTTTATGATTATGCAGTGTCTGTCCATCTTGTCATATACGTGATCCAACTCGTGTGGTTCCCTATATCAATGTCGGAGAAATCAATTGCCACTTCGTCAGTTTATTGTTGTAATGTGCCCATTTCAAATCTTGTAGTCATTTAGTTACACTTGTTTGGTATGAATATTGGCTGCCCGTATTGCGATGGCTTCCAGACGGTTAATGTCTTTCTTTAGGAATGAATATCAAATTGTAGCTGCATACTTCATTCCAGCCCCGACCAGTGTAAAGTACGTATATTTCTACGTATAAAACCTAGTTTCTAGTTAGGCTTATTCACCACTTCAAAAGTTCAGCTATATGCTTTGTCGAAGTGGCTCATTTGATAATGTAATCCACAGGTGTCTCGTAGTCACCACACATTAAGCATGTGTCCACCTTTGATATGGTAAAATCGCTTTGAGTGAACGTGCGCCGTTGTGCGCATGATGTGGCATTTGGAAGGATTGAATTTTATGCCCCATGCAGCATTCCAGGCAACCAACTGTCAAGGTCTTTCAGATGGTCCTGCACTGCGTGAATGGCTCTGTGAATCAAGCAGTCATCTGAAAACAGTTTGGCTCTGGTGTCTGGTGAGATCTCTACCTTCGTGTGCAATTTCTCCCAACCTCACTTCTCCATCTACTGCTCCATGGAGTTCTAAATAACTGTTTTCCCTTTGACTTGGCAGTGTCTTGAAATAATCCTCCAGACCTGTACACAGCTAGGCGATCGTTCTGTGCGCGTAGTAAACCACTTGAGCCATTAGACGGCAGCACACACGTCGACAGGGGATGCCTCCTCCAGCGGCGATATTTAAAAATTAGTACGCACGCGTTCACGAATACGAAATGGCGCGTGCGATGACGTAATCAAGCCGCGAAACTGCTCTGTTGGTGGGCAGTTTTCCTGATGTCAAATGTATCGATTACGTCATCGCATAAAAACGACAGGCGAACATTTCCTAAAAGAGCGCTGCCAACATATTATTCATTGTGAATTGACAGCAGTAAAGGTACATACATAACCGGTAAGAAATAACATTTTAATTTTATTACATATACATATTCTTTTGCTAGACACGCTTTGAGGCAATCATTTGAAAAAAGTTACGGCGCTGACCAATCACGTGGTGAGTAGCTGTTTTTCCGGAGCAAACGGAAGTTCGGGTCCCTTGGGGAGTCAAACCAGAGCTAGAATATACAATAGCTCTGGTCAAACAAAAACAGTTCCTTTGGTATGAACTCGTCTTCCATTTTGTTGGTGTCACGTGTGACATTAGTGTGACGTGTTCGCCTCGCCACCTTTTCTGGCGTGGCGCTCACTATTAAAGCATCCACCAGGTGTCATATATGATTTTGGATATGACGTCACTTGTTTGTATGACGTATGAACGCGGGATTATGTTGTGACACAAGCAATATAGCTTGTTTTCCGCTTAAAGTTCGCTGTATATTAATTTGACTGGACTGAAAGCTGCTTCCGCCAATCAGGTTTGTTGAGGTTATGCAGTGTGTATGTCTAAATAGTTAACGAAATATGCATAGGCCTGGTCCGTTTAATAAAAGAGAACGTACCGGTGGGAAAACCTTGTGTCATGATATACAGACCGAGCCATTTTTTTGCATTTTTCGCCGAATTCGATCCTGAGGCCCACCAACCGAATTTCCGAGGACTGGCGGATGACCAAGAAGCTAGGCTCGTTGCAGGGAGATGCATATAGCACGCCGTAAAGAGCTCGCAAATTTCGTATTTCGTAAGCTGTGAACAGTCTGGTTCAGACGGTCTGACATATGTTTGAAACTCCGGCTCCGCCTCTGTGCATCGTTCGTGTTGCCTATGGCTATGCTGACATACAACATGGTCATGGCCATTTTGGGTCTGCCTTAGACGGAGTTGGACGGACTGGACTCATGCCACCGCCGTCACTTGCGTCAGATCATTGGTGCCCACTACCCACAGAAGATTTAACAAAGACAAGATGAGCACAGAAGCCTTGTATCGTCGGTGCCAGCTAAAGCCGGTTTTTCCGGAGAGTTCAGTGACGACTTTTCGCTAATTTTGCCCATGACGAGAACTTCGAACAGGACGGGGCGGCTTTAGCGGACGACCGCGGGGACACTGCTGGCGACACCAAATAATCTACCATGAAATCTAGCTATCTGCGCATCGGTCTGCGCATCGTTGTTGGGACCACGATTAAATCAACACACAAGTTATATTGTCGATTGAAACTACGTCCATAATGCCAACAATAAACACAAATGATGCATTTATTGGTAAAAGAACGTTAATAAGAACCGAAACCATTTTAAATTAAACGTTATACATGTGGCGCCAATCGCGGATAAGTGGAATAACTTTTTGTTCAGAGTGTGATTTCAAGATAGCAAAACCTAAATTTTTGTCCGGCACTTCATGTTTTGTTTTCTATGTGTGTAGAGATAAATAGTAATTTAACATTTTGACCAACTTTTACTGAAATGCCATTGCTCATTGTGATCAAAGATGGGGTTTGAGAACAACTGTTTTATTTTTTATGCTGACGTAGCTGTTGCTATGCTAGATATTTCCATTTTTATAGAGATGAGCATCTCAAGTTTTACGGAAGTGTCATTACATTTTTCCGTGACTTAGTAAATAAAATAAAACATAAAATCATTAATTTTACCATTTTTATGCGAGTTTGACATGATATGCTTTATATAATACGAACATATTAAATTGCAATAATCCTACTAGTTTTATATTTGAATAGTAGATGAATCTCGTGTTATTACTGACTATGACCAGAGTACACTATTTTGCTGGTGACGTAGCTGTTACCATGTAAGATATTTTGTTTAAATGCACGGGACCCCCCTCAATGTTTTTGGGCTTCTTGGGTCTAATAGATTTCAAACGACCTTTAAAATCTTAAGTTTCATTACTTTTATTTCAGTGTAATCGGCCACCTTAAAACACGTCGTCGTCGTCGTCGTTAGATTAAAGCGAACACGTTTGTCACAGTGCATACTTTTTTATTAGAACACGCACACACAATGCATTTTGTTCACTCATAATTTTCTGTGTAACTAATTAGATAACCATTGTTGACTAAACTATTTCGTTCTTACTAGTACAACGGCTTTGGAATACACATAAACATTGTCAGTGCTATCGCATGTAACCGTTCTTTTTTACAGCTCATAAATGCATCTAATATGCAGGCAACGAATGCGTTATTTCAATATCTCAAATGTATTGAGACTTAGTTTCGTGAAAATGTTCAAGTTGGTAGATAATAATGGAACAACGATTTCTTCTAATCACAACAACTGATATTTACTTATTCAACGTTTCGGCTACGTTAAAGCCAGCTGGTGCTCATTCACAATAATTTAGGTATCACCACCTGTGGGTAAAATTCTGCAAATTTATAATTACTTATATGAAATCTGTATTGTACTGACACAACGAAAACAATAACACGAAACCTTAACTGATTAACTTGTTATGCTAAAATTAACAACACACATTTCAAACACAACAGGAAGAGTGAGTAACACACTGGTAAGTTAAAGGCAATAACACACTGGTAAGTTAAAGGCAAAAACACACTGGTAAGTTAAAGGCAATAAAACATATGAAAACATTAATACCACAAGGTTGTACAACGCATATTAGACATACGTGTATTGTGTTAAATGATACAACCATAAATAAAAATGCAAGCGGATAAACACTTGTGCAAAGTAAACACACAAAACAAGAAAACCCAATATTCCGATAGTCGTGGTCGTAATATTATTCCCCTGCAGCGAATGCATTCATCACAGACAGCCGCTTGGTGAAGTGACGTTACTTTGAATCGGTCGATGTAGTGACGTTACTTAGCGCTGGTTGGCGGTGATGTGACGTTACTTCGAGCCGGTCGGTGAAGCTACGTCACTTATGGAGTGGTCGGCGATGAAGTGCAGTTACTTAGAGCCGGTTGTTGAAGACGTTACTGAGAGCCGGTCTGAGAAGTGACGTTACTGAGAGGCCGTCGATGAAGTGACGTTACTTAGAACCGGTCGGTGAAGTGATGTTTCGTAGAGTCGGCTGGTGAAGTGACGTTACTTAGAGCTGATCAGCGGTGAGTAAGCAACGACGAACGAGCGCGTGGTGTAGAGTCCGGCTTTGTTGACGGCGGTCAGTGTCACATAGTGTTCCTTCGTGTGGTCAACTCCAGTAATCCGCAGTGCCGTCCGTTCTGTGTCCATCCAGGAGTGTACGTCGATGCCGCCTCGTGTGGTGCCTAAAACAATAGTCGGGTTTTATCGTTAGCATTGACTTGGTTGTCCAAATATGTATGGAATGTTATTGTTATTTGTCAACATAACGATCAGCACTAGACGCATTGTTGACGTTACAACAATTGTTGACATTCCAACAGATCAGCAATGTTTTACAAGCTTGCATTTCAGGAAGGTTTCATGATTGTACTAATGATTAGTATATGTACAACTCATTATCGAAACATATACTTACAAAAAAACAGTACATGTCTTAAATTTAATAATCATAATTATAATAATATTGTTATGCTAATGGAACAACCCTGTTTTTTAAATGTGCCACGTGTGGTTATAGTTTGTATGTACAACTAGTACAGGGTTAACTATGGTACAAGTGGAACAAACGTACCAGGATTAACCATGGTACATGTGGTACTCTCGTACAGGATTAACCATTGTACAAGTGGTACACTCGTACCAGGATTAACCATGGTACATGTGGTACACTCGTACAGGATTAACCATGGTACAAGTGATACACTCGTACCAAGATTAACCTTGGTACAAGTGGAACACTCGTACCAGGATTAACCATGGTACAAGTGGAACACTCGTTCGAGGATTAACCATGGTACAAGTGGAACACTCGTACCAGGATTAACCACGGTACAAGTGGAACACTCGTACCAGGATTAACCATGGTACAATGGAACACTCGTACCAGGATTAACCATGGTACAAGTGAACACTCGTACCAGGTTTAACCATGGTACATGTGGTACACTCGTACCAGTCCCACAAGAAGGACCCCCACAAAATCAATCATATTTGGTGGAATGTATTTGGACGTCGCTCTGTGTTTGCCCATGAGAACTTGAACGGACTCTATTTCACGCTGTATTTTATTGTATTATTTTTGGCAAGTCTTTGTATGCTGTATTTCTTGCTTTTCGTTGTACGCTTCATTTTCTTGTATGCATGTTTGTGGGCCGTCGTCGACAACAATATGTGAGTATTCAAGCATAGTTGAATAAACGTTGAGGTATAGTGTTGCCTCCGTAGTTAATACCTCGAGTCTCGATCTTTATCTTTCACGTACTCGGCAAGGGCCCCATAAAACTTTATACCAGACACCCACATTGTTAGTCCGGCACTGTGTACAACACTGTCTGAAAATATATATGGATCATAATAGCTCCATCGGTGACCAGTGAAAAAGTGTGTGACGCTTCATACCTATGTTGATCTCGTACACCAGCGTTGAATTACTGGCAAACACTCCGGTCCAGTCGAGGTTCAGTGTTGACTCTTGAGGCCAACGACTCTGCAGTGACGTGTCTGTGCAACAATGTACAAATGTACGTGTAGTAGAACAGATTGTGATATAACAAGATTTAACAAGATTGCCATCCAAAACCAACAATGTTATCATCTATGCGTAGTCCGCCCTTATCAGATATCTGTCAGTTTTAATTTAAACCATATTCACACTACTAGCATTAAGACAATCATTTGACAGATTGTTCCATTCATTGATTATCCTCTTGTGAGAACGAGTACTTTTTCATATCCAATCTACACAGTTTCTTAGCTAAGCTGCTTGTTCTGCTGCCTTCTTTGAGTTTGAAGAACATATATCAATGTCTTCATAACCATTCACTAATTTAAACACTTCTATTTGGTCTCCTCTTAGTCTTCTGGTCTCTAGTGTTGTCAAACTACATTCTAATAAGCGGCTTTCATAGTTAAAGTCTTTAAATTCTGGAATGTGTTTAGTTGCTCTTCGTTGTATTCTATTTAGCTTATCTATGGCCTTGGAACATTGTGGAACAAATACACAGACATCAACAAATAATTCAGAATTTATGCATTATAATAACATACTTCCTCTGTTGTCACTGAATCTGTTGTTTGTATGTAATGAGCATGATAATCTTAAGTATAATTTCGTAAGGAAATTCAATGCAAACGAAAGACACTACCATAGTTTAAGCACATAGAGAGTTTCTCTCAAATCGTGTGCTGTTTTAACCACTGTCAACCTGTAAACATGTTCCGATATAGGGTATCTGGTGTTAATTAATTAACCGATTTATATTTTTCTTAAAACAATTATGGAAATACAAACTCACTTGTGACTCGCGGTGCATCGGTTTCAACGGTGAAGTTGGTGGCGATGACGTCACTCGTCAGGTCGGCGTAGTTTGTGACCCGGAGTAGCAGTGTGTAGGTGGAGTAGGACTGCAGACCGAGGCCTTGCAGTCGGGCATACAGTTGGCTGGCTGATGCCACGGCTTTCCACGGCACAACTACAGCCGAGTCCGTCCGCCGGAGACTCACCTACAAGTAGCAGATCCGACGTCATAGAATGCTTGCAGTGCGTGGCATATCTCGTATCGACCACGATATATGTTATTTAGAGTTGATGAAATTATGAGAAAACCAATAAATTGGTTTTTACCGGATCAAACATTCACAGTTAATTGTGCTGATGACTGTAACAAAAGTATGCATTGTTTTAGTAAACTGACTCCACGTATTACTGAAGCTCTTCATTCACGTACTACAGATTTTGACATCGGCGAACCCGATTCGTGATGAACTAAACCAATTGAGCAGGAACCTATAACCCACCTCGTAGCCCGCGATCCCTGACGGGTCCCTCACTCCCTCCCAGCCGAAGAACAGGCGCTCACTGTCTGTCTGGTGGTTGTCGCGGGCAGGGTAGTGCGACAAGGAACTGGCGATGACATTCAGTGTAGCCATGGAAACGTCAGGCGGTTCGGTCACCATGACGACGCCGCTGGATACAAGAGTTGACTGGAGTCCGGCGTCGTTGAAGCAGCGGACGACACTGAAGGCAGTCTCGCCGTGGCTGACGGAGGTGCCGAGGGTGATGGCGGCAGAGGAGAGGGACGATGTCCTCGTGAATGGCTGCACTTCCTGCGACCCGGGGCTCTTGCCTGTAACGGCAATGGTTGGGGCAGGCCCAGTTGCGGTGCGATATGAATAATAGTGAATAGGTTGCAAGTCATTCACTGAACACATTAAAAATTTGTGTTTTGAATAAACGTAACAACCATAGTTTTTATTTGGTTGGTTTAATATGTATTTCAATTACAATGGACTCTCTCTGTAACGTGTCTCAATGCAAAGAGCTTCCGCTTAAAAGGAACAACTTTGAAATCCCCGTTCTTGCCAACGCTGTACCCACGGATATAATGGAACAGTTTGACCAAGTCCATCCATATTCGTTGCAGCGTCCACAATGCCTTACGTGTCGGTTAAACATCTAAAAGTAATATCACCACGTTATAGTTAGGTATACTTTAGTTAAGTGTGTTGTTGTTGTTACTGACCTTTTCATATCGGACAGTTGGAATTATAGCGTATTACACAGCTGATAACAGTAGTTACTTACCGACTGCCCATTCGCAATAGCTGATTCTGCTCTCTGGGTCTGTCACTGACCAGGTAATTCTCAGAGTATGTGATGACTGGTATGTTATGTCAACATCACTCGCACCATCCTGTCAATAAAAATACATTCATCATTTCTATTTGTATATAACCGTGCACAATAGATTATGTCTTTATACTATATTACCAGTTACTCTGAATAATTTTATATTAGGAATTGATGGAGTATTTGTCGATGTTGAAATGTTTTGTGTCCCGTGTTCTTCTTCATCCGCTAGATGGAGGCAGCATCAGTAAGACAATCAACCATTGATTTGACAGTTTAAATATAACAGCTGTTTTTGTTTAGTGCCATATTATATACATGCCATTAAAGTAAATCATTCGTTATCAGTTTCGTCGTGTACACAAACAACTCACAAGTAGACAACAGAGGACGGGCGCCGTCAGGTCTATGGTCAGTGGGTCCGAATAGATGACCGTCGTCAATCCGGCAGCGTTCTTGGCCACCACGGTCACGTGAACCTCTGTACCATGTTGTAGCAAGAGAGCTTCTGCGCGTGCGTGGGTCTGCAGACCGACGGACCGGAAGTTCTGTAGTTGTACGCCTCCTGCAGTAAAATATTGTAATTCTTATGGTGCATATATAACATGTAAACTTTTTTGAGTGGATGCCGACATTACTACTGTTTGTTATTTATTCACTGAATCTTGTATTTCGGCGACTCATTTATTTGCAAACACAAACCATAAGTGTGAATTTAAGTGTAGATTCCACCGTCCCGTTACTTTAAGACTGGTTTACACGAGAGATTTGTGCCGCATGATAATGCACAGCTAAATTATGCTTGCGTTTATATGAGAACATGTCTAAATACTGCGACCTAGATTCACGCCACTCCCGACTTGAGATTTAATGTAACGTCAAGACAGGTACACCTGTCAGTCAATGATTGGCCACTGCTTCAAAATAGCTGTCACGTTCGGCCAAATTTGGACCAGTCGTCCCAATTCCTCGGCCAAAATTGTAGCCACAAATTGGCTTCGATAATCGATTTCGGGAGGGTGTTTATACGACCGATTCTTGCACCGCGGTACCGCTGGACACCGAGTCGACCGACGAATCGGGAAATTAATCGCTCGTGTTAACCGGTCGTTAGTAATCCCAATAGACTAATCAATTCATGAGTATCACACTGTACGCACCTCGCACGGTTCCAATGGCCCAAAAGTAGTTGGTCACCGGACTCTCCGGGTCCTCGACCTCCCAGGCGGCCGTCAGCGCGGTGTAGTGGCCCCTCGAGTTCAGATGGACATGCATCGGCGAGTTGTCCGTGTCTTTCTGGTCAGCGGACGAACTGCGTTGACCACGACCAACCTCCTGTATCTGGACATTGTCCAGCAGGAAGCCAGTCTTGTGACCAACGGCGCCGACTTTGATGGCCGACGTCGAGTCGGTGGCGGTGAAGTAATACACGTGCTTCTGCCAATCAGTCATAGTCGGCTCTATGGCGAATGCCGCGTGGAAACCTGGCAGTCGGACGAAGCCAAGTTGCTGCGAGTGGAAGTGGTCGTTGTTGGGGGAGTGAACGTAGAACGTCACTCGGTACTTCGTCATCTCCGTTGTTGCAACAGTCTGCTCTACGTAACCGCTGACGACATCAAGAAACGTTTGCCCGTCTTGTGCTCCGACGTCGCCGGTACTCGATGTGAGATGTAACGTCCCCTGCCCCATCCACTCGCTGGGGACAGCCTCCTTTGTATCAGTTTGGGGTGTGTCTTCCTCGAATGACGGGTTCTTCAGAAGGTTCCGTCCCAGCTGGAAGTTGTGCAGAGGAAGCGGAGGGGTCGAGTCGATGACCACCCCGTCTGAGCTGACTGTGGCAGATTTCAACCCGGCTCCATTGACTGCGTATACAGTAGAGTACAGTCGTGTTCCTGCAATAAAGTCGCAGGCGTCAGACCAACAACTGGTATTGTGATGAACCGCATTGTGTATTGTAAGTAATTTAACATTATAATAATTTTATTAAATGATAAATAGAAGATGAGATGAGGAACCATCTGCACATGTCATATTACTATTGGTTGAAGGTTATATTTTAGCAGATTCACATGTACACGTACTAAATTATTATACAGAATTAAATAATCAAACATCACAGGCACAAGCACACGTACACGCATACACGCGCGCACACGCACGCACGCACGCACGCACGCACGCACACACACACACACACACACACACACACACACTTATAACACCTAGTGTACGATGGCGTATATCCGCCGTACCCGATGGTTGTACAGACGGTAGATGTGCAGTCCGGCGCGTATGCAAGCCAACATCACGACAAGTCATTAAGTCCTGTTTCCCCGGCTCTGTACCAACACACCAAACGTAGTGGTCAATGTACGACTGGCCATCGCTGAAGCCACGCCACCACGCTGACACTGTCCGGTTGTCTCGGCTGTAGTCTTGGTCAGTGAGACCGCGGCCATCCCAAACTTGACCGGTCACGGGTGCTGTCATGTCCACCTGTGGGGCGTGATAGCATACCGGTTAGAATGCTTCAATCGAGAGAACCCGGTTTCAAATCCCACCGCGGTCGCGTCGAACCTTTAGCAAGTTTTGATCACCCCACCTTGCCACAGTTCACTCAGCTGTATACATGAGAACCTGGTTACAGACAGAGGTTGATAAGTGTAGGAATAGTCTTCGCCTAGAAATTGCAGAGTGGCTGAATGCTTCCAATATAAGTTGAAATGGCGTTAGAACGAACAGGTCTGCCAGGGGCGAAGTGTAAAGCGATTTGAACAGTTGTAAGGACTGGATACAGCGATATATAAAAACTCACCTTTACCTTCACCTGAAGCACCCAGTCACGTGAGTGCGTGTGTACGTGAGTGAGTGCCTGCGTTGCTTGAAGTATATATTTCTGTCTGAGCTCACGTGTGTCACTCTCATTCATATCTAGTATGATTTCTTAGCTACTTGTTTACGATACGTTCAGCCGTTTCTTGAATCTGCGTCAGTATTGCTTAAAATGTTTTTGCAGCGTCAGAACGTTCAGGCACGATTGTCTGTAATGTGAACAGTATATGAAAGAAGACGTAGTGTTAGATAAACATTTCTTAGCATGATGTTTGGTTACCTTGAATCCATCCGAATATGCCGACCGGAACAAGCCCGCTTCGTTGTATGAAACAACGGTGCAATAGTACACGTCATTAGCGTCAAGCGTCAGGTTGTCAAATGTCGTCTGCGACACCGATGACGTCAGTTGTTTCTCTGCTACGTCACGCCCACCAAAGTTCTTGCTGACAGACGCCGCGTAGCGTTGAATGGCGGCTTGCGAGTCACGGAAGACGCCACGCCACGACAGTGTCACGTTTGACGTTGACGTGATGAAGTCGACGTCACTTTTTGACGTGGAATTCCGCCATTCCGTCACCTTGGCGGCACGTGACAGCTCCGGTGGACTCGAGTCCGTCATTACACCGTCCGTCACGTACACGGCGTACGAGACAGTATCGTACCACGCACGCACGTACATCACGTATTTCGCGTGAGACTTGAGAACCACACCTATTTTTTAGAAACAACGGAAATGATGTGTGTCACAAATCTACATGCAGATCGATTGGGCATGACAAACGAAGCGCTTAAAGAATTTTGCCTATTTTATTCAATAATAAATTACAAAATAAAAGCTATCGTATTTTTGTCACATAATGAGGACACAGTGTGGACTGAAGAAAGACCCAATGTGCCTAGCATTGGCTCCTTCTCTAGGCATGACGGAAGGCAGAGGGAAGAGGACGCCCGATAGGTAGGTGGGTGGACGAGGTGAAGCAGATGGCGCAGTTGGTGCTGACGGAATTACCCCGAGGCAGTGTTCAATAGAACACGTAACAGATTATCAAGAGGGTTACCAAATTTCGGTCACGACCTGACGGAAATTAGAAAAAGAATCAATTACAATGTTCATGTTGAACATTTATGCACCTACCCGGCTTTCTCGAGCTGCGAGTCGTGTAGACAGCCAGGTGTTCGTGACCAGCCTCTCTCCATGTCGGCTCCTTACGCACATCAAGTAGATCCCCTCCAACGGTAAGTCCTTCCACCCCAACCGACCACTCGTATCTCTCCGGCGCCTTGTCCGAGGTCGTTACTGTCCGCCAGGTGGCAGCAAGGGCGGACTGTGATCTGGTGAAGTCGATGTCCAGTGCGTTCGATTCAGGAGTTAAGGAGTAGTCCTCGATATCATAGACGGACAGTTGCTGGTAGCCAGGTTTAGCTGTGTCCAAAAAGGAACGTTACTACTAACCAAAAATGCAATGCTTTCCAGTCAATTAAAAACCGTTCCTATCCTAATGTTATGTTGTTGATGACCAAGACGATGATTTACTAAGATATAATACAAATATCGCCCAAACCGACAATTAAACTCCATATGGTTCGTGGACATTGAAACATCATCTTATCGAAACAATTTAATCTCTGTGCCCCACCACGTCTTTGTGATATCTCTCAACTGTGTTTTTAAACATGCTCTCACTTTGCTAGCTGTTAGACAAACGTCGATACACATCTTCAGTACTACATTCCGTGTTGCGAAAAGAGTAAACTCATTATTACATTCAATGCTGCCACACAACTCACTCTTGACATCAACACAGCTGCCGGTTGGTTCGCAGGTCAGCAGCCCATGTGGAGCGCAGGTGCAGTGACCCTCGCAGCTGACGGGCTGACAGCGGCGCACCAAGGCCAGCGTGCCGGACGTCGACTGCGAGGGGACGGCCGTGAACGTGCCGTGGAGGTGACTGCTCATGAGACCGACCTATTGCGATGCATTGGTAAGACTGCCAGTTAACATAGACAAGTAACCGCACACCAAGTTGGCATGGAAGATGAACTGAAGGCTTCTGGGCTGACATAGGGCACAGCGGCTAAGAGATCCCAAGATAGAGGGAATTGGCGAGATCTTGTGCGAGCCTTGTTGGCCATACACACCGGAGACCGAAGAAGATAAGTAAGTTGGCACCATCTCTGGATGCCTTGGTTCAGAATGACATTATTATTATTATTATTATTATTATTATTATTATTATTATTATTATTATTATTATTATTATTATTATTTTACTGGTCCAACGTGGTTTAATCTTTTTTCAATCCATACTCAGATGTAGAGTTGTATGTTTTGTTGAACATGAGAACACTGCTTGCGTTCTGAACGAAACCTTTGTCCAGACTGACATAGTTATTGTTTCTTCTACTGCTCCACGACAAACTCACTTTGTTTTCAGCCCACAGCGAGATGTAGAGTTGTTGGTTTTGTTGAACAGTTGAAGTGACAGAAATGTTTGCTTTCTGAACGAACCCTTCGTCACCATGAACATCCTCAGTGGCGTGTGTGATCACTACAGGCGTATCGGTCGGCTGCAGGTGAATACAGATCACACTTGTCTTTCATAGAACTGACCAAACGTTTGCTGTTGAAATAGTGAATAAAGCAGGCTTGTGGTAATAAGATACTTTACATGAGCTACAAACCCAAATCAATTGTTGACACCGATGACATGGTCGTTGTAATTATAAAAAGTCAACGGAGCTAATACTAGAACATTACCGCTAGTCCCATTTATATTTCAGTAGAATCCGTGAAAGATACTATCGACCTCATTCATACACAATGCTAGAAAATAAGTGGCGTCGGATTAAGGCAAAAATCCCGCCAATAGTTTTCAAAATAGATAATTGGTGTTGACCAAGAATATTACAATAAGTATAACCACGTTACTTTTACAAATGACATCAGTCTGTTTCTGTGCTGATAAGTATTACACACTGACCACCATGTCCAAGTAACCGAACTTAGTCCCGACAGACACGTAGTACGTCATGACGTCAGAGTGTGCGTCAGAGAAGCCGAGCCAAGCGAGGTTCAGTGAGTTGTTTTCGTAGGTCATCCACCCGGGGCGATGGCGGGTCAAGGCCGCGGCGTGGTCTGTCTCGACGGCGAAGGCTCCGGCCACTGGCGGGGTGCTGTCGACCTACGCACAAAACGACATTCAGCTACGTCTATGAATGCAATTCTATGATAATTTGTTATCCCGTTATTAATATGACACATCTCATAACAAAACATATACCCGGAGTAACTACAGAAAAGGTACAACATTTTTTATTTAAGAATCATTGTTTTGAGAAGACGGTCGTCCTACCAGGATGCCTTCACTGACGGACGTCGTACAGAGTCTGGCGCCGTTGCAGGCGATCACCTTGGCGTAGTAAGTCTCCCCGTCCATCAAACTCACGTTGCTGAATGTGTACTCCTGCTCGTCTCCGTACAACTATAAACGCCGTAAGTCAATGAAATAACTGCCAGTGCTTAATGTGCATTGAATGTAACTTGCATAATATTATGTACGTGTTGCTATTGTCTGTGTCAAGTGATGTCCACGTTTCAACATGGAATGTTGTTCATAACTTCTGCTGCAACAGCTATCACGACACGTTGCATGACACTTTCTTAGCGATGTGTTGCCCTGACATATAGCTAAACATTACTAGATCATTGAACAAATAAACAGGCAGTGAAAAAGACTATTGTATTGTAGCAACACATCAGACTGTGGCGGTGACTACAAGGCAGAGTGAATACTTCTGGCCATAAAACAAAACTGCAAAGCATTGTTGTCGTCTCACCTTGACTGCAGGCACGTTATGATGGATGGAGTCTCTTGTTGTCAGAGACACAAACTGTTCCACTATGGAACTCTCAGGGTCTGATATCTCCCACCGAACACTCAGTGACGACATCCACACCTATGGCAGATGCCATTTGATAAGAAAGGCACATTAAACTAACATTCATCTTACACTTATAATAAAACACTTAGACGTGTGACCTTTACAGCAGAAACACAGCACAAGTCTGTAAATACAGATTAGTGCACTGCTTCTTCTATGGCATCTTCATGCGTGACCTCGTTCATTGGAGACAGTATATAGCCCTCTTACCCAAATGGTTTCTGAATCTACGCTACTACTAATGTCTTTATTAACCAAAACCAACGTGCAATGTTGAGCGTAACTTAAGGTCTTCATAACAATAGGACCTTTAGTTTGGTTAAAATAGCTATGCTAGAATTGTATTATAAATTATTGCATAATTAACATGTAACTGTACAAATAATACACCTGACGCACGTACATGATGCCTAAACGTCTCTAAGTGGGACACGTTATACCTGAGTGTTCTGCTTCAGCGATCCCAGACGGCGGTCGAGGGCTATTCTTTTCGTCGTAACAGGAGCCGTGTCGTCGACGATGAACCCGTCGGATGTACTCTCAGTCCACAGACCTGTATCAGAAACACCCACTGTCACGAGACGCAAGTTCCACATCTAGACGATGTTTGCCTTCAGTCATCTTATATTTCAACTGGCTTTTGGTTTTGAAACACGCTGATTGTTTGACATAACATCTCATACATTTCGACATATTGAATATAGATGATTTTGAAAGACGAATTTGACGAAACTCCAACATGCGATGTGTTACTGGCCTGGCTGGAAACACTAGCGTGAAGTGCTGCAACGGTACAGCTTTCGAAGCCAACACGATCACAATACTAGCTACCCACGCCATGCTGGCTACACACGCCATGCTAATAACGTGATGACTTCTACAGTTCGTTCCACAACGTCTCGCCTCCTCTTACCTGCTTTGTTAAAGACCCTCAGTGTGACGTAAACCTTTGTGCCCACCGGCAGTGGTTGTGTCAAAGTGGCTGTCACCCTGTCTGTCACATGTAACCGAGTCGGGGCGAGGAGGTCGCCGTGTCCCGACGCGGTGCCTGCACGCCATTCCATTACCCACAGTCCAGACTCCGGGTCGTTGAAGTTCAACCAGTGAGCAGATATAGCTGACCTGCAGCAACGTATGAATGGACAGCAATAATATAAAGGTTCTGAGAGTTCAGGCATGCTGTTCAGTTTGTTATAATAATATGTTATAATAATATGGCCAAACAAATCAAATTGACATAATTCACTATACGTGCTGCACTTCCTCAAATCGAACGTGCCCAATTTGATTTGGCATCGTGTTGCAACGGTTTATTGGGGGTTGCGCTTTGTTAGCAAACAAAATTACGCCTTGTGTTGAGCTAAACATATTCTTGTGCAAACCTCTTTAATAACCATTATGTTAAGAGTGTACCTAAACGTTTTCAAGTGCAATACTTGATAATGCCCGTTGCACTTGAGTTTTTTCATAGCGTTCATTATTTTGTGTCTGCCAAATCGAAAGTACTACCTGGAGCTCTGGTAGTCAATGTCTTCAGCAGAGATGCCGTCGAAGAGATTGCCAGCTACCGGGGGAGACGTGTCAACTACGACCCCGTCAGAGGTCACGCTGACGCACAAGCCGGCGCCATTGCACGCCTCCACTGTCGTGTAGTACGTCACGCCACGTTCTAGGGTGACGTGGCTGACGTGAATGCCTAAGACGAATTAAAAGTGAAATTATGAAGTTACTATGGTGACACTTTAAACTAAATTAAAACGAACAACAAATACATAGGTTAGAGCTAGTCTTCGAAGGGTAAAATTGTCATAATTTGAGGAAAAAATAAAACGTTACAAAAGTGTGCGTGTGCGTGTATGTGAGAGAGAGAAACAAAAACAAGTAAAACTACTAAAGCATGAGTGTATTTACAAACAAACACATTTTCTTTCTCTAGACATACCAAAAGAAATATTTGTAACTATTTATGCCAATTTTCATAAATACAATGTAATTTATAGAAGCTTCATACCCAACATGTACCTCTCCAATCCAAAATCAATAATTAAAACAAACAAATATAACGGTAAATCCAGACATACTTGTCGCGATCCCGATATGGGATTTCTCTACGATGTCGTCACACTGTCTACATTTTCCGACGCTCACGCTGTATCCGGTGACATGCGAGTGCGGGTCGTGGAATCCGGACCATTTTGCTCCAATCTCGGACGCGATCGTCTGGACAACAGATACCAGAAAATAACTCTTCCCTATTTTGGTATATGGCTGACGCAAAATTATGCGATGATTTATTAACTTCATAGTAAACTACACGTAACGTATAGGGACTAATTTTATGTAAGTAAATGTATTAACCTATGCAACGGGTGACCGTGATTGTAGCAACGAAATATATTTATATGAAAATACGAACAGTGTAATCGGCGTCCTTGGTTTGTACGTCACTGATAACGTCATAGACGTGGCCTGCAACAGGAGCTGAAGCGTCAACCACGACAGCTCTGGACGTGGTGACTGCGATCAGACCAACTCTGTTTACAGCCTGAAATATAGGACGTGATTTATTCAACTGTGAAAATATAAGCAAGTGTAAAACAGAAATGCTACAGACGATAAAGGTCATCACGTTAAGTAATTCGTAATTTTCCTAATTCCAAAATTAAATAAGCTACAACATGACGACTACAGCGCATCAACTTTGTCTCACCTGAACCGACACATAGACCAGGTGACCGTCCGACAGTCGCATGTCGTCTTGAGGTCCCGAGGATGTCGCCAGCTCCGTCGTCTCAACGTAAGCCTTCGTGTCGCAGTAGCCAGGCTTCGAGCCCACGCACCAGTAATAGTGGTGAATTCCTGCGAAGCAGATGGTGTAATAAATACAGGTATATATAGTCAGCGTTTTCAGTCAATGTGGTCCAAGTATCCTTACTATGTAAACAATGGAAAAACAGTCCGTACAATGCCAGTATGCACTGGCACTTTTTTCTCCGATACAACTCAAGTCGGGTCGGATCGGGGGGAAGTGCCAGTGCACACTGGGCTTAAGCGACTGCCCAATGGTCGAAAACTGGTCTCTTAGTACCAGGTATACAGGTGGTCGCATAAAAAGGTTGGGAGGAGTTGACTGTGGTCGTTAATGACAGGTATTCTCTAGATGCAGGTGGTCGCTTGAGCAGGTTGGACTATATTTCGGGAGCGCAACATCACATCGTTATATTACTTTTCAGAATGTCCCTTTTACTGCGTTGATGCTTATTTATATATAAGCGAATGTCAAATAAAACAATAAAGGATAATATTCTGACCGCTCTCGTCGTCACTAAAGATGCCCCTCCACGCGACAGACAGCTCTCTCTTCTCGGTCAGGTAAGATCCGCCCACATCCATCGGCACGGCACTGACATCTGGCGGCGTCGAATCAACCGTAACTCCTGGCGACTGAGAAATTGTTGATCGACCCACGTGATCAGTAGCTGCGATGAAATGGGATAGCACTGACATTACAGGACTTAGGCTTTAAGAGAAGAACGAACAACATTGCCAATGCAACAAACTCAAGATCGCATGTAGACAAGGAAACCGTTATTTAGAGTGTTGTGTATTCTATGAAAGACTCCCCACTGATTTGAGCAAGATGGGTTCCGCGAAGAAAGCTCAACTTCAAGCCATGGTAGCTGTGTAAACGTGGCTCAGGAGTCAGCATTTCGAAGTGTGTATTGTGAAATCGGTATGGAATGACTCTGTGTATTTTTGCTAGCAATATTATGTGCAATTATGGTGAAAACTACAACAATTCTAGAATGTGGTTTTGCGGCAGTTCTCGTTTAACATTTAGTTGGTGCACTACTGTTGGTATAATGCTATTTGACATTCAAACTTATTGTATTTGGTCTCCATCTCCGACGTGCGCTAATTCCTGTCATGACATACAGTACGAAGTTTACCGACGTAAATATACTGGAACGTGGAAACAACAAACTGAATTTTCACGTATTCCATCTCAACCCAAGGATTACGAAGACGAGTTCACTGCTTGACATAAATTGGAATCGTGAAATTGTTTATTGCAAACAACTGACCACTCACCGCGAACTGTGACGTAATATGTTAGTCCGTCCTTTAGCACCAGCCCAGTTGCTACCGCCAAGTTTGTCACGCCCACATCTACGTAATCACGCACGTCAACGCCCTCTGGTGAAGTACCTGCAACATAATACTCAGGTGCCATTCATAGTATAATTGCCGGTTTAAGGTGTCCTGAAATAACAGCACGGAGAAAAGGTATGAATGTACAAAAAGTTGTGAAAGAATTTACGGGTAGAGACAGAAGCCAGGATATTGACGGAGACAGGCTTATTGATCGTATTTTGCATATTCTTGAATGTATTTTATAATATAAATGTAAAAATAAATTACTGATTTCTCTACAGTATCTAACTACGCAAAAGAAAAAAAACAAATTTATAGCAACACACACGCACGCACGCTCGCACGCACGCACGCTCGCACGCACGCACACACACACACTCCTCTGCCAACCAGCTCACCGATGGCGTACTCGTACTTGAGTATACCAGAGTGATGGGACGACCGACCGTACGTCTCAATGTCAACGAACGACCTCCAGTAAATGCTCAAACGCGATCGATCGATCTGAAATTCGAACAACGTTTCAAGGGCTTATAAACGGAAAATATTATTCAACATTGGTTACCTTGACGGATGTTTTATCGGCAATGTAATTTCACGAAAAAAAGAAAGAGGAACGAATGCATTGGCCTCTCGCTTTGTCGACTCCTCATGCCAGGAACAACCTCTTTGAAGGAACAACTTGTAAATCTTCGTCCTGCCCGGGAACTGTTTTATGTACTCGTTGGAATAAGGAAACAATTTGGTCCCAACATGTTCCATACATGGATATTTAACTGTAGTTAATTACATTTGTCCGTTGTATGATCAGTCAGTAGGGCATGACATGTTATAATATTTTGGAACTATTTTACATTTCTTAGTAATATTCCGTCTGACCTACCTGGAAGCTCCGGTGTTTCTGATGACTACCGACCCACACTTGACCAGCGATGGGCGGTGTCCTGTCCACTACGATTCCATTGCTGCACTCCGAGATCTCCTGCAGATGTTCAGTGACGTTCTCGACCAGAATGTCTGTGGCATTTGCCAGGATACATATGTGGTAACGTTGTCCCTCGTTCAGAGTCAAGTCGTGTACGTTTACAAAGTTGTCCTGTAAAACAATCCAAGCAGACGTCAAGCAGTCAATTAGCATCTTCGTGTTGTGATTTTTCATCAAAACACGTAACGCGGCTAACATATGTTACACTGAAACTTGCATATTTGGATCTGAAAGTAACTGTATCTGGTCAAATGAGACATCAGAATATAAATGAACATGACTATGTGTGTGTTACATAGTCCAATCCTGCAAACACATCGGCAAATATCATACGGATGATAACACTCCATGCCAAAATATTGCAATAATAGCTTATTGACTATTGTATTTGCAAATCTGTGCAATAAAGTATCGCCCTTGAGCACACAGACACACATACATATGGTTTTCCGCAATTCTATGTGATTAAGTTTTCATTAAAATAACTGGAGCTAAGTAAACAAAATGCAGACAGTGTTTAACCTGTGTTGCTCCACAAGCCAACACTTCCGGTGCCAAGCAGTCGTAGTCGGTGTAGTCTGGCGCCGCTTCCTGCTGCACGTAGGCGAATCTCCTGATGGCGTCACTGGAGACGACCTTCCAGTGGTACGTGCCGTGGCGAAGGTCAGGCCACACGGCGCTCAAGGTCGAAGAGGACGGCGTGTACTCTCGGTCGGCCATTGACCACAGTCGGTTGCTCTCAAGTGCGATGTCCCTGTAAACAAATGCTTCCAGGAAATAGTCAAAAGAGTCGATTCTTAGGAATCTTCACCGACTTCACACCTCATGAATCATCAACAAACACCGAGTTGAAATTATAAAAATTAGTTAAACATTTTTGAATTCAGTTATATATTTTTTATTATGTGTGGAAATACATAAGTAATTTCAACGCGAGACAAATGTACATTAAAAGGAAACATTGAGGTATGTAAACTTATTTATGAAATAATTAAAATAATAATCTAACTATTCGTTGTTTCATGTGCCCGCTCAATAAACACAAAAACGAATGATTCATGCAATTTACGCTACTAAGGATTTCCACTATTTTCCGAACGCAACACATACATTGTGATATTCCTGCATAGGAGATTTGGTCGTTGACTCACCCATCAAGCGTCGTTGCTACGGCGTCCATCACTGTAAGTTTCACTTTGCTTGTGACGTCACATCCCCTCAGCTGGCGCGTGATGGTTGAGTACAGACCGACTTTGTTGTACGCCCTCAATGCCACCACGACGCAACTCGATGTCTCTAGTGGCGCTGCCAGGCGAATTGTGTAGGAACACCACTGTGGAAAGGTATGTTTTGGTTATCAGTAATGTATTACAAAGAAAGATAATTCTGCGGGTAACGTGGAAGTCTGAATGTGACACAGTTCCTTGCGATTAGGCATAGTTCCCTGATTTGTCCTGATAAATCAGGTACAGGACTTTATCAACACAGCATACGACCCTCGACATACAAGATACTACATTTTATGCCGTCTGTGGAAAGTCCTTCTGCCAGCCAGAGATAAGATTAATCTGTCATACATGGCATATTAGGATAGAACCGGCGACCAATACAGGCTGAACCGATGACATTAACCCTGCTCCGTTATTATAAAAACATATTTGGTAGTAAGCACACCATGAATTGAATGAATTCACATTTATATTTATACAAATCGTGGTCTGGGGGCTTATTATGTTGTATTTCAACGTGTAAGCGAAGCTTACGTCATTCGTTGAATTAGTCGTCTGGTTGCAGTTCATATCAACGTCTGTCAACAATCGCCAGGTGTAGACGTGTTCAGGGCTATATCCCTCTCCGTGTGAAACTAGTAGAGTCCACTCATGACGAGAAACGCCAGAAGCAGTCAGCGAACCAATATATGGGTCCGTGAACTTTGACCACGTAAAGGTGAGATTTGTATCGGTCAGTGACGCGGATATGATCCCTGTTGACCTGGGGGCATCGGGGGTGATGGTCACTCCATCGGAGTAGACCGGCTGCATAAACGACGACAAGACCAATAAGCAATAACGTGTATAATGCGTTATCTGAGATAATAAATAGTTAATGAGTAATAAATAGTTAATTAGTAGTATAACAACGAGAATGGCCAATTAGACTTCCTTCAACAAACTGAACGCCATATGGAAATAAAAATTCCAAGACTATAAAAATGAAACCTTTAACTGAAATGTTCTCAGTGCTGATGTGAGCAGGAGCAATACAAATTAAATGAACAATCCTTTGAGAAAAAAAATAATGTTTTCGAAAGATAAGAGGAATCCATTGGAAAGAACACAACAACAACATTGAAGTAAGAGAAGGGTGTCAGCGGGAATACATTTCGACATCCATCCAAAGAAGATATGGACATACTTGGGTCATTTGCTGAGAATGACCCTGAAAGACTACATAAAAAAACACTGGGAAAATAAAAGTCGAAGGTACGCAAAACGAACGTACACTTTGCTTGGAGTTACTCTTGCTGTCTAGCACTCACCAGGAAACAGCCGTCTGGGTGACAGAATTTGACCACTGCTCGATACGTGTGTCCAGGCTCCAGATGAAGATCTGTGGCGATCACGTGTCCAGCACCACTAGTGTCAGTCATTTGACGAACCTCCAGCCAGTCGCTGTAGAATAGCAAATGTATATAGAATGTGGTTTAGCATTTGGAAGACTACACGTAATTCGTATTTGCTGGAATTCACGATTTTGCTGCGACACCTTTTTAATATTTCTTATTACAGCAAATATGTATTTATTTATTTAATAAAATGAATCATTAGTAATACAGAATATGACAATTCACGTTTATATAATCGAAATTTATTTGGTAAAAAATGTATTATGTTTGCAATTAATTAAGTAACGTAATATTATATAGGTTCAAAACAATACCAAATAAACGCTTAGATAAAAAAAACATGTGTTGCGAGTAAAGTAAATGATGAAATAGTTTAGAAAAACGCATTACATATTTGTGTAGAGTAACGTAAGCGACAACTCGTGTTAACATATAAACGCAAACAGATTATATGATGAGTAAACAAACTGTGAGTCGTATTCTTGTATTCCCTATTTCATTATTTTGCATTGCGAGTAAAGTAAATGATGAAATAGAGTTTAGTAAAACGCATTACACTTTTGTAGAGTAACATTAGCGACAACTCGTGTTCACAGATAAACAAACTTTGAGTCGTATTCTTGAATTCCCCATTTCATCGTCGTCACAAACGTCGATAAGTTTGCTGGCAGACTCCACTGGATTCCCATGTTGGTGATGGAAGACTGGAAGTCAATGTCGACTTCGCATGACTGGTTCGGAAAGGCGTTGTCGTGATGCGAGATTGTAAGAACACTTTGTAAACCGTCTGCAGTGAAGAAGATCCATAAATAATTAATTTTTGTTAATGGAAAGAGGTGTGTGTGTGCGCGCGCGTGTGCGTGTGCGTGTTATATTTGGAGTTGTTATATTGGGTAGCAATCTTGATCAATATTACAAACATTAATCAACTAATTATGCAACGCCTGTTACCATGTGATATTATTATGATGGTGATAAGCAGTTTTATTGTCTATCTTAACATTTTTTATTTCAAATTGACTATTTATAAAATAACGACAATGACGTACCCGGTGAGCATGGCATCGCGTCCACAACTGTGGCGCCCTCCAAAGGCGTATCCACCGGAAGCACAATGACGCCATCGCTACTGACTAGCGTGCTGCCATCTTGCGTGCTGGCACGAACCGAGGCGAAGTACGTCTGCAAGATAATGTCCTGTGTATGCAAGCAATCAAAGTATTTATTTTAATAGTGTCCGCATTAACGGTTCGTCGGCCGTTCGACAAGGTTCTAAGCGTTCTGCCGACGTCGAACCTTTGGACAGGTACGGCTCAACTGTTGATGGCTGAATCTAGCAAAATACAAACCAATAGTAATAGGTTTTGCTATTAAGTTACATGGAAGGTATGACTAATCTACCCCTTATATCGCTCTAATACGTATGTACAATAATGCCACAATATCCTTTGAAAATATTTCATCAACATCCCACAACTTGTAGATTTGCACAAAAGATATCATGATGAATTTGGCAAATGTATGTCATTATTGCAATAAATACATTTCGCTATTTACCAGCAACTGTAATTAATTCTACCTTGAACGGCTGTAGAACAAGATTTGTTAGTAACCGGCTCGAACCATCGACGTCAACGAAACCGATGACGTCATCGTTGCCTTGTCGTGTGCCCACGGCGAGCTGGTAGCTGATGGGCTGGTCGACGTGTTGGAAGCCGTACCACGAGATGTGTAGCTGCGACTGACTCGACTGGTGGTCGATGTCTTCAGTCAACTGTAATTGTAACAGTCACACTCAATGTATTCATGTCGTTAGCAACACAGTTAGTAAAGCCAGTTTTTAACATGATTGTTTGTTTCGCTGACCACGGTATATCATTGAGGCCATTAGTTGTGGCTGACGATAGGAAAACAATTGACAGATGAGCAATTGTGTGCACAAATTAAAAGAGGAATCTTAAAATAAACACGTTCGTTATCAAAACATTTAGTAAATGGAATGTGGTAATATACCATGCACGCAGGATGGTAAACAAGTATGTGTTACCCGATGCTAAATACGTTGTTCTCGACCAGAGTGATCTACTTACTAATTCGGTGGTGTTGATCGGAATTTCCACAACGACGCCAGCTGAGGGCGGCCCCATGTAGTGTTCGTATTCTTTTGATGACGTCACCCTCTCGAATCCGTTGACGCCTTCTAACTTCAACGTGATGTAGTACGCGTGACGTCCGTGGAGGCGCCACTGCAGGTCGTCGACAGGTGTCGCCACACATGTAGGCGGGTCAGTCCAAGTACAAAGCCCCGATACGCTGGATTCTGGCGTGAGCAGCGCAAAGTCTTTTACGTCATCCGTGTGAGCAGTATGGCCTACGGGGAAAACTACCATGGTGAATTTAATGTGTAATTGGATTTGTCTTTTTCCAGTCGGACATCATTTGTCTGATTCATGAAATAATGAACAGTCATTCATATCCAAATATATACGGCTATTTAATTGTATTATATATCTTACTACATTTGTTGTAAAAAAAGGTTATTAGTGTGACGCAGCAAATAATATCATATAAATTATTATTTATATATAGCATCGAAGTACTGAATAATTTCTTTAAAGTATGTTAATCACATTTATGAATAGCATACTGACCCATTTTAATAAATAACAACAACCAGAAAGACGATTTACCTACAGCGTAGCTGTAACCATATATTAACCCATCTTGCACATCTTCGGTGGAGAAACTAGAACTGTTCCATCTTCCGACCATGTACGTGATGCCGTTGTGTTCCTGCACCGAGACCTCCATGTCGCCGCTGAACGTCGGAGCTTCAACTTGTACAGTGTTCGGCCCGATCACCTAAAGGAAAACATCGTTGGTAAAATTTAGTTTAAAGAAAACAACAAAAGTAACATTGAGGCAGCTGCTGGTGGAACTGCGAAAAGCATAGGCAACACCATCACGAACAACAACACGTACACAACACAAAACAATACGTCTGCAGCGAAACTATCGTAGTTGTGACGACTAAGGTGAGAATAATTTGTCAGCAGTATTTTACTCTTATTTCAATACCTTTCAAAATGGCGGACGTTGACTAGTCAATGCAACAAGGACAATGTTGTGATAGGCAAGCTTTTGAAATGTTGCATTGTGATATATCAGTTTCATGATCTGTACGTTACGTTACCTCAACCATCTGTTGTCCCGCACTGTTGACCGCCTTGATGTGGACGTAGAACGTCTCTCCGTCCATCAGGTTCGGGCGGTACGAGATGAAATGGCGGTGTCCGTGAGTCGACGTGTACGGCAGCAGATCCAAGTCCTCGGAGCCCGAAGAACTCAGGCCTACTTCGTATGTGTAAATGCCGCTTTCGTCATCCGAGCCGAACCACGACAACTCCAACTAAACAAAGTCCCAATTACATTACAGTAATTTCCACACAACTGATTAATTTCATTCTTTTTGGCACAATATGGAAATGACATTGTTGAGGAATCATGTCAGTATGGGGGAAGTCAGTAAGGGAGAGAGTATAATATAATATATTAAAGTGAATTGAATGGATGAGTGAGTGAGTGAGTGAGTGAGTGAGTGAGTGAGTGAGTGAGTGAGTGAGTGAGACAACGAAGTAGGTAGATGTATAGCTAGAGAGATGTGGTAGTAGGGTAAGAGAGAGTTGGAAAATGGGCACCACCCACAAACGTTGAGGACGCCACCCACCCACAAACGTTGTTCACACAGATACTGTTTGGCCAGACAAAGCTAAGCTAAATATAATAATAACCGCTAACCATATTTTCTTTGCTAATGACGATGCGTGGTCGATCTTCAAATGTCTCTTTCTGGCAGAGGGTGGTGTTACTTTCGCCGGAACTCTTCTGTAATTGTCTGATTCGATACATGGATACGTTGCTCTCCAGTCGAGATGCCTGGCTGTTTCGAGAAATATGCATTACCCCAACGTAACAGTTAATGGAGTCCTTCAGTAGACATAAGCCGAGTGGCTGGAACTCAGTGTAAAGAAGACAAAACACATGTTAACATGGGAACATAAACAAGATGTTTGTGATCAGACAGAACAAAGTGGAAACAGTAGAATATGACACATACAGTGGCAGTTCTAACAACAACCGAGGAATTATCAACCATGAGCTAAACTTCAAAGTATGGAAAGCGTCAGCAGCCTTTAATAATTGAGGAAAAAATTGGAACAGCAGGACAGTTACCCCGAGATCTTAACGCCGCTTGTACAACTCAAACGTCCTACCGAACCCACTCTACGGGCACCAGCTGGTCAGACAAGAAGAGGACGACCGAAAATGAACCCGACAGAGGATTGAGTGATGTCAGGATGCTAGCTCCTGAAAGATGACATAATTAATTTTCTTCAATAAAGCCTTACATGGGTCAGCTGCATTGGTCTTACGAATAGTTACCTGCAACTGTCCGTGGGTTGCTCCACGAGAACACGGAACCTGTTCCGGTCAATGTACCACACGTTGCCGGTCGAGTCCCTCACAAGTCCATCCGTTGTCCACGAGTTCTCAATGGACACTCCGTGGATCTCCGGCGCCGTCGTATCGACGGTGACGCCGTCGGAACACACGGGCTCCGAGGGCTCAAGGGCTGTGTTGTAAGCCACGACAGTGCAGTGGTAGGTCCCTGGACCGGAGACGGTCCTACTGGCGTAAGTCAGCGTGGTCTCGTTCACCTATGGTCATCGCCATTGGCTTTAGATTCAATGCAGACACCAATAATTGACAATATGCAATGTACTTATTCAACCTGGAACTTATTTTATAGAACTTGTTGTTCGATATGGCAATCTTGTTAAATCTTGTTAAACCTCGATTTAGTTTCAAGTAATTGTTAATTCTAAAAAAAGTGCAGAAATGAAAATCGAGGTAGATATGTTTACGTTGTGCTTGTTATTCGCTCAGGGTTTAACTACGGAATTTCACGTGAATTGACGATACTGGTGTGAGTGTATGTATGGACAGATGAAAGCGAGATTAAAGATCACAATGTATCATGTAGAACAATCAATTCAAAAGGTTGACATTAATGAAGCACAATAAGGGAAATATATGGCAAATGTGAAAGTTTATTTCAATTAGAATAAATCTTTCCTAACCGTTGTGTTCACAGTACTCACAAGACAAGGGTAATATATCGTGGTACGGGGCATTTCTTTTTATGTCATTATAAGACGTTCATCTGTTCAGACTGACCTGTCCAGTCGATGGTACAGAGAAGTCACTGGCCGAGAGACAGCCATCAGAGAAGGCGTATTGGTAGAACATGATGCCACTCTCTCGGTCAAAGAATCCCTGCCAGGACGCGTGCTGAGTGAAGTCCTGCTGGAAGTCGATGTCTGGTTCCGATTGCTCGCTGTCTGACACGACCCCGGGAAGAGGGACAGTTGTGTCTACGGTGATCTGACAAAGCAGTGACATTGGTGCCACAAAATATGTAACGCAAGTCAATAACTCAAAGCTTTCGCTGGGTCATTGAACAGAACAAAACACGTTTCTATTATCATGGGATATCCAACGACTTTCACTTGTTAAACACAACAGCTACAATCATTTATACTATTATTATTATTTCACCGATATCTCACGGATAAATGATTGCGTTGTAGTGGATTATTTTGTACACAAAATATTTTTGCAGGCACATGTTTAAGGCTATGCTGGTACTCACACATGATTATTTTAACTAAAATGTCAAATGTTAACAATATAATCAACATAGGTTCTTCAGAAGTATAATTATTTAGGGTTATTAAGTCAAAAACCTGTTTTAAGAATATATATATACATATTTGTTTCACCAAGCTTCACCAGAGCGGCACGATCTCTCATCCACAAGACTTAACTCTCTATATTAGACTGTATAGACTAGACAATCTAGAGTAAACTAGTGTAGACTGTCTAGCTTACCTTGAATGTGAAGGTACTCGACAACATAGCGTTGTTGGTGACGTTAAGGACAAGTTTGTAATCGAAGTCGTGATTGCCGTGCGGTTTGGCCATCTTACTCATGTCAGGTGTGATTTCAAAGTTACGCAGGAAGCACTCGTTGTCCTTGGGAATGCAGTAGCAGCTCGGGGCGACGCAGTCTGATTGTGCGCCCTGCCAAAATTCATAAAAAGGTTTTAAGCTGTTGAGGGCATATGACTGCTCTGTTTATATAACCGCTGTAAGATGAATACATATTTATACACTCAGCCACCATTATGATGTAACAAAAGTCAGGAAATATCAAGCACTCCAAAAGTTAATCTGTTTTTTTCGACTAGCGCGCATTGATTAATAAATCAACTGTTTCTGGAAGAAAAACATTACACATTCCTTGCGGTCAAACGTATCATTTGACGCCAAGATTAAATTTGTTTAATGTGACCGTCATTTTGGTACGGCAAGTTTAGTTTTATTAACCGGAATTTATCTTAGAATGCAACAAGAAAATGAATAGAAGGCTATGAATAACATGAAGCTAATAATTCGTTGCGTCATCTGGTAGCTTCTTGTATGAAGTCATGCATGATCAATAGCATATGATTTCACACACAGTCAAAGGCATGGACACGCTACTAACTGAATCATACTGATTGGTTATACTATCAGGAATTGCTTAAGCTAACAAGCCTACGGTGTGTCTATGGACGGCCACTTGTCCACTTCCGTGTAATAAGTCAGGGTCGAGCGAATCGTGAAGCTGCCAGTGCATCTCCCTCAGACCAGAATGGAAGTCGTAGCTGTCGATCTGAAACCTGTACAACACAATCGTACAATGTAAAAAAAATAGCAAAGTTCGAAGTAATTATTACAAAAAAAACAATAATTAACGAAAGGCAGGAAGAATTAGGAAAATAGGAGTCTGTAACGGGTTACGGTGTTACGAAGCCAAATCATATTTAATACCATGTAGCGGTATTACTTTGATAACGCACCAGATGGTACAATTTGACATTTTGTTTCATTTATTGCACAACGTAGATATAAGCGACATGTTACTCTGATTATTCTACTGTGAAAACTATTTTGCTCACGTCATTTCAAACAGGTCCGTCGAGTGGTGCACGGCCAGCTGCGTGCGGCCGTGACGACACAGCCAGATGTCCTGGATGACAGGAGGAGACGAGTCGACGTGCACCAACACAGAGTCTGTCTTCGTGTTGCCCATCACGTCCGTTGCCCTGATCCACACTCTGACCGAGTCACCGTCCTCTCTAGAGATGTTCACCCTCATCTCCTCTTTCTGTAATGCATAACATGCAAAATGACAAAAAAAATAACGTATTCTCGAAGTTTAGACATTACCATATGGATTTATATGGGGTCTTGTGTGCCAACCTTGGTACGAAAAGGATACGCAAGTATGTGCGATTACGGTAAATAAATAAAACCACGGAACCTAATGATTATATTTTATTCTTATTTATTCTTTATCAAATTCTATATATTGGTTCTGGACATTTGACTCCTGGACCCGTAGGCGTATGCTAGTGACACAACATCCAAATAGTGAAGAAATATGCACATGGTGTACACGTGAAAATGTTGCGGGAATGTTTATAACATTATTGTATAGAACGGGATTAAGTGTAGGAACTGCTTCGGTGTCGTTCACTGTCGAGACTGACTTGAAATTGGGCGACATCGACCCAGCTGTCAGGGCCGACGAGAGAACGGCCGCCCTCGTGGTCGACTGCCTGCGACAACTCGTACTTGACGATGGCGTTCACGTTGGGGATGGCCTACGGGTGCAACGACACAACATTAGTGAGTGTAGTACGTGTCGAGTTACGCCATGCATTGTCATCACAGCACCTCCAGAGTGACAGGTATGTCATTAGTACTAGAGTCGATGACACTGGCAGACCGCAGGTAGATGATAAGATCTGCATGGTGCAAATTTGTAAATCAATACCATGTTCCCGTGAACGTTATCATTAGGCGACAGCAGTGCCTGGCCTATTAGATCCTTAATCAGCAGTGCCTGGTCTATTAAATCCTTAACTCGAGATGTAATGAACACTTATGTTTTTCTCCAGTACATTGTTAGTCTAAACAATCTGGGTGCATTTAAAAAACACCCATTGCAACATTCCAGACTTTAAATGTTAAAGAATCGTGGACATATTTTGTATTGATTCACACATTATAAATTGTGTTGTATATAAGTTATTAATAGTTCCTGTTCGGCCGCTGGGCCATCTGCAGTTCTCAGCACGTCGAGGCGGAAGAACAGAAGAAGAGGCCGACGAAAGAGAAATGAGTTTCGGGTGTGCAGAGCACAGTAGCACAGCACAGTAGCACAGCACAGTAGCACAGCACAGTAGCACATCACAGTAGCACAGCACAGTAGCACAGCGTTGCCATGTCTATTGGGAAACTGGGTTTTGAATAAATAATGTTTATTAGATTATCGTCGATGAGAAGTAGAGATAAAGCAAAGTACCTCCATGGAGACTGTGTCTGGCGGCTGTCCGGTCGTCTCATCGTAACTAGCGTTGAGTGGGGGATAGCTGGTCGCGATGCCATTGAGGAACTTGCGGCTGTGATGGAGTTCGTTGACGAAGTGGCCGTGCCAACTGATGGACACCTGGTTACAGTAATAGTAGGATCTGCTCCTATACATGTTGTAACAAGTGCAATGACAATATGAAGTAAGCAAGTAATCCCATTACAAATGTGTGCTGATATTTTAACCAGGTTGTATAACAGTCGCACTAGCATATTTGGGGGGGGGCATTTGAACATAGACCTCTTGGCTTTGGGATAAGAGCTTTTTCGTGAATAATATTTTGCTCCAGTACATGGTAGCATTGTAAATTAATTAGTGACAAAGCTTGGGCCCCATTGCATCCTAAATACGCCACTGTACAACAGTAACACCACATGTCGTAAACCGAACATTATCAAGTTATCGGTAATCTGTGAGACTAAAACGACAGCGCGAGGTGATCTTCTCTGTCGACAATATATTCAAAATGTATACGTTTGAATCGGTTATTCGTTAAGAAGACAACATCCAAAGGGATATTTTGACAGAACTGGCCGTTGATTCAGAATTCGACTGTTCAAGTATATACAGTCCTTCGATCACCTGTTCGCCAACATTGCCCGTGTCTTGCAGTGACGTAAGCCATGTGTAGGACGTGTTGCGTGCGGCAGAGTTCACAACTAGTTGTTCATCGTCGGCGGAATTGACGCTTACGACGCTTGTGTTGTCGAATATAAAGAAGCGTCTGGCGGTCTGAAGGTTGCCCGCCTTGTCTTCGGCCGCCAACAGGACGGCGTAGACACCTGCAAATGGACGACACAGTTAGTGGATATCTCAGTTGTGCGATTGATTGAAGCAGGCACACACTTCACCCATGCATGATAGTTCGTAGCCGCATTAAGGCGAGTTCACATGAGCTATTAGTTTTCCGATTGATCGAACAATCGCGTAACTAATCGTTCGTTTGAACACCATTGTGTGAACAATTAATGAGGCTAATTTGTGGCTACAATTCAGGCGTCTGTCGGGCGACAGTTTAGAGCAAGTGGCAGAACTCGAGTGGTGATTGGCGCCAAACAGTATGTCGTACTTGACTTGGGCGCCAAAACTTTCAGGGATTAATCTACGACCCCACGAATGAAGCGTAACGCCTTTATTATTTTCGAAATGCCCCGTATAGCAAGGGTTCTTAGTGGTTTTTATGGTAAACCAACACATGTTCGCTACGTAAAACGTTAACTTCCAGCAACCGCAGAAACCACGTGCGCGCGGCGAATACTTCGGTACGTAAACCGTTTGAGAGTATGTAGCGCCATCTGGGCGGTTTATATTAACTATAGTAGAAAGCACGCACCCACGTATTGGCCTGAGGTCGCTGACCGAAGACCAATACACATTAAAATATATTCTACTATTCTACAACCAACACAAGTATCCATGGGTCTAAATTCACGTAACCTTCAACAATAACAAGGGTTATTCAACAATCAGCGATGACAATGAAAACAATGATTACAATAATAAAAACGATAACAATGATGATGATGATGATGATGATGATGATACAATAGTGTTGTTGATGATAACGATGATGATGATGCTGTTGATGATGTTGATGATGGCGAAGATGATAATAATTTAATTCCTTTGACAATAACTATGATTAAATAAAAGTACATTAGTTTTAACATTATATGCATGCTTCATAAAAAGCACACACGCGCGCTTGCGTGGCGCAGACACGTCAAAGCGAGAAGCCTTACCGGGGTCGACCAGCGTTATGTTAGTTTCGTTCTCGGTGCTACCTAGAGTTTCCCGGAGTAGTTCTGGCACTCCGTGGTGAGCCAACTTGTCTCCGTAGAGCTTCAGCTTGTACACTGCCAACTCGTATTGCTTTATTCCGGCCAAAGTGTCCGTCCAACCCGCCCAGCGCACCGTCACACTCGCCTAAGATAGGACAAAGACAACATGAGGTATGGAATCGGATAAGTGACCAGGGGTGGCTGAGTCCTTCCCAGAGAAGTTGGTGATGGAATGAACATGTGAAGTGTAAGGTGCTTTGAGCAGCCCTAAATAATGGATATCGCACTTTTGAAGCATTATTGCGAATACACGTGAAAACAAATCTATCGAGTTCTTTTAGGAGCAATATAAAGTGCGATATTTTATGTTGTACTGAAATGACACTAAATAGTAATTTAACCTATGCCATTTGTGACTTTACATATGACATGTGTGACTTTGTTTTGCAACGTGTGTACGAATGTTTACGAACACAACAATTGGTTTCTTCACTTTCTTTCTTGCGCACATTTGCTGAAACTGCATCAGAGAATCTGAGAACTTTCATTTTATATATCCAAGGTGTGGATATGTAAAATGAAAGTTCTCTGATTTGAAAATGAACTATCCTGAAGGATATTCAGTAACGCATGAGAGACTGAACGATCGTAAACGAATGCGTACACGCGTTTGAGCGTGACTACGCTACAGCCAGCAACTTACTGACTTGGTGGTCGGCGGACCTCTGTCCAGCATGTTGTCCGTGCAGTCTGACTCGACGGAACAATGGAACGGCTTGACCTGATCGATGACCAGTTGGGCGGTGTGTACAGCCGTCATGCCGGAGTAATACTTGGGCGGGTCAACTCTTATTTGGTCATCATTCTCCTCAGTGTCCGCTGTCGAGTTTTCGCTGCTGTCGCCGTTGTCCACTGTCGCGTTGTCGTTACTGTCATAGTTGTTTATCTTCACGTAACCGCCGTTGGACGTCGAAACCACGAAGTACACCCTGTGTAGATAAGAAAGTAACCCTGTTTAGACAACGAAATATACCCTGTTTAGATAACGAAGTACATGTGTACTACGAAGTATAACCTGTTTAGATAACCAAGTATACCCTGTTCAAATAACAAACTATACCATGTTTAGATAACTTAGTACACCCTGTTTAGATAACGAAGTATACCCTGCTTAGACAACGCAGCACATAAACGTTGCACAACTGGACGTTCGCTAGTGTCCTAATTATGTTATAATTCGAGGTAGAACTAGTGTTACCAAGTTAGCAAGTTACAATTAGCAACAGTGTACAAATATTCATTACACAAAAGTACTGTAATGCAGCCTAAACGATACTTTGATGTGTTTAGTATTTTAGCTGTATATGTAATCATGTAATGTATATTATACCTATCGCCATGTTGAAGCGGAACGTTCGGTATCGATTCCTCAAAATTGCAAGCCAACATTCCAGTATGCGGATTACTCTGAGAAATACCAGCAGCACAATCACTGGTAGTGTCATGTGTCGTGCCATTCGCCATTGTCTCATTCCACATTGTGTCATTCAACAATGTGTCATTCAGCATTGTGACATTCAATAATGTCGCATTCCACATTATGTCATTCAGTAATGTCTCATTCCACAATGTGCCATTCAACAATGTCTCATTTAGCATTGCATCGTCCCCTGTATCTGAAAACAATCCATTACAATATTCCTTACAATAAATAAAATGTATCATTCGAGTTCGTACATAATACTAAGTAATAGTGGTGGTGGTGGTGGTGGTGGTGGTGGTGGTTGTGGTGGTTGTGGTGGTTGTGGTGGTGGTGGTGGTGGTGGTGGTGGTGGTGGTGGTGGTGGCTGTGGTGGTGGCTGTGGTGGTGGCGTTCGTACATAATAATAATAAGTAGTGGTGGTGATGGTGGTGGTGGTGGTGGTTGTGGTGGTGGTGGTGGTGGTGGTGGTTGTGGTGGTGGTGGTTGTGGTGGTTGTTGTGGTTGTGGTGGTTGTGGTGGTTGTGGTGGAGGTGGTGGTGGTTGTGGTGGTTGTGGTGGTTGTGGTGGTTGTGGTGTGGTGGTGATATAATATTAATAAGTAGTAGTGGTGGTGGTAGATGTTTAGACTGGGAAAAGTTCTATTGTAATATGCATATTGATATTTTACTAAGATATTCCTAAAAGTGTTATACTCCTTGAGAATTATTGGAATTTCAAACGAAAATCACCAACTTCTATTAATTCATACGTAAGTGTGATTTTGGTACAGATTAATTCATCTTTAGCGATTTCAGTTATTGACAACCCTTTACTGTTTACTGGGTAATACTAAAGCGCAGTGACTACATGATAAGTATAAACTGTAATTTTCCAGACCACTTACCTCGTACGACGTACTGCGTAAATGTTGCGTTTGTTATTCCCACCCTGAAGTCGTTGATGTAGTATTTTCGCGGAAAGTCGACCACAGACGGACCCATGAATACGCTGTTGAACTCTATCTGCAAAGAACACATCCATATTTCCTTTTTGGTAGAGAAACCTGCAAAGAAACTGGCCATGTTTAATTTCCAGGAAACTCGATGCTGTTATTGTCTTAAATAAGGTTGATATTCACCCAGAATCGTTTTACAGTTACGTAGATACGCTTAAATGTGTCACACATTAAAGCTCTGTACGATAATAATGTATATGAAATACCTTAATTGTGATCACTGATAACTTCTTGTCTCCTATACGGGCCTCATATTCCTTCATAAAATTGTGTCAATTTAATACTACACGTTAATTAGAAGAAATGATTCAGTGAAAATAATGGTTAACATTCAAGCCATCTACCTCTATACTGTCTGGAAGGAAGTTCGTGTAGACGATTGTGTCCTCATCTTCACAGGGAATCTCCACCTTCTCTGTGCTCGAGCCGTTGCTGGACCTCGTCGTCACCAGGCAGTATGACATGCTTGGTTTGACATTAACTAACAGAAGAAATACACTTAGCAACATCCGAAACAAAGACAAAACGTTCCAGATGGTACGTGAATAAGAATTTATTTAGCAATCTACATGTGGCTGCCTTTGTCAGATATCTGTCAGTGATTGTTTTCAACATTATTCACACGGCTAGAATGTTCAAAATAATTTGTTCCAAATCATTTATCGTCATCTGGGAGAATACATATTCGATTTTGCTAAAGCTACTTCTATTTGTAGTTCATTTAAGGTTTAAGAACATAATTATATCAATATCGTCATAAATATATTCATAACTATCTCTCTAAATGTTCTGATATTTAGTGTTGGCTAAGATATTGGTGCAATAACAGGGGAGAATGCACGCACGCACGCACGCACGCACGCACGCACGCACGCACGCACGCACGCACACGCACACGCACACGCACACGCACACGCACACCCGCACACCCGCACACCCGCATGCACGCATGCACGCACGCACACACATTTCAAGAGTTTCAAAATACATCGACGACGTCCGATTTTTTTATTTGTTGAAACAATGACACATTTTCGTAAATACAGAATATTTGAAGAAAAAAAGTATCGTTCCTACAACAAAATTTTCATCTCCATTTCATACTGTACACTTACTCTCCAAGCAGTGCTTTGATCCAAACCCCGGCGCGCACTGACAGCCTGACGACACGTCTGTACAATTCCCAGGGTAACAGAAGTTGCTGTCGGAACGCCAGGAGCAGACCTCTGGAAACGGAGAAACAACTTTCTTTGCGAGTTGTGTATTATTATATTTTAGCTGATCTGTAACATCATAAATATTCTTCTAATATTGATATGCATTAGTCTTTTGCCTTACGACAATGTAATATTTAAACGCAACTTTAATTATCAGGCAGTCTATGTTTTGCCAAACAACGAACAGCTTAATATGATGTCCACCTTTGCCTATTAATTATATACTATTTGGTAATCTCTCAAAGCGGTGAACATATTGCATAATCTCGGACAGCTATGAGCACTGTCTGATGTTGTGAAACGAATATCTAACGTTTATGGTCACTCGTGTACTTACGCTCGCACATTCTGTGTGAGTACGTTTCGTTTTCAGCCAGTTGGTAGGCTTTCTTCTCTCCGCCGTAGTCGTGTTGACAGCGCCGACACTGCTGGTTTGTGCCGTTGTTACAGACCAAGTGAAGGCAGTTGGCGATTGGCGTACACGCTACAGACATAAACGTAAACACGTAATAAAATATGCACGTATCTCACGAGCATGTATTTATAATCGATTTCGCACTCTGTGCAATATGCATCGCAAACAAACACTATCCCAACTAACTCACTCGTCCAGCAGCAGCAGCAGCAGCAGCAGCAGCAGCAGCAGCAGCAGCAGCAGCAGCAGCAGCAGCAGCAGCAGCAGCAGCAGCAGCAGCAGCAGCAGCAGCAGCAGCAGCAGCAGCAGCAGCAGCAGCAGCAGCAGCAGCAGCAGCAGCAGCAGCAGGGGTCAGGGCAACAGTATCCAAACGAAATCCATCGGTTGAAGTCTGCGAGTGACTATGATTGATATTTATTCCAAACAATATCCTTCGTTTTTCATAACAGTTAATGACAAAAAATGCACCTCTTACAAATTATGGCTTTCGTTCATGAATTGTTCTGCCAATCATCATTTACGAGTAATTGTTGTAAGCAAAACAGTTGAAAATAAGTTAGGATCAACCCAATGGGCTACGGAAAGAAAAATGCTGAACATCAAGCTCAAAGATAAAATCCCATATAACATCATCAGAACAAGAATAAAAATAAGAGGTGTCATAAAAATATGTCATGAAAACAAAGATAAATATACACCCGTTTATTCAAAAGAAAGTCACGTCTTACAAAATCTGCTTTGGCGCAAAGAATTGTGTCAATAGATTAGTTAGGCCTATCACAGATGGTGGACTGGCAATATTATGATATCAGGTTTATGACTGTGACAGTTAACGCAAAACGTGCCTAATATTAGACGCTCTTTGGTTAACGGACTCAATATAGTTACGCACATTAATTTACTGGGGTAACGTCTGTGCCAAGTAACTACAGTTACACGGTGGCGCCACCAGAAGGATAAAATAAAACTAACAACTCATTCAACTAAGTAATACATCGCACGCCTGAGTTTTTTCTAACGTGAAACTCTGGTATCATACCATTATCGTGCTTCCAGTTGTTCAGTATTGAAAATTCAAGATGTGTTTATTTGACTTATAACATAAATATAATATTTAATATGTTGGATAATTTTAGATTTGAACAACAGTGCTGCCAAGCTATTTTTCTAAAAGATAAAGATACTAACAGTATCACCATGGAAGTGGGGTGAATGTAATTAATCTCCCCAAACGATTCGCAGACAAGATAAGTTACTACAATATTCTGTTCGTTTGAAATGCAAAGGATTTCTACTCCTGGTGAACCAGTTGGTCCTGCGTCAGAGCTCCAGTAACATTCTGGCAGTGCCTCGAAGGTGGGATTATCTAATTGTTTGTGATGTTGTTGACTGAAAACAGTCAATAATGTACTGTTGCTTGCAGACGTCACTCACATATATACTCGGGTTAATTTGTTGTTTTCAATGCATGTCGGGACAGCTGAGTTAAGCAGTGTAGCGCGCAAGTGTTGTTTGTGCATGATCATTACTAACAGGTCGGAGGACCCAGTAACAGGACTGATGGTTTATTTCAGAGTGTCCTTCTCTAGAGCTAGTGAGTCTACGACATGTCTTTGTCCATTTTCCTGTGTGTGATATTTTATTTCTCCTGGCATAGACAACGCTTTAGACACTATTCTTCCGAAACATTGGTAAAGAAAATGTACAGTTGGCGCTGATTGTATTTCATGCAGCCATTAATAAATTAAATACTTTAAACAAATTCACAAATATGAATCGACTTCATATTAAAGCCTGTAAACTTTTGTTAAAACTGCCATAAACAATTAACGTGTTATGTGCTAATCATGTGTATTGATTTATTGCGTTTCAAAAGGAAGCATTGCTACTTCTTATACGACTAACATGTTGTACTCCGTTTCAAAAGGGGCGATACTAATGTTGCTGGAACTAGCAGTGTCCAATAAAGGACGAGTCGCGCACTGTGAAGTAGGCATTCATGTCCCGGGCTGTATTGTCTTTGTTCGCCAGACATTGTCTATCACACTTTATAGGTATATCACATATCACTGCCTGCTACGCTGTCACTAACCCGATCTACACTGTATCGTTCTATCCGCAGAGCATACCTCAGTTCGAGGAAACAAGATAAGTTATCTCTGTGTGAGGGATTAAAGTATTCATCGGCAGTCTTCACGGTTTCGAGTATAACATTAACATGGCAAATCGTTCAGCGTTTTCTCGCACAAGCTCTTTCATGGGATAGTTGGCCAATACGAGCCGCCAATTTCCTTCCGCAGTATCGGCATGCGAACTCTGGCAGCTGATTTGTTCGATTTGCAAGCGCGAGCGCACGTTCATGGCGGCGTTGTCGTTTAATTTCGGCATCGGTTGCTCTTTTGGTTTCAGCTTTTGCAGCTCCTTTTTTGACGGCCGTACGCCATGCACTGCTATCGTGCGCCAAAGTATTACAACAACAAATAAAGGTCATCTAAATGTAACGATGCCTTGAGACAAGGAAGTCGTAAGAATACGCCAATATAAAACGTACGTCCTTTCATTCTGAATCTTCGGTGACCGTCTTCAAACAAATATACTGCATGTGTTTGCATGGCGCACATAACGAATCTTCATGTTAGCTTTATTTCAACTCGCTCTGTAGACAATCTACCCCCCTGGCACTGTACAGTGTCTGACTTGTAGTATTTGCATCCCGATGGAACGAGTCTGATGGCCTCTCGTCACTGTTTGTTTCAATGACTACCAACTCGAGGGTCTGCCGGAAAAACCATGCATTACCGTTTCACGCAGCATGTGTGAATATATTTCTACTAAGCATTTCGTGACCTTATTGAATTTGAATGTTACATTTTCAGTCATCTTCATAAATGGTCTTACCATGTACCATTGTACCCGCATTAAGCATGATGTGTCCGATTTAATACAAACACAGTATGCCTTCGTTTTCACTTTTCGATTGGTTCTACAGTTACAGGTCAATAAGGTATGACTTCCAAGTGATTACCTCGCCAGTATTTAAAGACGCATGTTAAAATGTTTGAAATAGATCACACAACTTATAGTTATTACGAAACGATACTGCCCAAACCTCGATGTGTACAATTTCACTAAGGGGCGAGACACTGGAGACGGCATTGACCTATGACTACCTGGGGTCTTGGTCACAAGGCCACAACGCATTCACCTCGGACGTCAAACACCGAACGGACGTGGCGGTCGGTCGATTCGTTTCAATAAGGTGTGGTGTGGTTTCCGCGAAACATGGCGCTCCTCAAGATAGCGATGCAGTCTACCATCACCCATGGCTGATGGAGTTGGTACTTAGTCGAGGCTGTGCAGAGAGTGCTGAACGGGGCCAACGCCTGGATGACCTCTGCGCACGAAGATGCATCATCGCCAGCTTGGATTGCCTCTGCCATCACCCGAAGATCAGCGCAGTAAGAGGCATCATCGCCATCCTTTGCCGTGTGATGACACGCAGATGGAGATGGGCGACAACGGCCCCGTGCTCCGCGCTACTTGCGACATCGCCGCCGCAACCACCGTATGACCCCGGTTTACTGCTGGCGGACTTCCAGCGACCCACCGCCGACTGCCTCGCGGATTTCGCCGCTGAACTCGATCTCTCGCGCCGACTTGAGGACTGCTGTAAGATTCTACTCTGCTCCACCTGGGAGCCAAGCCACATATTTATTGTTCCTCGTATATTTTTTATTTATTACTGTAACGTTCTTGATATTAAAATAAACATGTTAAGGTATATGCCCGAAACGATTGTTTGAACTTTGACAGAAACTTTCTTTCGACCGCGTTAATGCATGCAAAATCAAATGAAGACAACCACCTCAAAACAGCTATTTTTACAGATAGAACAATAGTAGGCTCTATAGTATTACATATAAGGGTCGTACTAATACATTTAACCGTATACACGAAACAGGTCGTAGTAAGATGATTATAGTAGTCCCTGCCTCAACGGACCCAGCACATCGTCTGCGTACCGGTGGGTGTAAACAGAATTTGTGCACCGCCCACATATGAAACGGTGAATAACAATATCAAGTGGCACGGGATATGTGCATTCCTGAATCCATGCTTCGAGATTAGTTGAAAGACGTTTTCGGATATTCATCTCCAGGTTATTATGTTTGATTGACAGTAGCCGGAAATCGTCGTTTATAAATAACTTACAAATTAGTTACGAAGTATGTTAGCAGCGAAAAATATAAACATCATCATATAGAGCACCACTGAATGCTATTCACCGTACCACAACGCTCCGTGCCGTACAACACCGTTCCGTGCCGTACCACACCGTTCCGTGCCCTACTACACCGTTCCGACGTGATGAATTGTCACTTGCTATGGATGACGTTTAAATAAATGACAAGCGCTGATATTATAAAGCTCAGCCTCTTCCAGCGAAATCGAGTTTTATAAACATCGTAGTGTGGATTTCAAAATTGCTTCTACTTCATTTAGGCATTTGGGCGATCAGTATTATGCTATATATATATATATATATATATATATATATATATATATATATATATATATATATATATATATATATATATATATATATATATATATATATATATATATATATATATAAATTACGTGATTTTTGGAAATCGCGCATTGAAAACGTCTCTCTCTATATACAAAACGTCACAATATTAATAGAGTTGAAGCAACTAACTTTTTAGGTGTATTGATTGATGACAAATTAACGTGGAAACATCACATTTCTCTCTTGAAATCTAAACTTTCAAAGTGTTGTGCGGTTATGTACAAAACTAGTTTCTTAATTGACAGACGTGGAATGCGTATTTTATACTATTCACAATTTTCGCCTTACATTATGTGTTGTGCTGAAATATGGGGAAATACATATGCAGCAAATTTAAAATGCTTAGTCTTGTTACAGAAGAAAAGGTTGTAAGATTAATCTGTGGTGCTCAGAGGTTGGACCACACATCTAGCCTATTTTAAGATCTCCGCATTCTAAAATTGCCAGATATGGTGAAACTAAATACTGCTGACATTATGTATAAGGCATATAACAATTCATTGCCAAACAACATACAAAAACTTATCGTTTTGCATGCACTAATCTATAAAAAAAAATTATATATCAATTAACGGTGTAAAGTTATGGAATTCCCTTGACAGCTCATTAATTCATTGCAAGATTGTTCATCTTTTCAAAAAGAACTATACCGTTCAAGTATTGCACAGCTATGTAACCAATGACTAACCCGATTATGATTAAACATTTATTGTATTGAATTAGAATTGTTCATGTACTATTATTTTTAAAAAAACATTTACACTTGTATAATAATTGTATTATTTAGTGACACTTTTAAGTGACAGGGCAAGCAACATAAGCATTACTTCTTCTTTTTCAACTTTTTCAACTCGTACTATTGATGTTTAAAATTCAGTTGTGTTTGTATGTTAAATGTTGATGTTGTTGAAATAAACTTTATCATTATTATTATATCGAACCTATCTTTATAATTATTGATATGCAGGACATGTGTTTCCATACTTACGTTTGTCACAGCACGTGTCCCAGAACTCGTCCGGGCAGTCGCAGTGTGCGTGCTGCTGGGTGCCGCCGTTGTAGCAGAACCTGTTGCACGCCTGGGTTTGGCTGGAGGGGCCGGAACAACCGGAGCCGCCGCAAGAGGAGGACCTCGATGTCCCTCGACTCCTACGCCGTGTGCCCGCGTTACCACATGGGTCACTGCAGGCGCTCCATGCCGACCAGCCGCCCCACGCACAGTTGACGCGTGAGCAGCTTCTACTCCACCACCCCCCTCTTGTTTGACCGACCAGGAATAGCACTAGACACAGGCCAAGCAACAACCGACAGATGATCATCGTTCTAGTGCGGCGGAAGTCACATTAAATGTCTTTAGACATATCTTTGTGCGACCCTGTCAAGACAGTCAACACACACTTCTGAATGGCACCGGACGCGTTTTATCGTTTTATCACTTCCTCGTTACACCGACCAATGATAGTCTGATTTGACTCAGCGTTAGACACGCTTTGTTAGTAACGCGTCAGAGCACCAATGACATTCCGACTAGGCTTCAACGGTGGCCACATCCAGTCGCTCGTAACGTCACTCACAGAGAAATTGGATACTCGGATCACTGTTTTGTTACTGTAATGTACGCGGCACAGCCGAGTTACGCAGTGTAGCGCGCTAGTGTTGACGAGGTGCAAGACGTTTACTGAACACTAGACGTAACTGGTGTGGACAGTGCCCATATCTAAGTTTTAGCTGGCGATCTTTACAACAGGTGAGCTGGCGACTACATTATAATTATACATATTACTAGGTTTCTACAAATAACGTTGCGACTTTAGAAATCGCCTTGTAAATGTTGCATTTCTTCGTCACCTTCAGTTGGACATAGCAGGTTTTACCACGTGCAACTGTACCTGTGATGATTTGTCCGATTCGATATGAACCTGTGGACCTTCGTTTCGATCTTTTGAACCCGCTTTCATACAAAATGCACTGGTATTTACCTACATTCACCAAGTGGCCATCAATCACTGGCGTAACGAGGCAAAGTGCCGCTGGGAGCAAGAGTAAAACACGCCATCTCCCCCTCCAAAGAGCATGATAATGGAATAGCTGTGCCTAGGTATAAAACTTTATCACTGCTCCAACATCACAGTAGCAATCTGATTAGAAACAAAAATATTGATAGAAGCGGTTTAATGATTCAGCGCAGTTATTCTTCAACCCAAAATTCACGTCTGCAATAAAACCAAGACAAACCTCCAACAAAACCCCAACTGGGATCAGCCAACAATTACTGAATAGATAGTGATCAAATTACTGAATAGATAGTAGTGAAATTAATAAATGTCAACGTAACACTATTCATTATTCACCATGAGCTCGTCCCGCCACAGCCACCGCACCGACAACGTTGGACCAATGACACCGGGCGTCCCGAGCGCGAAAGCTCCTTTTTTGGGTGAAGCGAACTCAGCGATCGCGGAGTCGAAGTCCATGACATTGGTCAGCTCTCGCGCGATCGACAGGAGCGCCAGAATACTCAATCACTAAATATGTTCTTTCCTTTATAAGTTGTCCAGCTGGTTTTTCTTCCGTCTTCTCTTGCCCTCCAGGATGCATTGCAGGATGGTTTTTTGAGATGTGTTGTGTCGTCGTTTCATCAGTGACTACAAGGGCTCTTTCTTTCAAGCAAGGGAATCAATTTGCTGTTTCACGTATTCGTACGCGCTAGTACTAGAGTTACCAAAAATCTAAAACTTCCAAATAAGTGCTTCGACAGTGTTTATGTCATATGTCACTTTAAAAGACGAATCTCAGAATGTTTGAAATATAGTATACTACTGGTAATTATTATGAATCAATAACAAAGTTATAAATAAATGAGGTATCTTCTAACTTGACCATATCGCAGTGGTCTGTGGATTCAACGATGCAAACAACGTGTCATATATAACAGTAAGAGAACAACCCGGAAATTCCAGTAAAGTTACACCCGAGGAGCGTGTGCGTGCGTAAGATCAAGTATATACCATGAATATTCGTACGAAGGTTCGCGTACGTTAATTGTTGGTTTCACGAAGTTTTCGTAGCTCACCGGATGTTATCTTGCATGTAGCAAACATGAACGAATCCCGAATTTACACTAGGCATTTCGGATAGTAAAATAAGCTGAAACTACTTGCATAATGCGGAAATAAAACTTGTTAATCGAACATCTCGCCACTTGGGCCCAGTTTCATGTCGCCTACTTAAACTACGCAATTACTTAGCGGATTGTATTTACGGGTGATATTGGAGAAAATATTATACCTTGATTATATGCAAACATATGCAAATAGGATTCTAATGTATTCTGTAATTTGCTGGACAAGTATGAGAAAATGTAATTTCAGATGATTCCCATATTGTATTGGTACATAGCGGGTAGATTGTTTTATTTTGACACATCATTATTTTATATTGGTATTTCCGTTACTGAGGGATCCACAAACTGCTAAATACAATATCTAGGCGTGAGGTAGAGCAGAGCAACATATCCAAGTGATGACTAATGTAATGTTCGTGCAGGGCGGAAGCGAGCTACAAAGGCCTGTTTGAGGGCGGTGTTTGAGGGTGGCTTGATTCTCATGACCGCGTAGGATTTTACTGTATACATGGTTTGTGTCGCGTCGTTGAGTTTGACACAATGCAAGACTTCTTGCACACTGCAATCGATCCGTGCAAGGTTGATATTGTCGACGCCAACAGCACAAAAACAAAAAGTGGTATACATAAATATCATATATACCGCACCTTTACTAAGCCACTCATTTGTACTCCGGTGTGCGTTTACATATGTTACACATTATACCATTAGCATACTTATCCCCATTTAGGAGACGTTTTATGTTTATTCCATAATGTAACTTGCCAATTTTGATGCCTGACTAGTTGTAGTTTTACCGTTGCAACAATCAGAGTCCAATATATCATCTCGCTACACGTTTGAGCAACAACAAACACATAGTCTACTAGGGTAGGGTGGGGCAAGGAGTCCCCCTTAAGGGAAAATGGGCGTAGTTATTCATACTTTTAACATTTTGACGTCCTTGTGCTGTCATACGATTGCCGTGTGGTTATGCTACGTATTACCAAAACATTAGTGACATTTGACAACACTAACTGTTTATAATCATTAATTAAATATATTTTCCAAATGGGGCGTCTTACCCCAGGCCTGGGGTAAGACGCCCCCTTCTATGGGGCATGAAGCCCCCGGGGGGGCTTCATGCCCCATAGAAGGTCCCATTGTATAAAATACGAATATTGAAATGAAACAAACTCGCGTTAACCTGAAAATGGAGTGTGTGTTTTATCTGATCCAAAACAAACAACTAACCTACAGTATTACGACACTCCTTCACAGTAAGATAATAGAACTTTACATGCAGTCAGTACAGTCATGACTGTCAGGTGACATAACTTTACAAGAATTCAAGTTATGTAACTGTATGCAACTGGCACCATCGTTCAGTCACTACCGGACTCGCAGTTTGGACATATGAAACATCGCAGTCCTGGCGTGCAATCTTTGTGTGCCCATTTCTGGCACAACTGACACTGCAACCACACCTCCCGAGATCTGCTGTTCACGAACGGCTCGCCACAAATGACACACGGCCAATCTTCCTCCTCACTGCTGGTGCTGACGTGTCTTCTCTTTGGTTTCTTCACTGCGTCCTTGTTTTTGTTGTTTGTCCCTCGTCAATTCCCCTTTGGCTTCGCCTTCCCCTTAGCTGACTCTTGGTCAACAAGTTTGCGCTTGTAAGGAGACGAAGTCAGTACCGCGGCTGATTCGGCAACACGTGACCTCGGGCGTGGACGGGAAAGTTTTGGCCTAGGCGACAGTTCCTCTATGAGGTCACTGACCAACTCGTGTGTCGGCGGCAAGGCTGTGGATGATCCGGCTGTTGGCATCAAGGTTGTTGATGATCCAGCAGTTGGCGGCAAGGCTGTTGATGATCCAGCAGTCGGCGGCAAGGCTGTGGATGATCCAGCAGCCGGCAGCAAGGCTGTGGTTGATCCGGCGGTTGGTGGCGAGGCTGTCGATGATCCAGCGATCGGCGGCAATGCTGTCGATGATCCGGTGGTCGGCGGCAAGGCGTCCTCATCTGTAACCGCAGAGGCAACGTAGTCCTCATCGGTGAAGATGTCTGCGTCATATGGCCAAAGTCCACACGTCCGAAAGCCAGCCACGGCTTTGTCTGGTGTGGCGGATCGCAGGAAGGCCTTTCCGAATATTGCTGCCATGTCGTATGCAGTGATTCTTCTTCCGGGATTGGCAACCATCCAGCTGTCAGCAGCTGCGTTGTACGCACTCTTCAGAGACTTGAAGTACGACCTGTCCAACGGCTGCATCTTATGTGTACAGTGTGGTGGCAGTGTGATTAAGATAATCCCACGGCTCCTTGCATACTCTACTGCAGCCAGAGTCTTGTGACTGTGGTGGCCATCGAGGATTACGATCTGTAGTACGTCAACTGATGCGTTCGTGAAACTGGCAAAATGTTCCAACCATTTCACAAACAGATCAGAGTCCGTCCAGCCGTTGGGACTGCAGTAGCCAACAGATTGATACGGCGCAACTATCATCAGCGATGCCACCATTCTCTTTCTCTGAAAGATGAACATTGGTGGTAGATATGTGCCGACTGCATTCATCCCGCAGATGACGGTGACGGTGGCGCCGCTCTCCCCGCTTGTCATTTTCCCCACCTGACGAACTCCTTTGGTGGCAACAATCTTGCCGGGTTTTTGAACATTCGTGACGCCGGTCTCGTCCATGTTCCATATTCTTGCTGATTTATAGATGGACATCTCCAGCTGTGATCTATACAGTTTGAAGAACTGGTGTACCTTTGGTCGGTTGAACCCGACAGCTCGCGCAACGTTGGTGCCCTGTGGTCGCCGGATTGCTAGGTCTTCGTGCCGTTTGAAGAAACCGCGCAACCAGTCGCGTCCCGCCATCTTCGTTTCGGCAGAGAAGTTGTCTTTCAGACCCAACTTCTCCGCCAGATCGAAGGCCAGGCGTCTTAATCCATATAACAAATTTTCCATATAGGAAATGTGGTCGCGGAGAGTGCGTTCGGCGGTGGTAGGTAGTGCTGGCTTCTTCGGCCCAAGCGCAAGGGCGCCGCGAGTAAAGACCCTGTTGTCACGGTGTCTTCGCAACGTACGCGTGGGGATGTTATACAGACGACTGACTGCCTTCAGCGGCTGTTCTTCCAAAGCTAAAAGTGCAGCTTTCAGCGTATTATCACCCCCGCTATACAAAACAATATACAACATTTCCATTACTTACTCACGATTATACGTCACGTGGGGCAAGACGCCCCCTTCTGCGGGGTACGACGCTCTCGGGGGCGTCTTGCCCCGCACTGTAAGGGGGCTTCTTGTCCCCAGCATGCAATATACAAATGTCAATTCCCGCGCTAATACTCATTATCGCCCGTTTTTTTATTTTATTAATGAAGCTATATGCACTAATGATGAATATAACAACAATTAGCATAACAACAAGCATAATCTGTATGTCTCAGTAAAATATTACAAACACAAATATATTACATCAAACATGCAGGAAAACTTAAAATGCATATATTTAACTAATCATGGTTTTTGCCTGCGTTTGCTTTCGGACAGAGTATTCACTAGGTGGCAACATTGCTTTCGTCCAACAGAGACAGGCATCACGCACGTATAATCTTGAAAATACAAGACGGGCTTCTTACCCCACGGGGGCTCCTTGCCCCACCCTACCCTACTAGAAGCGGTGTATTAACTCCACGTTTAAGCCATAAACATCGTGAGTTAACTATCAAGTTATCAACACAATGTCAGACATTGCTTACACACAACTAAGCAACGTAGCCTAAATGAGATGAGTTGACTTTTGTGTTAAACAATGGTGACATATACAAATATATATGTTAATAATGATCTGACTCGGTGTAGTGCAAGGGTAGCAATTTACAGACGCGTCAAGTAAAACGTGTATTTACCAAAAACGTGTTTTCACCTCGCTTTTTAAAAACAAGACTGTGCTAAATGTCCGGTAACAACCATACGTATAATATGTTTATTGCAGTGTCCACGACCCGGTGAAATATGATTCGTCCAACTTCGATCATCATGATTTTCCTTCTTGTCGGATTGTTGGTCGTAATACCGGTGTGCAGCGCAGGCTCAGACGAGTGGACGTTGGCCGGAGACGCATGGAGCGTTGGTAGTGGCATCATAGACTGCCTCGCAGGTTTGTGTTAAATATTAAGTAAGCAATGTCTCATCAATGACATTACTTTTGCTCTAACAAAAGATGGAAACAGTAGCCGAATTGTGGCCGCATTTAGTGTGAGACACTAACCACATGACATAGCCCTCAGCCCACCATCTAGATATTATTAATATACCAAGTTTGGGATCAATCTGGCAGTATCTCCTCCCAGGCGCCGACCTTCAGTCGCCTCTTTCTGTGTTCCTTCGCCTCTTTGCACCAGCGGCCTCTGATCTACCAGTTGGCGTGTGTCCGTCTTTGTCCGACAGGTAGAACATAACTGTAAATAATTACCTTCGTGGTGGTTTAATCAGTGCATTTTTCCGAGTACTTTCACACCGGACAGGTTGGTAGAGTTAATGATTTTTTTACTGCTTCATTAGATCTTTAATTCAATGACAACGTTCCAATATTTCTAAATCATTCACTGGGGTATTTGTTTTGGGTGTGTTTTTCTGAAAGTTATGTGATTTCGTCGAATTACACAGAGCACGTGTTGTTGCTACATATACGGTTGTGAATACGATGTTCAATTTAATGTCTCCTAATCTCTGATCATGTACTTTAATTCTAGAAATGCAAATTTTGCTAGAGAAATGACATTAGGAAGAACAAAGTTAAATTTTGACACTTCGTGCAAATATCTTGGACATGTTATTTGTAACAATTGGTCTGATGAGGTCGACATTCAAGCCAAAGTTAGACTCATTTATGCTAAGATCAACATGCTACGTCAAACATTTCACTATTGCTTTTCTGCTGTAAAGAACACATTATTCACAGTCTACTTCAGTAATGTGTATATGTGCACCTTATGGGTGAATTATAGAAAAGCGGTTTTCCAGCCTTTCATAGTGGCATATAACAACTCATACATAGTTTTAAATAGGCTGCCTGTGAGATGCAATGCCAGCCACATGTTTGCTGCGGCCAATGTCAACTCTTGTAAATGCGTCACCAGAAAGACTATTTATAGTTTAATGACTCGGATTGAGAAGTCATTGAATACAATTATTCAGGCCATTGCAATTTGCGATACATATTGTACATCTAAATTGAGAAATCACTGGATTGCATCCTTGTATAATTTTTAATATATTTTTAATTTATTTTATATTTTATATAAACAAACTGCAAACTGCTGATTGTCTGAAACAATAAACTTATTATACATATGTATGTATGTATATATATATATATATATATATATATATATATATATATATATATATATATATATATATATATATATATGTATACATGTGTGTGTGTGTGAGTGTGTATGTATATGTATATGTATGTATGTATATGTATGTATATATGTAGGTGTATGTATGTATATTTCTACATGTTTACCTGACATAATGTTTACATTTATTTTTATGCTCAATGTGTGTGTTTTATACATACATATCTCTACATGTATTTTATGTATATTTATGTACTTTTGTCTGAATTAAAAACCATTATTATTAAAGGAGCATCAATGTGCGTGAAATGTTGAAGAAAATCAAATCGTAGGGCAAATTTTGTAGGAATGCTAAGAAAAGTTAAAACGGTAGTTTATTTGAAAATCAAATGTAGTTTCATCTGTTTTGTTACTTGGATGGGTGTAAGCTAGTTACTTTGTTGCTAACAAATGTTGTCACGGTTCGTATATGGATCAGACATGTTTCTACATTTTAGATTGTGTCATCCTTTCATGCAAGTAAACCTTCTCTTTGTTAATAAATATACGTTTTGCATTGTTTTGTAGCAAAGGATTACTTTTCTGACAGCCGTAATGACACTTCAAGCAGGTGAGGAGAACTGCTATGTGACGAAAATCATTGTAGTCTTTCTAACACAAGAATAATGCAAAATTCACTACTAATATTGCATACCTTCCGATAAATGCATTTAAAACAAAAAAAATGCCAAATCATTTGCTTCAAAACAATTCAAAATGGAACAGCCCCATTTCCGTTTGTGCTCTTCTTCTTCAGTTGGAAAGAGATGCTACATACCCCCCCCCCCCGAAACTTATTTTATCATTGAGGTTTTATGTCAGGCCTGTCCTCAGGGTTTTGAGTTTTGAAAAGGGGTGTTCGGGCAAATACAATCAGGCGGGGATTTCTGGGATGATTAAAAAAAACTACAGTTAAAACAACTTATCTCAAAAGGGGGTTCTTTCAATCTCCCGAACCCCCTGAAATCGGGCATGTGTGTAGTAGTGTTTCTTGCACTGCGATGTTGGTGGTTTATTTTACAGAGGACAGCCATCGACAATGGTTCGATTCGTCGAGATGGTCGAGTTACTGGAGAGACGAGTCAGCGACAAATCAGCCAAGGCAGTGGCAGCCGACCTGCGCATATTTAGTTTTGATGACAGCCATCCGTCAGAGTCCTTAATGGATCAAGTGTGTGGTCAATTGTTCACGTTTTTTTTTCCGTCCAACTATCTAAACAAAGAGGAACGAAAAGAATTGAAACAGATGATTTCCCGAGAAGAAAAGGGCCAGGCAGGAATAGTGCAGGCGCCAGGAGATACATACTTGGCGATGGGTCAAGTCATCGCTGGCATTAGCTGCGGAGGATTCGAGAGAGACACGGAACTGAATGCAGCTGCATGGAGGAATGTTATGTCATCGTCGCACCTCGACAATCTATTTTTCACTACAATCTCCGGAGACATCGGTCGTACAGTATTGAATGTCTACCCCGAGTCCCAAAATACCTCATTCGGTGAGTTGCCGAATGTCGACTTTCGCTCTATGAAAGCATCAGTTTTGAGCATGACCTCTGCCTTGGTATACGGCGATATGGACGGCGTCATTCTGGGCACTATTATGCCTATGATACGCAACAGAACCTGGACATTGAGTCGTATTTTTCGCGAATACTATCTCAATGATGGGATCAGCGTTGGTGGTCGGATGTTCAAAGCCAGCAACAGGGCTGAGCTATTTGGCGAGATCGTCTCCGACGTCGAACTTGTGTTGCAGTCTACCGCAGCTGCCAAGGTGTACCATACTGTGACAAGGTCAACGCCGGAAATAGCCCCAGTTAAATGTATTGGAGATATACTTCACTTTCTTCGAGACAGGGTCGTTGACCATTTTTTTTTAGGAATAAACATTTATTATACACTTTACAATGAACTTGATAACTATTTCGCACGTCAGAAGTTGGACCAGTTTGTGTCGTCGATGGTGTACAAGTTCTACAAGACTTACATTCCGTGCACTGAAGTACTGAACTCAAAATACACGCTGCGCTACTTCATCGACCTGGTGAAGGAGCTGGAGAGAGAGACGGGTCTTGGTGTCGTGGACATGACACAGGCCATTGTCGGCGTGAGCGAATATTTCAAGTCGTCTTACATGAAAGCCATGTTGGACGTCGATGACCACGAATACACGGGCCATTTCGCCTGGTACGTGCTGCGTGAGTTGGTGGCTCACAGCTTCTCCCATAGTGATCGACGTCGTGAGTTGGGAGTAATCGAAGCAGGCGGAGACGTGGTGGCCATTGGACACGTCCTTGGCGGGATCCACGCCGGTACGGACCCTGACACGCATCTAACGCAGAGGGTCGGATTCTACGACGCGAACACTCTGTACGGTGCTACGGTCGCCGGCAGTCTCGCCAAAGCTGCTGCCGTACGTCACACCGCGAGGGTAAAAAGTCCCGACATGGTAGGAGCCGTAGGGGTGTGGGATAATTCCGTATGTCCGCCCAAGTACCGACTCAAGAGAAGCATCAAGTTGGGTCAGCACGCAACACGAGCTGAACTGCTGGGCGATATCGACGGTTTCGTGCTCGGACAGCGGCTTCCCGAGTGGCTGAAGAAAGACAAACAGCTGAAGCTAAGTGACGTACTAGAGGGATATTACGGGACGAGCGACAGCATCAACAGTCAACAGCGGTTCAACCAATTCGAACAGAATACTACCAAAGAGGAGATGATCAAGCAAACGACGCTGGCTTGTGAAGATTTTCAACGTGTGGATTCTCGTTGGTACCAAATGTTAATCTTCGTCGGTACATCATTTTGCAAGGACGCGGCTGATCAAGTTGTGAAGAAGTTCTATCGAAACTTGCTGCATTCAAGTAGTACGTATTAGACTTTTAGCATATATTGTAAAAAGTGTTGTGCTATTATATAATGCTTACAGATATGTCTTCACAACATACATATCATTTTAAGTACACTGTATATTTAATGTGACAACTTACATAGCTTTCTAGTTAATTTCCTCATACGTTGTAGAGATGAACAAAACGATAATGATGATTTTCAAATATAATTGGATCCTAATGGTTCCAACACGACACACTTATTGTATCAAGTAATCTAACGTGTATGATCGAATGATGATTGAAGTAATTTACCATAAACATCGTAACATTCGCAGCTTCGTCCAGTTCAAGCAGACTTCCCGCCTACAAGGTATTGAATAAGACCTACCCAGTCGGCAGCGCGAACGACATCAACGCCTTGCAGGAGAAGATCCCCCAGAGCAGTCCGATTAGACGACAACAAGCCGTCACCGATGCCTTGAAGGTGTCCTTCATGCTCAACTCTATACCCAGCTGTCACATCCCGGCACAACCAGACGGGGCAGTCCTCGGGGACAATAACAAGGTATACATATACGACTTGGCCGCGCTGAAGAGCTATCTATCGCTCACCTACGGGGATCCACTGGAAGCTACATCAGTGTCGGGGTTGACCTGGAAAGGCGGCATCTTGATGCTTGATATCGCAACAGCCTTATCTGACGGAAGCATCGGTTCCGTTGAGTTATGGGACGGCACCACGAAGGACCAGGCCATCAGGAAAGCTTACCTCTGGAAGTCTAGATGTAAGTGGTTAATTTGGCGTCACTGCTAACGGATAATCCTACTGAGGTTTGTTGGTTGTCGTAGCGTAGTGGGTAGAACATCGGAGTGTCAATCGAGAGGATTCGAATACACTTGCTGCCATTTCGAAACGTGGGCAATTTCGTTCACTCAACATTGCCTCAGTTCACTTAGTTGTGTAAATAAGTACCTGACAACATATATGATATATATATATATATATATATATATATATATATATATATATATATATATATATATATATATATATATATATATATATATATATATATATATGACCGAATACCCTTTGTGTTGTAAATGCTGCCTCGTTGAATGCTTCCCATGAAAGTTGAGTTGGTGTTGGCATGAACAGATCTACCAGGAGGTGAAGAAAAAGTGGTTTGAACAGTCCTATGTAATAGGTACGGCGCGATATAAGAACATACCTTTACCTTTTCATATATACGTTGGTAAAGTCACGCAAGTAATGACACAAATACTAGTGTGAAATATTGATTGCTAATGTTTACACTGAAATCGGCTGGTTCGCTCAAGGCTGGAGACTGGAGGACATTTACTTATAAGTGCTTTATGCTCCAACAGGAACAAAGAGGATTGAGTTAGTGAGTAAGTTTTTGACATGTTCTGCACACTATGGCTTAACTTGGTAGTTGGTTAGACAACACCACACACGTGGGGTGTTGTCTAACCAACTACCAAGTCAGCCATACATGAATACACGGGAATGTTAACAGTTGCAGGATGCACTTCACTGGCTGAACAGGGCAGTTGTGAGTTCTATGCATGTGCTGATAAGACGGTATCTTGCGGCAAGGACGGCTACGCCACGGGCTATGGTGAACGATACTGCCAAGGATTCGTCAACTTCTACCATGACTTCAATGACGTCGTGGGTATATGACAGTAGGAAACTATTCATATAATTTAAAACAGTTGTAAATTATTCACATAACTATGTGAAAGTCACCTAACTAAACATAACTGGTCTACAGGTCAAAAGTAATCGTACACAGTAACGGCGAATGTTTGTCGTCACGGAGGCTATCTCAGCCGCTACGCCCCAAACTAACAATGTAGAAAATTCAATTCATCGGATTGTTTAAACTAGCGAAATATTTTTTATCTTACTAAGGCACTTGTTTTAACATTGATTTAATGGGACATTATTAACTAAATTAATTAATGTGAATTGCATTTAATTAATTAACTTTCTAATATGTTGGTCTTCCATACCTAGATACGCATTAGTAAATGACATAGGAGTGTTGAATGCCTTACGGAAGGGACTGTATACAATTGATTTATTTTATCTGGAATGTCAGTCTTGTCGACCAACAACGCACTGCTCGTTGACCTGTCAATCTGTTCAGGGGAAGGCATGGGTGAACAAGGTTCGGAAATGCTTGACGAAGGCTATTTCGCCGTACTACCACGGAGAACACGACTGCAACACCATTAAAAGAACGGCCTTCGACTTGCACGTTCCTTGTTATACTGAGCAAGGAAATGGTTTCTGTGACATGGCAACTAGCCAATCAAATTGGGACGCTCTCTACAAAGTATTCATGCCGGACGGCGAATGGGGAAATGACGAGTTTACTCTGTGGACACAGGTGGGTGTTGATGCAACCAGTCAAGATGACTAGCTGGAGATATTACTATGTTGCAACAGCTGTGAAAGACTTAGAGCCGTACCGTACAAAAATAGGGTAGGCTCGTCGGGTATGTTCTAAGTCTTGCTCTAAGTCTTTCACAGCTGTTGCAACATAGTACTATCTCCAGCTAGTCATATATATATATATATATATATATATATATATATATATATATATATATATATATATATATATATATATATATATATATATATATATATTTATATATATATATATATATATATATATATATATTTATATATATATATATATATATATATATATATATATATATATATATATTATATTTATATATATATATATTATATATAGCACTGCTTTGTTTGTATTCAATCACTTGCAGGTTTTAGACGCCACGAGGTTCTGCGTGAGGCATGTTGATAACCTGAAGGGATTTAGTGCACGCGGCAATGAGAAAATGCGACAAAGTCTCATTGAACACAACCAAGCCGAAGGTTCTCCGATCAACTCCGATGAAGGTGATGTATTTTTTTATTCTTGAAAATCATTACGGAAAGATCAAGAAAAATCCGAAAGAATCAGTATAGCAAACACCATTCTGGAAAGACGATACCAGTTGAAGTTCCAGTTGATGGTGTATATACACCATGTAGACAACATCACTCGACATATCTTACATGCTATGCTTAATGCAGTGGACTCCGTTCGCGAGAATCACGGATAACAGAAGCAACCATATAGTAGAATCAAATATTATTGGCTTGGACGTAATCATTCCCTATCCCCATTGTATTAAAATGCCGCACAATGGAATTAAATTGCTCTTTGCTACAAGTGACTTTATTAAGCGGAATCCACAGTTGTTGTATTTATTTAGAAATATGTCTTGTTCCAACAGAAACCACTGTTGCTTGTACCGCCCATGCCGGCGCGGGCGACTGTCGATTCTACGAGTGCTTCCATCAGAGGTTCCCGTGTAACGTGTTCGGCACGGACCACCTAACTGACTTCGAACTTCCGCTGTGTAACGACATGAAGAAGCAAAGCGTGATGTTGGACTTGCCAGGAACAAATGACCAATGCAATGTACGTCAGAACTTTCTCATTGCATTGACTAATGTTTTGTTATCTTTCTCTGCAGTTAGTCACCAGGATTACTAATTTAGCAAACTTGTATCGGGACTATACCGAAATTATTTTTTTTAGCCATGTACTCACATGGCGATAATAATCATGATTGCATAAGATATCAAACATGATCTGAAGTGTGTAGTTTGATCGATCGTTCCATCGGTCTGTTTGTCGTTCGTTCGTTCGTTCGTTCGTTCGTTCGTTCGTTCGTTCGTTCGTTCGTTCGGTCGGTCGGTCGGTCGGTCGGTCGGTCGGTCGGTCGGTCGGTCGGTCGGTCGGTCGGTCGGTCGGTCGGTCGGTCGGTCGGTCGGTCGGTCGGTCGGTCGGTCGGTCGGTCGGTCGGTCGGTCGGTCGGTCGGTCGGTCGGTCGGTCGGTCGGTCGGTCGGTCGGTCGGTCGGTCGGTCGGTCGGTCGGTCGGTAGGAATTGTTTTCCGTGTTATAGGGCCAGCAGTGGTTGCAAGAATACAATACGTGTCTGATGTCGAAGCTGGTGCCGCTCTACACTCAGACTTCAGTCAACTGTACTGATCTCCGTGAGGTCATGTTCCGAGACCGCATCGACTGCCTCGTCGAGACTGGCTTCTGCTGCATCACAAAGGACACCCGCAATCGTTGGGCGATCGACCTGAGCACTGACCTCTGGTCCTACCCCACTGTGCTGCCCGAGAAGGGCGACTTGTCTACCGACGGACGCAACTACTTCTTTAGCCAACTGTCTTCCTATCGCCGTCTCATGGGCTACGCCAACCGAGCGTGCTAAGCCAAGGGTCTGACACACACGCCAACCGAGCGTGCTAAGCCAAGGGTCTGACACACCACGAAACGTTCTACGCGTGGGTACGCACTCGCACTGGCCAAAGGCTTGTTGAACAGAAGTGACATCCCTGGCGCCGGCTACAAACTGGTCTTGAAAGTAACTTGACGGACTCTCAAGACTGGTGATCAAGGTGATCGCACCTTCCATTTGAGTATACGCCGGGTTTTTAATAGAATATTAAGTAAACGTGTTAAACAGATCGTGCATAACTCGTTACATATCCTATATACATTCCAAATCGAACGAGCACGCGCAAAACATCATGACACCACAAACGTGTAATTTTCTTATAAAAAACAGTTTATTTGATTTACAATGACGTACAGCTGCTTATGCAACAAGAATTTCATAACAAACTGAACGACAAGTATTATGACAATATATTCAAATCATGTTTCCAGGAGTAAGTAGTCCTATTGAATACACCACCGCTGTATGTTGAACTCACGGTGACCATATTATCGGTATTTATAATGTTTAGGCCATTGTTGGTTTTCGAGCAGTTCTTTTCACAAACCTGCACTATTTAGCAGCTGATTTATTTAATCGCAGGAAATGTGTTAATGGCCTCAGGTCGTGCCGTGATTTAGGTAGTGCCCAATTACATGTCAAAACAGTTTTGTTTCATTGCAATTTGTTATTCATTCATGATCATGTTTTTTTTCATATTATTACGTTAAGTGGACAGCATAGGCAAGTAAGTATTTATGGTCGATTTTTTAAAGCATATTTTTGCCACACCACGCTATGATTATGCAATGAATACTAATTGTCATTGACAATCATCGGCATGAGATAAATCTAACGCACGGGTCAGTGTAAGTAACGGATGAATGGAATATGAACGACCATAATGCCTATGTTGAACTGATCATAATCAGCCATAACACCAGATTTATTTACCATTAAAATAAAGAACTTCTACGATTATTGCAATTTGATATTCATATTATATAAAGCGCAATATATCAAATATGCCAAAAACCAATGGTAAATTTAAATTATTTCATCTAATTTATTAAATCACAGAAAACAACGTTTTAGCTCAAGTTTGATAATATTTAATATTTGACCAACATGGAGTAACGTCACTTCAGTAAAACTTGGTCAACATGTTCATATATTATTTATTTATAAAAAAGGCAATAAAAGTTTGGAGGTCCAGTGAACATTAAAAAATATCTTGCATAATAACGGCTGCGTCAGCAGTAAAATTAACAAAAACAATAAAATTATTTCAATAAAAATGGTCTGAAGTGCTTTTAAACACGCCTGAATAACTTACTCAGTATTCTGTATTTAAGTGATCGGAGGACTTTAACACGATAACTGTTGCTGTATATACAGCCGATGGCGACGTTGTTATAGTAACAAAACCCTTAACAACAAATAAGTTTACGTTATTTACAGACAATGTTGTCTATACTATTTCCAGCCTGCAAAGCGGTGTTAGCGACTTACCCCAGGAGAGGTTAGAAGTCATTGTTTGAGCAATTCACGGTGGCGAATTTAGGACAGTGAATGGGGTCACGAGTTTGTAAAAAGGATGACTGTTACTTTTACGATTCTGAGTCAAAAGCGGGAAATGTCTGATGCTCCCAAAATACAAACATTTTGGGGAACACATTGTTTGATTCATTACACGCTTTACGGCACAGCGCTTGTTTTCATATTGCTTCTATTAGGTGGTTGTTTTGGGTTTGAACAGCGCACAAAGTCGCAACTTATTTAGAAAAGATTTTTTAAATACACCATTTTAGGGACCACATTGGAAAACCAATAGCACCACCGTCTCACATTTGTCATACATTTTACAGCAAAGTGCTTGTTTTAAATTGCGTTTATAGAGTGATTACTTTTGTCTTTTTCTCCACAAGAGGTTACCAAATATTCAGACCATGATTTTAATCAAGAATTGTATTTAAATGTTTGCAGCCATATATCGTGACGTGGTTTCAAACGAATGTCTTATTTCACTTGTTGTCGTGATGATCCTGTGTGACTTGCGTTTAGAGTTTTTTGTTGAACATTTGCACAATAAAATATATTATACTATACATGCATGCATGCATACAACCTGTCATTATGTGCATATGGCCGTTATGAAGACTAGCCGTAATCAGATTATCGGTTGTGAGGACCTCAAAATGGTTTCTAGTAAGGCGCGGTTTGAATTTCGACAAGCTGGTATATTACTGTACATGGTAGTATCATATAATGTTTATGCCAAGACATCTAGTTTTTACTTGATATTAACGGTTTAGGCTTCACAAAGATCAGTTTGCAATCGTTCTGGCGGTGCACGCGTGTGTGTCTGTATCAACGAGAGTACACATTCACGCACGCAATAATTCTATGCTATGCACGTGAAAGTCTCTTTGTACAGAACAAGCAAGGTTGGTTGAAATTCCACGTTCAGGTTTTTGTACTGGGTGTGGCTGAAATGGGCGTGTTCACTGCGCTACTGGATCGAATCTCGGCATGGCCGTACTTAGCGTGGTGGGGCTGGGTGTGATCTCGTGTGCAGGAGCATTCACTTTGATCTCGTTTTTAGATATGACGTCCACTCTCCAAATCGATGGCATACCGGTTAGAAGGCCGGACTTTCAGTCGAAAGAATCCAGTTTCAAATCTCACTGCGGTCGCTTCGAACCTTTGGAAAGTTTGATCACCCCACGTTGCCACAGTTCTCTCAGCTGTATAAATGAGTGCCTGCAATACAGACAGTGGTGGAAATGTGAACGAATAGTATTCGCACAATTGCAGCATGGCCAAACGCTTCCCAGAGAAGTTGAGATGGCCTTGGAATGAACAGGTCTGCCAGGGGGTGAAGTGTAAAGCGCTTTAAACAGTCCCAAGGACTGGATACCGCTCTGTATAAGAACTTACCTTTGCCTTTTACATATGACGTCTACCCTTCAAATCAGCGGAGGACGAAGTTTTGTGGGCGCATGTGGCGTCAAAATGGCTTCAAATACAAAACACCTGACGGTTAGGGTAGCCAGGAAATTCCAAAGTTATTTGATAAGCCGGGAAGCGCTGTGCGAGATTGGATAACATTGAGCTGAACAGATTGGACAGTGACGTATTTAGGGGCACTGGGCCGTGTTCCCTTTGGCTTTGGGATATTATTTGTCTGTGAATAACCTGTTGCGTCACTACATGATAGCATGACAAACTAATAGGTGACTAATGGCCCAGTTTGCCCCCCCCCTTCGAGACACTAAATACCCCACTGAGATTGAACACATACATCAGCGAATATATTCGGGTGCACGTCAGGACAACGGCAGCCACTACGATCCTGATAGCTTGACAATAATGCATCGGGCACATGTGGGAAGTTGTGAACTTGTTCAATGACTTTGCCATAATCAATAAAATCGGTGTACCGCAATAAGTGCCTTAGATCAGACCGATTACTTTAAAGTGCTTCCAGTGCATCATTATAGCAAATTAACACTGGCATTGGTCGTTTTGTATGTGGATTGATACATACTAATCGACGTCACGCAATTAGAATCAACAAAAGTCCGTGTATTGAGAATCTATCATGCCACTGAGCTCAGGTTCCTGGGTACATAGGTGCAATAGAAGTTCATTATTATTATCTCGTGTTTATCGCTTTTCAAAAGGAAGCATTAATACCTCTTATACGGTCAACTTTGTGTAATCAAATACACGATAACGGAAATGCATTGATAGCTTGCCAGAACAGATATACATTTAACGATGCATTGAGACAAGTAGTTGAATGCGTCAGCACTCAATATAACACGTCCCGTTGGTCCACTGTGAAGCTACTTCTAAGTCATACATTGCGTGCATTTACACTTGAAATACAACAGCAAATGAAACACACACACACACACACACACACACACACACACACACACACACACACACACACACACACACGCACGCACGCGCGCGCGCGCGCGCACGCACGCCCACACGCACACGCACACGCACACGCACACATACACATACTCACACACACCCACCCATCCACACACACACACACACACATACACGCACGCACGCACGACGCACGCACACACACACAATTAAAATTGAATTATTGAACCATCGACTTATGCCGTATATAATATTTCATATTCTTTACCAAAGTTTCCTGGCAGAGCGAAATAATTGAAAGCCAATTATCGTGCGCGCGTATAGACGTGCGCGTGTGCGTGCGCATGTGCGTGTTCGTGTGCTTGCACGTGTGCGTGTGTATGTGCGTGCATGCGTGCGTTCGTTCGCTCGTGCGTGCGTGCACGCGTGCGTGCATGCGCCCGATTGTGAATCTGTGTGTCTCCTAGTGGCAGCTCAAATGTAAAGCTCTGGGAAGTTTGGATCGAATCCAAGTGTGGCCGTTGTTTAGCTTGATTCGATGGAAGTGGTTTAATTATTGCTACGGCTGTTACAATTCCAGCACAAGGAAGTCGGTTGTATATAATTATATGTGATAGAAATCGTTAATACTGTATTATTTCAGTACTATACTTATTTCGCAATTTATGCCTTCCGTTTAATACAAAGACTACCGTATAATGCAAAACTAACATTCCACAGTAATTGCTCTAGATAAGATCGTTTACTTTAAAGTGTTTTCAGTACATTACATTAGTGCAGCAAATGAACACTGGCACTGATTGTGTTTGTGCAGATATTAGTAAATTCATTTCGCAAATAATTGCAGAAATACGAATATACTTCACACAATTAATTTAACAAAAGCCTGTAAACGTTTGCTAAATTTACTATCAGCAACTGTCGCCATCTGCGCGAATCGTAGATATCCATCTATCGCTTTTCAAAAGGAAGCATTCATACTTTTATACGCCAAACAATTTGTACTCCGTTTCAAAAGGCGCCATAATGATGATGTATTGATATCGTCAGTCAATTACTGGAGCTAGCAGTGTCTAATGAATATAAAACGTCCCGTTGGTCCGCCCTGAATCATCGATGTGCGCCTTCATAGAACAAAACTATTGCATGCATTTGTGTACAATCTAGGCACCGTTTGCTTTGATCGTTTTGGCGCTGTTCCAAGACGACACGGATCGCACGCGATGTAGGGACATCACCTCGCCAAGTTTATTTAGATGTTATGAGTAATGTGGTTCTTAATTATATATTTATGTCCCCTGTTTTGTCCTCGCCGCCTGGAAGGCGCTGTCAGCCACCATGGCGCTGGACACAGCGTCTGCCTTGTGTGCACTACGAGCGTTGCGGTCAACGTCGGCGTAAATCCTGCCGAGGGAATGTCTGACGGCTCCTGCGTCTCTGTCTGTTTCGATGGCTGCCAACTTATTGATGGATTAATCGTATTGCCGTCCCATGCATGCACCTACGCATGCACGCACGCACGCACGCACGCACGCACGCACGCACGCACGCACGCACACACGCTCGCACGCACACACGCACACACACGGGTGTATTAGACACGTAATTATAGTGACTGAATCTGGTTAAATCAAAACTCATAATTCCTCATAAAGCACACATTTGAAAAGTTGGAAATACCGGTACGTCGGACGCGTATCACAATACGTATTGCGCAGAAGAAAATACGTCAATATTGGGTCTACCGGACAGCGGCAGGATTATGGCCAGCACCAACATAGATGGACAGTCTTGCCCAGGCGACCATTACTTAGTTGAAATTGTTACGTTACTGTTAAAGGAGTACTTCTGAAATAATAAAGTTTTAAATAATTCTGATTTCTACTACATATAATAATATACAAACGACTTCCTCGAGCAGGAATTGCAAAGGCCGAAGCGATCATTAAAGACGACAACACGCAATTAACACACACGCCCACGCACACGCAATTAAATTTGGATTATTGAACTATCGACTTATGCCGTATATAATATTTCATATTCCTTACCAACGTTTCCTGGCAGAGCGAAAGAATTGAAAACCAGTTATCGAGTGTGCGTGTGCTAGCGCGTGTTCGTGCGCGTGTACTTGTGCGTGTACTTGTGCATGCGCGTGCGAGTGTGCGAGGGCGCGTATGCGTGCCGGCGTGCTTTCGTTCTTTAGTTCGTTCGTTCGTTCGTTCGTGCGTGCGTGCGTGCGTGCGTCGTGCGTGCGTGCGTGCGTGCGTGCGTGCGTGCGTGCGTGCGTGCGTGCATGCGTGTCTCCTAGTGGCAGCTCAAATGTAAAGCTCACGGAAGTTTGGATCGAATCCAAGTGTGGCCGTTGTTTAGCGTGAATCGCTGGAAGTGGTTCAATTATTGCTACGGCTGTTACAATTCCAGCACAAGGAAGTCGGTTGCATATAATTATATGTGATAGAAATCGTTAATACTCTATTATTTCAGTACTATACTTGTTTCGCAATTTATGCCTTCCGTTTAATACAAAGACTACCGTATAATGCAAAACTAACATTCCACAGTAATTGCTCTAGATAAGATCGTTTACTTTAAAGTGTTTTCAGTACATTACATTAGTGCAGTAAATGAACACTGGCACTGATTGTGTTTGTGCAGATATTAGTACATTCCTTTCGCAAATAATTGCAGAAATACGAATATACTTCACACAATTAATTTAACAAAAGCCTGTAAACGTTTGCTAAATTTACTATCAGCAATTGTCGCCATCTGCGCGAATCGTAGATATCCATCTATCGCTTTTCAAAAGGAAGCATTCATACTTTTATACGCCAAACAATTTGTACTCCGTTTCAAAAGGCGCCATAATGATGATGTATTGATATCGTCAGTCAATTACTGGAGCTAGCAGTGTCTAATGAATATAAAACGTCCCGTTGGTCCGCCCTGAATCATCGATGTGCGCCTTCATAGAACAAAACTATTGCATGCATTTGTGTACAATCTAGGCACCGTTTGCTTTGATCGTTTTGGCGCTGTTCCAAGACGACACGGATCGCACGCGATGTAGGGACATCACCTCGCCAAGTTTATTTAGATGTTATGAGTAATGTGGTTCTTAATTATATATTTATGTCCCCTGTTTTGTCCTCGCCGCCTGGAAGGCGCTGTCAGCCACCATGGCGCTGGACACAGCGTCTGCCTTGTGTGCACTACGAGCGTTGCGGTCAACGTCGGCGTAAATCCTGCCGAGGGAATGTCTGACGGCTCCTGCGTCTCTGTCTGTTTCGATGGCTGCCAACTTATTGATGGATTAATCGTATTGCCGTCCCATGCATGCACCTACGCATGCACGCACGCACGCACGCACGCACGCACGCACGCACGCACGCACGCACACACGCTCGCACGCACACACGCACACACACGGGTGTATTAGACACGTAATTATAGTGACTGAATCTGGTTAAATCAAAACTCATAATTCCTCATAAAGCACACATTTGAAAAGTTGGAAATACCGGTACGTCGGACGCGTATCACAATACGTATTGCGCAGAAGAAAATACGTCAATATTGGGTCTACCGGACAGCGGCAGGATTATGGCCAGCACCAACATAGATGGACATTCTTGCCCAGGCGACCATTACTTAGTTGAAATTGTTACGTTACTGTTAAAGGAGTACTTCTGAAATAATAAAGTTTTAAATAATTCTGATTTCTACTACATATAATAATATACAAACGACTTCCTCGAGCAGGAATTGCAAAGGCCGAAGCGATCATTAAAGACGACAACACGCAATTAACACACACGCCCACGCACACGCAATTAAATTTGGATTATTGAACTATCGACTTATGCCGTATATAATATTTCATATTCCTTACCAACGTTTCCTGGCAGAGCGAAAGAATTGAAAACCAGTTATCGAGTGTGCGTGTGCTAGCGCGTGTTCGTGCGCGTGTACTTGTGCGTGTACTTGTGCATGCGCGTGCGAGTGTGCGAGGGCGCGTATGCGTGCCGGCGTGCTTTCGTTCTTTAGTTCGTTCGTTCGTTCGTTCGTTCGTGCGTGCGTGCGTGCGTCGTGCGTGCGTGCGTGCGTGCGTGTCTCCTAGTGGCAGCTCAAATGTAAAGCTCACGGAAGTTTGGATCGAATCCAAGTGTGGCCGTTGTTTAGCGTGAATCGCTGGAAGTGGTTCAATTATTGCTACGGCTGTTACAATTCCAGCACAAGGAAGTCGGTTGCATATAATTATATGTGATAGAAATCGTTAATACTCTATTATTTCAGTACTATACTTGTTTCGCAATTTATGCCTTCCGTTTAATATAAAGACTACCGTATAATGCAAAACTAACATTCCACAGTAATTGCTCTAGATAAGATCGTTTACTTTAAAGTGTTTTCAGTACATTACATTAGTGCAGTAAATGAACACTGGCACTGATTGTGTTTGTGCAGATATTAGTACATTCCTTTCGCAAATAATTGCAGAAATACGAATATACTTCACACAATTAATTTAACAAAAGCCTGTAAACGTTTGCTAAATTTACTATCAGCAATTGTCGCCATCTGCGCGAATCGTAGATATCCATCTATCGCTTTTCAAAAGGAAGCATTCATACTTTTATACGCCAAACAATTTGTACTCCGTTTCAAAAGGCGCCATAATGATGATGTATTGATATCGTCAGTCAATTACTGGAGCTAGCAGTGTCTAATGAATATAAAACGTCCCGTTGGTCCGCCCTGAATCATCGATGTGCGCCTTCATAGAACAAAACTATTGCATGCATTTGTGTACAATCTAGGCACCGTTTGCTTTGATCGTTTTGGCGCTGTTCCAAGACGACACGGATCGCACGCGATGTAGGGACATCACCTCGCCAAGTTTATTTAGATGTTATGAGTAATGTGGTTCTTAATTATATATTTATGTCCCCTGTTTTGTCCTCGCCGCCTGGAAGGCGCTGTCAGCCACCATGGCGCTGGACACAGCGTCTGCCTTGTGTGCACTACGAGCGTTGCGGTCAACGTCGGCGTAAATCCTGCCGAGGGAATGTCTGACGGCTCCTGCGTCTCTGTCTGTTTCGATGGCTGCCAACTTATTGATGGATTAATCGTATTGCCGTCCCATGCATGCACCTACGCATGCACGCACGCACGCACGCACGCACGCACGCACGCACGCACGCACGCACGCACACACGCTCGCACGCACACACACGGGTATATTATACACATATAGTGACTGAATCTGGTTAAATTAAAACTCATAATTCCTCATAAAGCACATATTTGACAAGTTGGAAATACCGGTACGTCGGACGCATATCACAATACTTATTGCGCAGAAGAAAATACCTCAATATAGGGTATACCGATAATATTGCGCAACACTGCTTTCAAGACCCTCCGTCAGCGTCAGTCTGAACTGCCCTCTAGTGTCGTGTGTCATGTTGGTGGTTGTCACGTGACGGCAGTTCCGGGAAAACTGCGGGAATGTTGTAAAACCGTCTCAGTTGAACGAGGGGTGCCCACCCGTTATCTCAGTCGCATGATTTATCTTTCTGCACCAGACGTTGTCTTCTCTCGCCCGCACTGTCGCATATTTGACCGTGATCACGTGGCCATCATTGACTCGGTGGGTCCTTACAGCCGTGGGGGCATCGTGCTGATTAGTTCTTTCAGCCTGGCTGTCAGTGCTGATTCCGCAAACGTAGGCTTGATGACGGTCTACATGTTATTTTGTATATCACCACGCACATATGTTGCACAACTACAAATGCACGAGTCTCACGCATTTGGCGTGAGACTCGTGCTTTTGGCTTTCATCTCACGTTCTGACGCGGCTAGTTGTAAATCTCACGTATATTGGCCGTTTAAATGAAAAACTAATAAAAATGAGCTTATTTCCACGCACGTGTATATGTATAGATATTATTTCCGTGCACATGTAGACAGATATTATTTCCACGCACGCATGGATAGCGCAGAGCGTTCAGATTTTCCCGTTGCGCCACTACATGGTATCATGTGTGACTAGGCTTGCAACACCCCCCCCCCCTCCGGCCTCAACCTTTACGAGATCCTAGATACGCCGCTGATCGTCTGTGACGTTGCGCGTAAACGGGACTGATGGATTCACCCATGATTGTCTACAGACAGCACGCATGACAGCCCCCATGTCTACATGCCAGAGTAATTATGATATGTGTTGGCGGGCTTTACGAGCAGTGGTCCCGGCGTAACGGGCCCAGACAACTCCCGTGGCGAAAGTCTGCGGAAGTATGCATTTTGTGTATTGCGCGTGCTGTTTATGCGCACTGCCGGTGTCGCTGTAAGCCAACATATCCGCCCGATTCATATGATAAAACATTTGAAATAATACAGTTAGGGAAATCAGTCATGCGGTTAAGATTTACAGAACTAAAACTTTATTGCTGCCATTATTAACGTATATTATATATATATATATATATATATATATATATATATATATATATATATCAATGAAAACACAAATTGTTGAAAAAAGGTAAAAAGAAGTGCAATACTTATAATGTTTACCCTTTTAATTGCTTTTGACATCAATAGATATTTAGAATGAAAGTGCAAGAACAAAAATTCAAAGTGCAACAACACCATTTTCACGCATAATCATATCAGGTTAGATAAAAAATAACCAACTAAACTACCAGAACATTTCTAGAGCAACACTAAACAATGTGTTTGCATTCAGCTGAACGGTCATTTCATTTGTCTTGTTGATGTTATGTAATCGGCGAGAATAAGTTATGACTCTAACACATAGCTATTCAATATTTTATTTGTGTACTGCTTTTTGAACTGGTGGTATAACTAATCAGTGAACTCTCCATGGAATTCCAAAGTTTTACCTGCATAGTTTTGTATAAACTTACATTTATGTCTGGTTGATACACTGATTCATGTATTCTGAACAACTGTTGTACATTAATTGGTAACAAATAGTGAAATGCCTTAAACAATATTACAGCAGTTTTTAATTTGACTTAATCTGGTACTTTAAGAATATGCAGATTATAAAATAGTATATTTGTATGATCAAGTCTCTTGGCACCACAAAGTAATCTTATTACCCTTTTCTGTAATAAAACTAAACATTGGACATTTGTAGCATATGTGTTACCCCACACTTCTGCACAATACATAATATAAGGCATAAAAAGAGAAAAGTACAGAATATGCATACCACGTTTGTTAATCAAGAAACTGGCTCTGTACATAATAACACAACTCTTTGACAGTTTAGTTCTAACTGATAAAATATGATTTTTCCAGTTTAACTTGTCATCAATCATTACACCTAAAACTTTTGTGGCATTTACTCTATTTATAATTTCTTTATTTAAACGCTTCTGCACAATACATAATATAAGGCATAAAAAAAGAAAAGTACAAAATATGCATACCACGTTTGTTAATCAAGAAACTGGCTCTGTACATAATAACACAACTCTTTGACAGTTTAGATCTAACTGATAAAATATGATTTTTCCAGTTTAACTTGTCATCAATCATTACACCTAAAAATTTTGTGGCATTTACTCTATTTATAATTTCTTTATTTATTTTTACAGAAATATCAGCAGTCAACTTGCGATTTCCAAAAATCATGTAATTAAGTTTTGTTACATTAAGAGATAATTGATTAACAGAAAACTACACCTGGAGTTGCTCAAGTCCATTATTTATCATCATCATCCATTTAAGTCCCTATCACAACATAATATGTTTGTATCATCGGCAAATAAAATAAACTTAAACACCTTTGAAACTTTACAAATGTCATTAATGTACATGATAAATAACTTTGGTCCCAAAATGAACCCTGCAGAACACCACACGATACATTTAGTATTTCTGAATCACAATTATTAAAATTGACAAATTGTTTTCTCTTTTCTAAGTAACTCTGCATCCATTTATGTGAGACACCACGGACACCACAGAAATACAGTGTCAAAGGCTTTCTTTAGGTCAATGAACACTCCAATAGCATATTTGTTGTTTTCTAGAGAATTTGTAATTTCTTCAACCAATTCTAAAAGAGCCTCAGTTGTTGACATATTAGACCTAAAACCATATTGACTTGGACTGAGTATATCATACTTATTTAGGAATAAGTCCATCCTATCATTATATAGTTTCTCAATAATTTTTGATAATTGTTGTAATAATAATATTGGCCTGTAATTTGTAAACAAATTCTTTTCACCTGACTTAAATAGTGGAACAACTTTGGCAATTTTCATCTTGCTTGGGAATACACCTGTTTTAAGGAGACATTAAATATGTGACTAAATGGCTTAATTTTTTAGTAATTACTTTCTTTATTAAGCTCATGTTAATATCACTGTAATCAGTTGATATTTTACTTTTTTTAATTGTGTACAGTTCTTATAATTTCTAGGTCATCAACAGGACTTAGAAACATAGTATGTTCTTCTTTCCTTTCTAAGTAATCATAAATAGTTGCATCATTTTCAGGTAAGGAAATATTTTTTGCTAAGTTGGGGCCAACATTAGTAAAGAAATTATTAAATCCATTGGCAATATCCTTTTTGTTTAAGATTCGCTTGTTGTTTTTTTATAAAGTATTCGGGGTATGTTGGCTTATTGTAGCGTTTGTTAATTGCATTATTTAATATTTTCCAGGTTTCTTTAATATTTGTTTTCTGCTTTTCTTCTAACAATGTGCAGGATTTGCACTACCAGACACTGGATAGTAAAATACAAGAGTCCATAAAACTGTGTTTACAAAACACAAAGTTTGCAGAATTTGCAATACAAGACACAAGATAGTAAAATACAAAAGAGTCCATATAACTGTGTTCACAACACACATGATCTTCATGGACCATAAGTAAACTCTCTGTCCAAATACTGCCATCTCATAGTTTATCCAAATTGTTTTTACATTTGATCATCACTCTATTGGTCTGCTCCTTCTTTTTCACAAAGATGTTGCCGTTCATCGTCCATGTGCCAACTATTTTCCATTCTTTTTTGAGCCCTCGAGCCTCCGCAAACAGTCATTATTCTTCTAAGCCATTCAGGAAGACTGCACTACCTTTCAACATTTTCCGTTTTCGCATTATTTCCGTCTTTTTGTCAAATAATATTTATGCAAATATGGTCTATATATATATATATATATATATATATATATGATTGACATACATCATATATGTACAATGATCCAAACAATATAGCTCTTTGTATAATACTGCACTGGCAGAAATCACAACATTTATGCAAATATGGTCTATCATAATATTTAATCAAACAAATAATAACATCCAATTATACAAAAATACAATTATGTTTTTTCATTAATAATTAACTCGTAGATAACATAGACACACTTTTCTGGTCATACATACAGGCTGTATTTACATCGCATTATGAACCATTTAGTAGACAGTAAATTAAACCGAGGAGATCCCCATGAAACAATTATAACAACTGTGGTTGTGATTATATTAACCTTGAATATCCAGTGAACCTTCTAACAACATTATTCCTTAAACATCAAATATCTAGACTAAGTAAGTGGCCTTCTTCTATGTGCAGGTATGTTTTTAAACACATGAACAGTTCAAATAACATTATAAATGTTTTTAATGTGAAGAGGGACAAACATGTACAACAATCCAAACTCTGTATAACGATGCGCTGGCAGACAACACCTGTTTCAACAAATCTGCCACAACCTGACTTATAAACAAGCAGGTAGTCAACTGTCATCATTGTCTGAGATGATGATACATAGTTTATTCTTGATGCTGGAGGAGCTGCGCCAAGACTGCCTTTCTGAATGCATCAACGTGACACTGATGCATAACGCATGGCTGTGTCTTGTCACTGATTGCCTTTGCAGTCTCGAATATAGATGAACATTCTTAAATCAAACACATTTTTTATTTTTAGTATTAACATTTCCTTACATAAATAACACACTTATCTGATAATTTTACTATGATTCCCTAATATAATTGTAGGTCAAATATTTCTTCATCATTTCTCTGAGATATAATAATACTTTATACAAACCAATTTGGTAGTATAGTAATGTTAAAAAATAAAATAGGCTTAATTGAAGCATTTAGCAGACCACACTTCCACATGCTCAATTTAACTCTTATCAAGCAAGCACAACATATTATAGATGTGGAGTCTTCTGAGAGGTAGGAAGGCTATGTGGAGTTGTCTGTACAGTAGGATGGCTGTGTGGAGTTGTATGTGTGGTAGGAAGTGCAATTCAATAAAGAAGATTTCTATAGCACCAAACATGAACCAGAAAATATATATATATATTCAGCCGATTTCAGCAGTTCAAAAAGTTTCCGTAAATTCATCATAGGCACTCCATATGACACCTGTCTGATGTATAGGTATATAGTCCCTATCACACAATGTCATCATTGTATTTTGACAGCTTGACATAACTACATGCTTGTTAAATTAGTTCCACAATGAAGTTTAGCACTATAAATGTTGTTAAATTTTGAGCTGGTTTTGTTGGTGGCCTTTGGTAAATAAAGCTAACATGAGATGGATCAGATGTTATGTATATATTAATATGCTAACTTTGGATCATTGTAAGTGCATTTTCATTCAATTTCAAAATAATCATAAGAGTAGATGCAATGTATCGGTCAATAAGCCCATGCCAGGGGTATTTTTGCACAAAGTGCATTTACCAGTCGGATTCGAACTGACAACAAAAGCCGAGACATTAGCAGCTACCCTTAAAAAAATACAGTGTCACAAACGTAACCAATGTTTGATGGTCCAGATGGCCAAATCCAAAATAACAATATAAACATACTACTCAATAAGGGCAATTACAAAAAAATAGCAATTATTTAATTAAATGTATATTTTTTGTGATAGTCAACAGGGGACGCCTGGAAGAAAGGGATTTCTTCCACTTTCTTCCGTCTCGAAGCATGTAGACGTAAACTTTGTAATGCTGTAACACAGCAACTCTGCTCTAACTTAGTAATACATGTGCACTACTGAACCAGTGAACAAGAAGCAGTTTACTGGACTGTTACACAAGAAGTGAAGCCATTTAATTGTTTACTATGTGGGAACAGCAAGACAAGCCTCAAGTAAGAAGCCATAAGTGACACAACATATCATTAACGTTATCATTAATGACCATACCAATATGGTAATTTTGCAAATAGCAATAACTATTTCTGCAATGCCAAAAGGTAGCGCAGCTCTGCAAATAATAACAACCACACTTTTGGCAATCAATAGAGGGGCCTGCAGAACAGCTGTGCGAATACCCACGTCCTTTCGTCGTTTGATAATCGTACTTCTTTCAAATGCAAATTGTCTAACATTTCATTTGTGTGCTTGCACTCCTACACCTGGTCACTGGTGATTTTAAATAATGGGTATTACCAAATAATGGCTACATTTCTTCTGATGCTCCATCACTTTCCATTTTCTAATCAAATTACTTACAACTTTCTTAAAAATGCCTCATTTTACGAGCTCGCTGATAAAATAAGGTCAACATCGTGGGGTCATATGGGTTAGCGGAGTCTGCATACTTCTGGCACGGGGTCAAAGTTGATCGGGTTACCTGAGATCACGTTGCTCACGCGGGTTGCATGTCATCTACTGCGTTTGCGCGCCCATGCGCAATACGCAAAATGCATACTTTCGCAAACTTTCGGTACGGGACTACTCTGGGCCCGTTACACCGGGCCTCGTTGGCACACTGACTGTCACACTGGCAATAGACCGCCCATTGACATTTGAGCCAACACATTATTTGATTAAGAAAGGCTACACGGGCATACTTGGCACATACTAGCATAGTCGGGCAGCCGAAGGGTTAACCCCTTTACCCTTGATATGGATTGTTTAGTTTTTTGGATTATTCATCTCTACCATGTACGTAGTGATATCCAGATTGGTGTGGAGTTCTCACCCTTGGGGAAATTTAAGTCTCAAATTTTCGCAACTAGATAACATGCAAACATGATCAAAATGTCTTTTTATATGTTTTCATACACGGGAAATTCGATACCACCATTATTACAAAATAATAAATAATAATGAACAGAAAACAACATTATATAAACACCGCTATTTATTAGATAAGCATGTTTTACACATTTTCATCAAATTGCTAGTTGATTTTTCAAGCATCAGTCAGTATTATCAGCAATATTGTGCATGCCATGTTGGAGCTGTTGCAGTTGCATCGTTGCACGTTGCATTACATCTAACTATAATAAAAACTTATGTTCACTTTATAAACTTCAGCAACCCCTTTGGGGCTAGCAATATATCAGCAGGGTTAGTAGTTTGGCTGAGTGCACCGGACACATCCTCCTGCAACCAATTGTGCGCAGTCGGGTATATTACTGGCTGGTTTGGGTCCAAGAAATTTAGCCAAATTGCAACTTGAAAATGGGCCCTGGCCACATTGTCTTGAAATGCTTCACTTGTGGGAGGCAGTGAACAAGGTGTTTTGTGTGCTGGCCTTGCTTCTATCAACTATAGAAGACCACATTATTTGGCGTATATCTAGTTTTCCACACATACATTAATTGAGGGTCGTACTATGGAGTGGTAGGAACAACGGAGAGAGCAGGGTTTACACAGCTCACCTACCACCAAAGTCAGTCATCCTTACTGTCAACACCAACAAAGCGCATCTCTTTGATCTCATCGTCGAAGGATCGGGTTTCGCACAAGGCTGACTTTCAAAAGCATAAAGTGGTCAAGACAGTGATCCTGTTCCTGTAGTGATCACAAGTGGCTGCATAGACATGCGTCAGGACATGGCTAACCCGCAGGAGGAGGGCGGTATTCTAATTCTACAGCAAGTTTCATGTATCTAGAAGTTGGTACCGACTTGTTTTTTTTTTCGGATGGATGTTTCAAAATGCACCATAATGAGAATCTATATATTGTTATCGTTAGTTAACTGCTGGACATAGCGCAGTGTTCAGAAAGGGTGACTGCCAGTTGACTGCCAGATCAATAATCGATGTGCGTCTTCAAAGAACCACTTTATTGCATGCATTTACACGTGAAGCAATCTTTATACACTTTGTTATAATCTAAGCACCGATTGACCGTGTTGATCGTTCTGAAGCTGTTCGACGAGAACATTGATCGTACACGATGTAGACGTCACGTCGCGTGTTGTCTTTAATTATCGCTCTGGCCTTTAGAATTCCAGCACAAGGAAGTTGGTTTTATATAATTATATGTGATATAAATCGGAAATCTGCAATACTCCATTATTTAAGCTGTACTCCTTTTACGATAACTAACGCAATTTACCGTTTAAAGCAATATGCATTATCTAGATACAAAATTAATATCATACAGTAACTGCTTACATTATACCAATATATCTCAACAGCAAGTTAATGTTGGCACTGATCATCTTTAATGTGGACATTAGTACATTAATTTCGCAAAGAATTGTCCAATGTTTTATAATTAAAATTAAAACGTCGCGTATAAAACTATGTGTTCGTCTTCAAAGGAAAATCTAATATTTACACGATAAGAGTCACCTGACTACAATAGCACTACACTTAAGTACTAAAAATAAGATGATGTTTAACAAGATTTAACAAGATTGCCATACAAAAATACAAGTTCCAGGTAGCAAGCGGACAGTAGAAGTAGCATGTTTCTTCCACTGGAAACCGATTGCATGTAATTGTGGGCGTCATAAATATGAAATGTAAATGATCAACTGTACTAGTATAGTATCATATTTAGTTAGGCCTCATATATATTTAGTTAGGCCTCATATAATTATATTATAAGTAGCATATTATATAACATCATTGGGATGGGCGGATCCAGACCGTGAAAAAGGTGGGTGCCCATTTTCCCCAAAAAGACACCAGGTGGCAGGGCTTCTAGTTATCCAAATTGGTACAGGATATGGACGTACGCGTTAACACACACGCTCGCACGCACGTACACAAGCGCAGTGGGCCCCCTCTTGTAAGGTAACCTCTTCTGCAACAGTGCAATGATCTTATAGGAGGATGGCTTCCCGCCAGGGGTTCCATAAGCAAGTGAGGAGGCTTCTGATTGTACGTACAAAATATAGACCAAATAGCATGAATATGTGTTTCATGTTTTTGCTCAATTAAACCCAATTGTCTTACATATTGAACTTATGCGGTCGTGTCAAACACCTCCACAACATTTGAGTACAGTTGTGCAAACACATCCAGTGCTTCATAGCGATGAACTCATCGGATTCTTCAGTGGTGTATTCAGGGGGATGGCCATCCTTTGGGTTATTGTTTTTTTGGTATAATAACCTCTTACGACACTACATGGTAGTATGGTAAACAATGGGTGACTAAGCTTGCCCTCTCTTTGAACTCACCCTTTGTGAGATCCTAGTAGTGGTCCAGCCAACATGGGATTTTACACTTTTGACGGCGCTCTTTGTTAATAGCAGGAATCCATGCTAGATCAACCGTTGATGGGGTGGGGAAAAAGTTATGGGTGGATGCCATCCTCGATTTTGAATTTGAAGGTCATTCACAAAGTCACAAAAGTAAAACTGGGCATTATGGTAGTTTGCATTTAGATCCAATTCACTATATTTATTGTCATGTAGATGTACCCTGCCTCTGTAGTGTCAACTTTTATATTACACATAAACATGTGTAGTAATGTAACACACAAATACGTTTTTCGCGAAACATAATTGTTTTATTTGATATTTTAAAACACTTTGTCATCATGCTGTGGTTGCAGTATGTGTTAATTGTGCATAGACCTGACGCGTCTATCCAATCGCGTCACATCCGCAGGCGTAAGTGCTTAAGGTCCTTCTGGAGCAAATGTATTTGGTTGTCCTGCATTTTGATTTGCATCCACAGGTCACAAACTCCAGACAATCATCTGGAACTTGTTCAGTGACAGCCTTCAGGCAACCTGACTCCTTCACCCAAGCCGAGGTGTCGATGGGAGATGAAACACATATAATGTTCCAAGTATGCCTGCAGCCAGATTTTTGCCTTGTGGATGGCGCCTGCAGTGTGACGTTTCATGGCATCACCAGGTTCATTTTAGCTTTACCAAAGAGTTGGAGCCTGGCATGGTCGACGGTTGGTTTTTCCTGTGTGCCAAACAGGTGACCCACAAATGGAGTATCAGCCTGGTGCCAGCCTCTTCGTGGTTTCCTATGACCCTGCCATTTTCTCGCTTTGGTGGCTTCGCATATGTAGCATCTCTCCAAAAGTAACGTGTCACATTTTGCATGAACACATCAGCCTGGTCGCCAAACGTCTGGCACCCATGAGGCTTGCCAAGAGCTTGGATGAGTCCGTGAGCATCAATCAGCACACATGTATTTATGTTTGCTTCTGGAACTTCAGAGGGTGTGTTAAGTTCAGCCACCAAAACGCCTTTGGTGTCGAGTTTATCTCACGTCTACGCTCGGCCAGCGAAAGCGGATTGGAGACAACTCATGCTTCAGGGTATCCACCATTTTCGATCCATAGTGACAGCATTGTACAGTCGCTGCGGTAGCTTTCTGTCAGCATTGATAGTTTTCTGTACATTTTGTTTGGTAGAAACGGTTGCGTTGTACATATCAACAAAGGGTTTCGTGCGACACTTTCTTAGTACGTCATGAAACCATACTATATCGTCAATCAGTCGTTGCATCACGTTGGCGATACCGGGTTGCCTTTCTCGGCCTTCAGCTGTAAGGAGATCACTGACCACGTCTTGTTCATGACCATTTTCAGCCAGCCACGATTCAAGCATTGACCATCTGGTGCGTCACAGAGTTCCGTAAGTCAGTCTCACCGCACGGTAATAGGCTTTTCAATCTAGCATGTTCTCGATGATGTTGGTTGCATACACACCGGCTACTCTCCATGGTCTAGGGGCAGATATTAAGGGGTACTGGGGTCCTGGGGCAAGTTGGGATTTGAGGTCTCGCACCTCAGGAGTAGTTATTTGTAATGCATTTTTAAATGACAATATGTTTTGTCTTGGCTCGGATTGTAGCTGTAGTGAAGTGAAGGTTTTGGCGGAGCGCGGTCTCCCGTTCCGTGGTTACAACGAAATCATTCAATTCGCCAAAAAAAACGGGGATTATGTGGATGTCCTAGAACTTCTATCTCAATTCGATCCCTTTCTAGCGCAACACATAGAACAATATGGGGGGAGGGACAGAATCGCTGCAATATGTCTTATCTTTTGTTGACTATTTGCGACGAGTACGACATGTAAGGGTCAATGACAGTCGAACACATGCTGCGCACTCCAGTCGTAAAAAAGCGGGTTACGCCGACAAAAAGCCAGCAAAAACATTTTCGCCTACTTGTCAAACAAGATCTGGCGTCCGCATCCCCAAATGTTGAAATAACGCTACGACTCTATCTCCGTCTGATAATATGTAACTAACAGTGGAGAGCGCATATTTTCGCACCTGAGACGGGTATAAAAAGTGAGTTGTGCCTGACAAAGGGGCCGAATAAGGTAAATTCCTTTTGCTCAGTCAGTCGAGTGCGACATTCTTCACAAACTTAGTTTTCGTGAATTATTGACGATTTCCCGCTAAAAAAAATCCAGGAATTTTTTTTATTTTGTATGATCTAGACCCTGTGTCTATTGAATTTGAAGAGTCTTTGTAAATTGTTTGTTTTCTTCAATTTCATTCTCTGCATAGGTCATCCAGCTCAGCACGTTTCACATGTTGGCCAATAGATTTCAGGCAGTTGACGCAGACGTAGAATCCTCCCATGAGAAAGATGACCTTCTCAAACTTGTGACTCGCCCATACCAGTTCCTTGCCCCTGCTGTACACCGGCTGGTCAGATGTGGTGATGGTATGCTTCTGGTTCATATGGTTTGAAATATCCACAAAGCGATAGACAACTTTGTTTAGAACCAATTAAACACTTCACTTGTTTGGATTAAACCTTTAGTTATCGACGATCACAGTCCTTTATCAATGCATTTGTTGGACTGCGCATACTTTACCATATTTTGTTATGTATACATCCAGCAAATAATAAATTTGTAAACATTATTATTTTTTTCGAATACATAGAACACATTCACAATTTTATCTTTGTAATTTCCGCTGCAGCTCTTTTGGAATTTTGACGCCAAAGATCACCACCCCTGGGGAATTTTTAAACACTAAGCATTTACTAACCATCCCCATGGGCACCTGAGCACGCCTAAACAATGTCAACCCCATATATTGGATGTGCAAACAAAGTTAATATACAAGGTAAACACATTTCGAGAAAATCACACTTTTGTGTTGAATTAATCCATACATTCATGCATACATAATTCAATTCGTCGATAACTAAATTATAATTCTTGTAACACAGACAGTAAACCAGCAGATCATAGAAAATCATGGTTTTATGCAAAGATGTGCTGAAGTTGATTTTAATTAATAAATAACTGCCGTTCTGACCCCAGGTTAAGTTGTGACCTTCAAAATTACCATCAAATCTTAAACTGACGATGACATCCACCCACATCGTTTTGGTCTTGCTATATACGAGTAACTGATCTAACATGGATGCCGTTAAAATTATTTCTAGAGGACCTTTCCATGTTTTGCTGGTCTACTACTGATGCGTCACTGCCGTCCTGCTATGGTCAGTCAACGTGGTGCGACTTGCCTCGGACATCAACTCTATAATTATACTTTGGAACTCTCGTCACGATGCACACATTCAGTAGTTGATTGTGTATACAGCTTTTGGGGTTATTTGTGTGCGTCAAAGTAGCCACTCGTTCAATCAATCAATCATTCGTCTTCCCGGCCATATTCACAGCACCATCGCATGTTTGATCGTGCATCTTTCGGAAGTCCAAGCCGAGTTGCTCGACCTTTCCGGCGATGGTTGCGACATCATTCCCACCAGTGACGAGATAGGTGGCGTTATGGCGGTGTCTTCTCAGTGCAATATTCTGCCTTTCACGTCGAATAACTCTATTCATTATGGGCTGCAGACAGCTTAATGTGTTTAATTAGTTGTTGATTAATTAACAAATAATTATATTAATTATGATAAATAAATACTAGCTGAAATCAACATACTAATAAACTAAGACAAACGAAGTTCAACAGTTCAACCTATTGATTGACGAAACCTAGAACTGTCTGTTGTACTTCGCTATATAATATAATATATTGTTTATATAATTAGTGTTAGAGTGGACATAACTGAAACATACACGTATACACGTAGAACCTAGTAATAGGCTACTGCACCTTTTCCTGCATCCAACTGCTAATATTAGTACCTACAAGTATTGCAAATACTGAACCAGATCAAATGCTGAATGTTGGTTTTTTCACAAATTATAACAAAATGATGCGCAAACCATGCATATGAAATATTCCATAGAGGAATGTGAAACGCAACCGACAATAAATATTATCTGTAAATGGTTTTTTTCTTCAATTCTTAATTAGCTTAATGCTGTTTTCTGAACTTTTATGTGACAGAAAGCCTGTCAATAAGAACTATTGCCAGTAACATTAGTGTCTTTTATACACAAGTGTTGTTATTAGTCAATGGACAGGTATACAAAGCATCAGACGTAGGAATCACCGGAGCGAAGCACTCTTGGTCGAGACGCGGCCATAGCAGGAACGTTTAAGCAGCTAGCTTGCGTAAGTTGACCATCTAAGTTGGTGAGGCATATAGCCAGCATTGGGCAACAGCCGTGAACATGGAAGGCGATAGAAAGTGGAGGTTCTGCTTCTGCATCTTCGTCCTGTATTCGCTGAATGTTGTCTTCAGTCAGAGCCTGCAGAACGCGGTGTGGTTCCAGCCCCACGCTCAGTATGTCTACAAGTACGACGGGTTTACACACCTCAAAGACGCCGCTCATGTCAGAGTATCGGCAGTGGTGAGTGGGACTTTAAGTGTTTGCTAGGCCAATATACTTGTAAACATCTGTCGTGTGACACGACAATTCTCATTTAATATCGCATATTATTAATGTCCATTAATCCGTATAATGATCTCAAAATTGTTCATATAAGTAATAATTACACGTTTGAAGAAGCAATGTTACGTTTGTTTGTCCTCCACAATAGCTCTTTATTAATTTTGTAAAATTGTCATTGCATTTAAGTTTGTTTGAGGATGTATGTTAGATATGTGCATATTAATGTTTGGATTTGTCTGGTAGCTGTAGCACACTTTCACATTAATATTGGAGATTCGAATTTAATTCCTTGTTGAGAAGGATGCAATATTATCTCTAAGGTGATAACAGGCAAATGTTACCATCAGATCGTATATCCAGATATTTTGACCTGCTGCTCGACGCAAAGCACCTGTCGTCTCCGCACTTACTATCTGACGTGTGTATATCGGCGATACGTAGTTTGATGAAAACAATCTACAATACAGCTGTATCACGGCTGCGCTGTCAGAAACCACCTATTGAAAATGATATTGTTCTCTACGGCTAGAACATTAACTTACAGATAACAATTACCCCATTGCTGGCTGGCAACTCGTCTCAGCTTCAACGATGTCGACTGAACGTGAACACGTACAGCTTCCTCGTGTTAGAACACGGCACGGGTGTGTAGGATGTTTCATGTTTGCGGTCTAATTCACGCATATTTTGAATTAAACGATTCCCTGTTGTCCTTGAATTATCCGTCAGCCAACCCTGTTTAAAATTAATATAGGTGCCTTCAAAAAGTACGTGGTCAACCTTTTGCATTAATTTGCGAGAAGACATAATCAGGCCATGACATTATGTCGCAGACGACACTATTTTTATGCTACAGCCGAGTACACACATGTTAAATAGCATAGACTGTCAGTAGCAGTGGCACGGTTGTTAGTGAAGTAGATTGTACTAGTGTAGAGAACCACGCGCCTCGCGAAATGTAACGTACAATGTAAAAACATCGCCATTTCTGCCTGGCCGGGCGCCTGGCTTTATTTATCAACTACGTTGAACAGAATCCACATATCGGATTGGCAGTAGATAATTGATGTATTCTCATGTACCCATACATTGACATGTTTGAAATGTACGCAATATTAACGTCATGCTTGATCGAACACTGTGTTCTAGTTGATGTGATCACACTGCCAACACTGTATTGTCATATAGGCCTAACTCACAAGGCAGTTGGAGATATGGATGACTGAAAACACAAAAGAATCACAAACATTTGTTAAAATGCCATTATAACAAATCTAACATCTATATAGAACTCATCGGTTTGGACTAGTCCCTAAACAAGTCTGACTCGCGTTATAGAGCCATATCTATTTAATGCAAATCCACTTTGGTTTACAAAAGTTGTTTGACAATTTTGTTTAAACGTATGTATTTCGCGTTATCTAAATATAGTCCATTCCCGTCCTCGGGAGGGGGGGGGTCGAACAAATCCCCGTTTTTGAGAGAATTGTGTTTAACTGTATCATTTTCCAGAAATTATCCCAGAAATCCCCCGGTGATCGTGTACGCTTGAACCCCCCTTAATTTCAAAACCCCGTGGACGGGTCTGTACTCGATGTACGATGTATAATATATGATGCTGTTATATTTCTTCTACAGAGACCAATCGAGATATGCCGGATATCAGTTTAAATAAAAGGTTCGTATTTGGCTTTGTATTATTATATACCTGAACGCTGATGTATATAACACTTTTTATTGACATTCACATGACACTGCAAATTGCGCAATATCACACACACGCACGCACGCACGCACGCACGCACGCACGCACGCAAGCAAGCACACACGCACGCACGCACGCACACACACATTTTAGATCAATGATTAGAACAATGACGTTTGTAAGGCTGGAACATTGTTATTCACATTTATTGAAGAATTACCCATTGTGGGCCTATATGTGGTTGCATCTTTCGTCTGGCAGCATCCAGTTCGACGTGTCCGGGAGTGGAGAGATTCAACGTGTGTACTATGCGAAGGACGAGGATCCAGTCGGGTTGAATCTAAAGAAAACCCTCCTTGGAACCTTGTCATCGAAGCTTGTGGTGTCCGACTCGCAGAGAGTAGCCGGGTCCCGCTGGGCGTACCGTGTCAACGAGACGGGACACGAAGGTTGGTCTATATTTGTTTTATTGAGCCCCGTGGGATTCTGTTGTATAATAGGAGCATTGCTTTTTTTTACGAAGCAGTGAGTTTGAAATAGAATAGGGTTTAATTGTGCTTTAACTATGTTTCTGTTATTTTACATTTCTATGATATTGAACATTATAGTTTATTTTAAGAAACTGTGTGCAGTGGTAATATAACGCTATCAAAATATTGTGTTATTCCAATTTAAAAAATATTCTCCATAATGTTGTAACAAGATCTTGGTGAAGTACACAGTTGCACAAACTACTATAACAATAATGCTTTGAAATTAGAAAAGGATATTTTCTAATCCGTGTTAATCCATATTAATCCAAACGAGCTAAGTTTGTTCTGTATACCAAACCATGCCTGGGGAATCGCTCCACGCAACACTCGAATCAGCTGAACAGTTTTATTCAAATTTAACAAGATTGTCACCCAAAGTCACAAGATAGCGCATGGACAATGCACCTATTATTCTGATATAGAGTCCGCAATTGTCACCAATGTCTGGTCTGCCCCGTCACATATCTGTCAATTGTGTTTTAAACACAGGGGCCTATCCACACTGTCAGAGTCGTTTAGCATGTGACTTTATCTCTCCACAGGGGTCCACGAAGCGGTTTATCACGCTAGGCCATTACATGGAGAGATTGTCTTCACTAAGGTCAGACGAACAAAAGCAATGGAAAATGCAGACCATCAACAAACTAAGGTATACCAATAATATGAAGATAAGGCATGCAATGTGAAGTAAATGACTGTCATGATTGTCATGCAACTTCTTTTTTCAGGATGTGTACACATATGAACTTGCATAATAGCGTGGATTGACAACCGTCTTTGTCTTCCAGGTAGTGAGGTTGAACACAACGATGGGCATTCCATCGAGGATAACCGTGAAGGAATGGTTCTATTCGCCAAACGAACTAGCACCAAGGTACGCGTACGAAACAACTGCGATAGTCTTTCGACTGGTCGTTAAGCGTCGGTTCTCCAGTTCGAACGTTCCCCCGTCAATTGCTAAACATAAATCGTATTCACTCCTTATTCTCTAACATGGTGTTCATTATGCAAGTGAACCTAACAAGTTAACTAATTTATGTATTTGCAGCTACCGCACAACGATGCCAGAAGCCCGTGAAGCATTGGAGAAGGGAAATTCACAGCTTGGTTTGTAAACGAATTTAGTCTTCCTATTGGTTTTTGCAATGTATTTGAAGGCCATGACACCCTACCTACTCACATTTAACGTGTTAGTAAAACCCACGAACGTTCAATTGTACCAAATGAGGAGCTACGTGTACATTGTAGTTTTGTGCTGCCACCTAGCTGATAGTGGTGAAATAACGGTTTCGTCGCTAACCGTGTTAAGCGACACGCGACTTTTCTTGCGAATGCGTCTTATCCGTAAATGTGATTTAAGAATCGAGTTCAGTCCGATCAATCAGATTACAATTCGTTAAAAATAACATAAACGGAGAAAAGGAAAGGTCAGCTCGGTGAATTGTTAATTAAGACCGATTGATGAACAGGGATTCCAACTGGTATACCCGGCGCATGCGCACAATCAACTTACACGCCTGAATTAGCCCAAGAATCGGGTATTAGGAGTATACCACTTGACACTTGAGCGGAGGTACGGTTTCGCGGATACACGTATCTGCAGAGTATAGTGTAATAGACAATATTTGTCTGCTTCTAGACTGCACTCACGTGACTCTGGAGCATGCCATGGCTTCATCAGTGCATGGCACTATTAGCCAACGCAACGCCGGCAACACGTCTCCAGCCAGCATAGTCTTTGTTTGGCCGAGCTATCCTATTGTAATCGTAGATTTAATTTTTCATCTTCCAGTAGCTTTAACTGCCACCTTCAACTTGCTGAAGACTGTAGTGTTAGAATTGGTGAGTTCACGACAGGTTACACATTTACCCCCACCCCCCATAACTGGAAGCTTTTAGTTTTAGTTTACTTCCCTTAGCCGCTTAGCCTAAGGCTTAGCTAAGCCTAAGGCTAAGCTGGGTTACACCAGGTAGAAGCTTTTACTACTAAACTAGTAAAACTGAAAGACACCTGTACTGTAGTGTAGGCCGAGTGGGTGATATAAGCCAAAGTGTCGAAATGGCAGCAGGTTGACATGAACCTATCAAACATAATGTTACTTTTAACAATTGTAACTATTTTGCAAATAAAATTTACATTGAAGTGTTTATTATAATATTAAATTCATTACTTTATATTATTGGTCTTCTAATTATAAGAAATGAACGACAATATTTGGTATGGTTTATATTTATGAAATTATTATTTACCTAATAAATCAAAGCAGTGACTGCCTTAATTTTTATGCACAAAAACGTTGCTTTATTATGCATACTTATGATTAATACATTTTTGGGGCCAGTTCAAACTCACCTGGGCAGGTGAAAAGTAGAATTCGGCAAGTTAAAAACAATCTGGGCCAGTTAATTTTTTATTTCAGACACTATGCCATGGGAAGTCAAATTGCTTTTTCAAAAAGAATTAGTTGAACAAATTGAAGTTTCTTGGTCTAACAATTGGTCCAGCTACAAAAACCCACAGCTTATTAAATGAACTTGTTGCTTATATTCATGATTGTTGCTTGCGGCTCGTCTTCAGTCGCAAGTTTGTTATACATAATTGCAAGTATTTGATGAAGATGAAACACAATTTGTAATGATACAGGTTTGCCAAAAATGGGAGGAACCTCCACAAGCGTGTTGATGTTTGTGAGAGCTAATGTGATGGAAGGCAGTCATGAAAATGATGTGGAATCAAGTGCCCAAGTTGACACAATGAACAGCAGTCTCAAAGTGCTTCCGGTCAGTGAGCGTTATATGTTATCATATGTGTAATATTAAACCAGGAACTTTCTAAACAAAACAGCCATAACACTGGATTATAACTCCAGTGTGATTTCAAGTTGGTTTTGAGTATCAGTTACCAAGAATCATGTCCATGGAACATTTAGAACAGTTCTATAAAACAAGTTAAGACATGACTTTGTAATAAGTATATGATTAAGAGTTAGGATAGTAAGAAATTCGTTTTAAAAATTTACAAAATACAACATATTTCATAGTAAATGCTTTGTTCAGTAATCACTGACATCATTTATAGTTCTTCATTATAAATAGTTTGTTTTGCTTTAGATACCACCTTCGAAGTGTGACCTGGCAGACCTTCAGAAAGACATTGAAAGAAACATGAGTTGTATAATCAAGGCTCGGTCAGGAGGTAAGTTTCTGTGACAACAGTGATGAATGTGTATACTATGCAACAATATATAAATAAAAATATGAATAGAGCAACAAAGAGTGATGACTTTATTGTTATTGTTAGGCTGTTTGTTATATTGTATTTGATTGCATAATCACCCATGGATGGTTAGGTCGAGATATTCTTAAATTTGGGATGGGTGTTTATGGGGATTCGTAAATGCCACCCTGACCCCTGCAGGCATGAAAAGTTAAACATTACTGGATACAGTTAAATTGATAAAAAGAAGACAAACTAGGTGAGATGGGCAAATTTGAGAGCAATTCAATGCACATGACATAAGCACCACCTAACTGGGAAAAACAGCAGACAAGGAGAAGAATAAACAACAACTTTCTACCCATTTTGTGGTAATTTAGCATGTTTATCATCATTTTTTATCAAATATTTTCTGCATGTCGCCGAGATGGGGCTTGGGCATTAATTTGAGGAAGTGTGTTGTTAAACCCACATTTTCGGGAATAGGAGGGTGGGTGATAATACGGGTATGGGACAAATACGGTAAATCAAGCTAAATGTTGTGTGTCCTGTTTATAGAAATCCACACTGGTTTGCCATGCTTCCGACACCTTGTCACAATGCTGAAACGACTGAGTCGAAAGGACGTAGACAAGTTGACGATGAAATGTCTTCGTGACAAACGATCAGAAGTTGCCCGCCAGACAATGATCGATGCCCTAGGGACAGCACAAACACCTGACTGCTACACAGTCATGATGAGACGTGTGTTTTTCGCCAAACGTCCTGAGGCTGAGCTACTGATGAGAGCCTTGTTTCAGCTGTTTGAGTTGTCAGCCCTGGTTCCCGAAGTACGATCTTGTCATTTTAACTCACAATACATACTTTTGACATATTGCTGCAAATCATGTCAGATTTTTTCAACCATGTAAATCAAATATTGGCTAAATTATCTGTGCTTTCTGTTCCAAAAGTTGAATTGCTTTATTTGGTATTTTGATATAGGTTTATTTATGTAGGTTTATTAATTTGTACTTAATTGGCAAAGTAACAGGTTGAGTAGTCGTGTTGCATATTTGTTTCATCCACTGTGTATGCTGATTTTTTCAGATCGTCTTTTCCACTTTGGAAGATGTCGTTTTCCACCATCCGTTTGACTTTAGTGGTATGTATGTTGCAATATGTGTGTGTGTGTGTGTGCGTGTGCACATATGCATGTGTATTGTTTATTGACCGTATTGTATGTACGTCATTTAATATATACTATGTGGATGCGTGTGTGTGTGGATAAAATGATCACGCTTGGATTGTTGCATTTGACATGTTATTTACCTTGCAAAAAACTTTAATTCTCCAAATATTTTGCCCAAATCACTTGGCCTTCATCAGCAGACTGTCTTCGCTACAGGCATGTCACATGATGAAGGTCATGTGACACAAGCTGGTGACAGACGGTGGGAGTTCCTAGCGTACATCGTGATATAGGGCAGGTTTCATTCAGTACATGTTTATTGCTAACTTGATTTTTCTCCTAAACCAGTTCTCATGTTTTAAAATGAAAGATGTAAGAAAATCTTGTTAAATATTGTTAATAATTTTAATGATCCTCAATTACCAGATGATGAAGTGACACAACAGTTGAATGACCGGGCAACACTGGTGTTGGCGTCTGTCACCAAACAGGTGATCAATTCCCACCCAGCATGGGCAAGCAGCATGGTACAGAGACTGGAGCAGCGACTCGGAGTTCACGGTAATGTTGATTGAAATTAAGTTGTGTTGTATCACTACGACATTGTGCGTATATATATATATATATATATATATATATATATATATATATATATAGTAAAGAAATGCCTTGAATGTTAGTGTATCTAGGTATTTTGTAAAATGTAGGGAATCTATTGCATCAGGTAACTGTATAGAAATTGTAAAATCTAAAACTAAATCATTACTAAATGTATATATAGTGGCATTGAAAGAAAATGAAAAAGATATTGCCTATATACAGCAGTATATAGATCTTAGCGACTAACAAGTATTTGTTCTGATAAATTTCATTCATTATTATCCCTAAAATAGTGTGGATATATTTAGTACATGTATGCACATATTAATTTATTGAGCTATTTTTAAAGATTTCTTGCTGTTGGCACTGAAGGATGCAAACGTTTTCCCTATAGACATGGATCTTAGCCAACTGTTTACTGTTGCGATGTTTACATATATCTAGTATCCCAACTGCTATTTTAAAAATGTTGAAATACATTAACAGCTACTTTTAAAATACCAATGTGTTGTAGAATTCACATACTGTATATTTAATTACTGAAATGTTCCTGGATTTAGACCCCCACCACCATCGCCAGTTGCGCTCTACGATGAAGGAGAAAGAATTACGTGACCATCTGAACTTGAAGACGTTACACATTCACGCACTCGGCAATGCAGCAAGCGATTCATCTCTCGGCCACCTCATGTCCTTTGTGAATGACTCGGATGCACACACCAACCTGCGCTACAGTGCTGTCAATGCACTTGCAAAATACAGTCACAAACATGCGAGTTACTAATACAAAGTTGCTGTTATAAAAATGAAGCCGCTATTTATCTTGAATTAAACAGGACTTATTAGTAATATAATATTTTCTTTAATTTGCAGGTAATAACCACTGCCGTATGTAGGCCTATGTAGCAAACCTTATTAAATAAGTAAAGGTAGATTTTTCTTTGAAATGTTATAATACTGTGAAAAAATCTTCTTGATTTTTGCCATTATTTGAGAATTGAATATGCTAGAAACATGAACAGATATGTATGTGGACTAATTTTCATGAATCATCACATAAGTTTGTATAAATCAATGATTATGTGACCACTGCTGACAGGTTGCGGATGTCTTACTGTCGCTGGCACTGACGGACAAAGAAGAGAACGTCCGGTTTGTGGCCATTAAAGGCTACAAGACGCACCCCTATGGCGGCAACATCCAGGCACTGCTGGATCCTGTGTACAAGAGGTGAGGGGTATTTTACATTTTGGGCCATGCCGTCAATCCCGAATGAAAAATATGAAAAACCTAACACCCTACCTGCTCCCATCATATCTTGCTCACTGGTCTACTACTCAGCAGTGCATAATAGTAGACTGCAACACTTTTCAGTGGCCATGGTGCATGTTAACAAGATTTGCATATGCATGCATGCACATATGTATATGTATATATATATTTGCAGGTGTATATATACATGGTCGGCCAATACAAGCAGTAGCTTGATGGTATAAACTAGCCGATGTCACCATATGGTAGCAACAACATATGCTGTCAATTAATAATTTTGTTGTCACTGCCATTATTCAAACGTAAAATACTGAGACATAGTTTGTATTTAGGTCACACAACGTAACACAGGAAGAACATAGTCGCATGAAGAGGAGTCTGTCTGATTCCCTTGCTCGAATCTGGAAAGGATTCTCCTTCCATCTAGCTAGCCCTACTGTGAATTGGATGAAACACATTGGAGGGAGTTCACTTGGGGCTTCTATGGGTGCCATCGCAAAGAATCAAATGGACATCAAAATTAGTAAGTCCCACATTCGGGGTGTTCCGTTAAAAGTTGTCTAAGATTTGTAAGAAAAATGTGTAGTGTAAAAATTTAACTTTGCATTACTTCTTGTATTACATAATCATAATTATTTATCCTGATACACGGAAATAGATTGACATACCAATGAAATTTTGCATGCATGTATGCAGGGGTGAGATTTAGCAAGTCATGGAAGTTAGCCAATCGGGCTACCAACCTTGCAAAGTGAAGTAGCCTGACAGCTTCCTAGGAAGCCCACTTGCTAATCAATACTTTGATAATGGAAAGTAAATATTTTGAAGATAGAATGTAGGAACGACATCAACAACAAATAAAAACATCAAAAACAAACACTTTTGAAACATTTATTTTCAAAGCAGGATCAATACAATGTAATACATAATACTGAATAAAATACAGTATACAATTGTACACATGTGACAGATTGTTTTGTTTTCATAATATGACATCAGGTCCTGTGAACTGAACAGTTTACAGGACATCAGGTCCTGTGATATGACACAGTAGTGGTTCCAACAGTGTTTTATAATTATACATTTAAGTTGGAGACAGTAAATGGCCGGTTGTTATAAAACTGTTGGAAAAGGTGAATTCACTGTAACAATTTATTATGTTTGAATTTCAGAACCTCTACGGGGACACATGAAAGTTGATTTTCTAGATTCAGCCTTTGCTACAGTGCACGTTGGCTTAATTGGATTTGACTTTGACATATTCCGAGCTGAGTTTTGCTTCAGTGGAGGCATAGAGTACGAGCTAAATATACTGAAGGTAGGTGAAAGTATGCTATGTTAAATTAACAGTAATTTTCCTTAATACACCTTTTGTGCATTAACCTGTGCAGACCCATGTACGTGTATTATATTTATAAGCTGTTGTGAGCCAAGTTAGTAAATAGGCCTATACATACACAGAATTCCATTAACAAATACAGTCCAAATACTGGTGTCTATCTGTGATGTTACGGTAATACCAGAAGAGGCAGCCATATGCGTTAGTGACATTGTCAGCATTTGCTGATTTTCAACTGCTGACTTGGTAGCTGATGCACAACAGTCACTGTGATTCAGTGTTATTCTAACATGTGCAGGCATTGCGGCTACTCCAAGAAGTGGGTTTTTATTTAAGTAAATGAAAATATTTTTAACATTAATTTGTTACATGTTTTAACATTTTGTTGATAATTTCCATAGCAACTGTCATGCACCTGTCTATGTTTTCATTAAGGCGAGACACTACACGGACATTTATTTTAAAAAAGCTCACAAATCTCACCAGAAATGAATTGTATCAAATTACTGTAATGAAACTAAGGATATTTAATTATTTAAATTTTTGCCTTCAAATATTTCAGCCTGGGAAGGGTGATAATCTTTAAAAAAATGTCATAAAAATAGCAAACGTTTAAATTAGTTGAACATTGAAACCCCTAGATCAATTGTTCCAATTCAAATGTTATTAGGTAGATAATTCACCAATCTAACTTTCTGTGCATGGTCATTGGTGTATGTTGTATGGATTTTTTTATTATAAATATTTGTGTAAAAATATATTTTTTTATTCACCTTCTTCCTGGAATATCACCAAAATGACTGATCAGTATTTCAATGCAAGGAATTGAGATATTTATCTCAATATTGTTGTGTGAAAATTTGGTAGTGATTGGTTGGTCAATTTTGGAGATCTATTAATTTTTCCCCTCAAAAAAGTGACAACTGAAAAAACGACGTTCAAAGTTTGAACTAAGTTATTTTAATTAATGGTTTTCACATACAACGTGTTGCAAGTGAGAAACATCATGATAGCCTTAGCATCTATGTACAATATCTTAATCTTTTTAAGAGTAAAATTTCAATAAAAATTACACAATTGTATCATACCCCCCAATCCATAATGCAAGTAATCGTAGCCAACACACCAATTCAGAGAATTTTCACTTATATAATTCACACTTTGTAGGTTGTGACCAAGATAAAAACATGTATCAGGGGGCTATTTACCATGTCGCTTTTACAAATGCAGCATGTGTCCATATACAGTCGTCACGTTGGCATGACAGTCAGTCATCACTAACTCTGAAATGTAGGCAAGATAAGGAATAGCATCAATTTAAATTTGGTATATATTGGGTAGTTGGTTTGGGAGATGTAATAATTCCCCCTTCAAAAAAAGGGAAAACAGAGAACGTCTGTGTCTAAACATTGTTCAAAGTTAAAGGAAAAACTGAGGAAACATTCAAAGTTTGAACATACTGAAGGAAGTTATTTTATTTTAATTTGTTCACCTACTAAATGTTGCAAATTAGCAACATTGTGATTATATCATAGTGTACCCCCCAACATCCACAATACAAGTACTTGTAGCCAACATAAAAACTTGCATAACCATAATGATTGCAAGAAACATTCCATAGAATTATACATGCTTGTATGAAACATGTTATAGAAATATGTTTTATGAGATCAATGACAGTGTCAATGAGAGTCACAATCTAGACAATAATGAGACACTGGCACTGCTCAATTCATTTGACCCAGCTTGGCCGTAAGATCCACATGTTTAGCACGACCAATTACGTTTACCATTACACTGACTAAGACGCTTGAGTAACATGTTCACTTTATTTGGTGGCATCTCGAATAAACAGCGTATCTGACTATAATATCGTTCGGCTATTAAAACATTTCTCCTTAGCAACAACTTCAAAAATGTAAACAGGAAGCTAGGCAGCTCATAGCATTGTGGGATTGACGATGGGATTGATCTGCCTCGTTTTGCAAACAAACGTATCGTAAGAGCTCCAAATAGAGGCTGTATGACTCCTGAATTCGCTTTTGGCCAGTTCCGGTGCTAATTTGCATACATTCAATGCCAAATGAAGTCGTTGGAAATTGGGACCCGTTTTCAAGGCGGGAAAATTTGACTTTGCCAAAAAAGGCGGGACTACCGAAATAACTGAGAGCTAAGAAATAAGCGGTTCTTTTTTACTTTTAGCATGTTTCATCGATTCTAATCTTTATTGGCATTTCACATTTGATGGGCCTTCTAAATTAGTGCTAATATAGTGACTTAGCGGTGAGTAACTGTTAAAAACGATCTTTATTATATGTCAATCTATCAATATGTGAACGATACAAATATTATCATTAAAATTGTTTTTGACACATTTCACACTACCGTGTCTCGCCTTAATAGACGGTGGTTGGTTGGATAGTTAATTCAGCTTTAAGAAAATGTATAATTTAATGGGTATATCTCTTACTATTATAGTGTTGTTAGACAATATTGAATCACTGAAAAAACTGAGGTTCCTTGAGCAAACGTAGCTGACAACTATATGGGTCTGAAAGGGTTAATTTTTGTGCAATGTCTTTGCAGGAATTCAACTATGAAGAAATTAAAAAGGTCTTTGACCTGTTTGCAAAAGTGTTGCCGAAAGTGGTCAAAACCATCACGACTGCTGTGAATACCTTCAAGCGACTCATATCAACCTTCAGTAATGTGGACTTCAACACCATCATCAATGGTTTGATAGACTCTGTGAAACAAATGGTTCGCAAAGTTACTGATCTGCGACGAATTGGGAGTAGGATATACAAGGCAGTTGGGAAGTTTGATGAACTCCCGCCAGTCATAATGAAAGTGAAGAACCTGGTTACCAGAGTGACAACTCTCTTCAAAGACATCAAGAATGATGTCATGGGCCTCTATAATGTAAGTTATTATTATTGTCCAAGTGACCAGACTAGCCTCTCCCACCTGTTTTGGGGCCAACTTCCCAACAAGTATTAGGACCTAACCTGCCACCTCCCACTTGCTGCCACATCACCTCGTGAAAATGAAGTGAAAGTTAATTTAGTGAGTCATTAAGTCAAGTACCTGCAGATCATTCAATTAAGCAAATTTATGTTGGTATTAACGTGACATACATATAATTATGTCTATGCAAATATGATAAAATGCATTGAAGTTATAAATAATGTAATTTAAAAGACCAAAGCAAGCAAAAAAAGAAGCCATTGGCTTGTCAACAGTCCAATGTTATTATTCATCTATGTGTAACCCACTCTTGTGAGATATCTGCCAATTTTGTTTTAAACATTCATATTGCTAGCATTTACACAATCAGTAGATAATGTAGATAATTCCATTCATTTATCTTCCTATGTGATAATTAATACTTTCTTATATCTAATCTTTGCTGTTCTTCACTAATATTTCTTCGTATCCTCTAGTTCAAGCAAGAGAAAAGCATACTTCTATCAAGATTTTCAAATCATTCAATATCTTAAAAATTCCATTTTCTCTTAATCACCTTGTCTCTAATGTTAAACCACATTTGTTTAGGTCTCTCAGTTCTGGAATCATAATAGTGATTTTGTTTTAGGCTGTTGCTGACAGCATCAACACTGTCGTCCCATGGGCCTGGAAAGAAATCAAGACATCCTTCAGTGGCATTGTTAGAGCAATTCCCAAGTTGTTGAAAAACCCACAGTGGGCTATTCAAAAAATAGGGGAAGCCATTGCCAGGTAAGTTAATATATGTAAGATTAATGTCATTATATTAAGATGTTGAACATGCTCACATGACATGTCTAGGATCTCACAAAGGAGGAGGCCAAAGGGGGCCAAGTTTAGTCACCCGTTAGTTTACCTTGCAACCATATATTGTCACAACTGGTTACATACGAAAAAAACTTTTACCCAAGGGAGTCATGTCCCAGTGACCCCCTCCCAAATATGCCACTGCATGCTTACAATTAATTTATTGGGAAAGACATGATGTAATAATCCAAGCCCAACAAACAGATTTGTTTGTACATGTATGAGAATCAGTTTCCATATAAATGTTTTGTTTACACTAACAAAAGTTCACAAATCTGGGTTTGGTGGCAGTAAATGATAGACCCGGATTGTGATCACATCTCTGTCACATAGATATGGCCACGGTTGAGCAGCATGATGTTTTACTTTAGATGCAGGCAGCACACATAGTTAACCACCATCTACTTTTCAAATCATGCCTGACAACAATACAAATCATGTGTTGATCTTTTCAACAGAATTTCTACAGCTATCGCTGCTGTCATTGATGCAAAGAACAAAGTCGAGAAGGCAAATTTCTTCACAAAAGGTTGGTAATTCATTACAGACCAGTAAGTAATTGCATACTACCATATCAAAGATAATCCTATATGTTGGAATTTTTTTAAATCTGACAATCCGCAAAAAAAGTGATTTTTGTAACACTGAATGAGGGGGCCTCTTTGTGGACATCTCAGTTTTTCATTTGCAACAGTAAAGGGTATTGTAGCAACTATGTGTTTCCTTGGCAAATCAGCATATCCTAGCTAATTCTCCAGGTGGAATAATTCTGAAACATGAACTGTAAGCAAGTTGTGTCTACAGAGAACCGACCATACTGGTTTGACATCAGAAAAGAAGTGACAGAAATCTGGGACGGTGTATTGGACATCAAACAGTCGATTGTGGACACTATGGAATCTTTCAATCATGATGACGATGACATTGCCAGTCGTTTCACTGGTGTAAATCTGGTAGGTATAATTGGTTAATTTGGTCTGACATCATTGATTAATGTTGTACAGGTGAAATGTATAAAGCCATTAATTTGCCTGATTATAAAGTGAAAGTATGATTATTGTATGTATTTTTATATATCAACCGAGAAAGTAAATGACCGATATTTATTCTGATTTCTGTACTGTCCTGATTTCTTAGAGGTGATGTTTGTGTCGAATCTTTCTTACCATCTTTGGTTACTGCACATGAAAGACTGGATTCCTTCGATCACTTATCTGCTAGTTAATTTAACGCTTGCTGTGGCTTAGGAAGATTTTACAGGAATGTTTACAGGAATTAGAAATCTTTCACTTTATATCAGGAGTAATTGATGAGAGAATGTTACAATTGGTTCTTGTGTAAATGACAACAACAGCTGAATTAAAATCAGCTAAAACACCAACAACATTATTAAGCATCCTTTCTATCTAAGCTATCTTGAATGTTATCTTGACGGAGCTATCAGGACCCACGTTGTACCCATAAATACCCTATAGATACTTTAACCGTTTACTGCCTATAAGCACCTTATCCTGTGTGCATGGAAAATGATAGTGATACTGATAACAACAACTTTGTGCTATGCAAGTAGCTTGTACGGTGCCAGTGACTTGACAGGCAACGATGAAGAAAGCGGCTCTGGCAGAGATCAAGAGTGTGCTGCTGGAGGAACTCGAAGGACCAATGAACTATCTCAAACAGCTGCTCGAGCCATTCCAGCAGGCACAAGACTTGTTCGTTCAGTTAGTGAAAAACATCAAAGAAGCTTGGCGGAGCATAGTGGAAGGGTATGTGTGGTAAACTACAGTGTGCGTAATTATTGGTTACCGAGAATGGCACATAACATATGCAATTGGCAGATATTTTAATATGGTATGACAAAATATGTGCCTGTGCAGCGATTTGTAGAAATTTCGCTTACAGTTCCTCACTTGAATTCTACAGCCCCATTGTCATTAACCACTACATCCAGTATATGAAAATTTTACAAACCTGAAAATCTACAAAATCTACAGTCCCGATTTTGAATTGCAGAATGCTTTAGAAAATCGCTGTGCTTAATGTAACCCTAGTTGGATTTGTTGGTAGTAAAAAAGTTGACACTGCAAACAAGTGATGCATTGGTAATGTGCATGCGTGCGTGCATATGTGCGTGCGTGCATGTGGTGTGCATTGTGTGTGCATTTGCTTGTCCTGGCTGCTAAATCAACTCGGCTGGCTCGCCCAAGACCAAGCTGGATGGAAGACATAGGTAGTCGCCTTATGCTTGAATAGGAGCGAAGAGAATTAAGTAAGTTTTTGTCATGTTTGCACAGGTACCAGACTATTCGAACACAGCTTGAACAGATATTTGGCCCGAAGGTACACAAAGACTTCCCTCGGAAACTGCTCATGTCATCATCATGTGGCGATGGATTCTGGGAGACAAATGGGAAAGGTCATTATAACCTCGATGGCATTATGCTTGAAGTCAACATAGGCCACAAGGTATGTATGAAACATGCAGGCTGCACTGTGAACTGATGTGTTTCTGTATTCTGTGAATACCTATGCACATGAGTGCATCATGTGTTGCATACACAGACCTCGTCAAATCGAGTGATGTAGTAAATACCCCAAATATACTTTAAGACCATTAGTGGAGCAATTTAAAATACCCTTCTAAACATATGCAGAGGAATGATTACTGATCTTTTGACTATAATCCAGCCTTTTTGTTGCAATCTCATTTTACACCGTATATTTTTCCAAACTTGCTGTTTGTGACAGAACAACACAGTATGGCCAGATTGCATGCATTATTTTAACCTGTTGCAGTTTGGTTTGTTGACTACGACACACCTACGCTGTACTTGTTTGTTGACTACGACACACCTACGCTGTACTTGTTTGTTGACTACGACACACCTACGCTGTACTTGTTTGTTGACTACGACGCACCTACGCTGTACTTGTTTGTTGACTACGACGCACCTACGCTGTACTTGTTTGTTGACTACGACGCACCTACGCTGTACTTGTTTGTTGACTACGACGCACCTACGCTGTACTTGTTTGTTGACTACGACGCACCTACGCTGTACTTGTTTGTTGACTACGACGCACCTACGCTGTACTTGTTTGTTGACTACGACGCACGTACGCTGTACTTGTTTGTTGACTACGACGCACCTCACGCTGTACTTGTTTGTTGACTACGACGCACCTACTCTGTACTTGTTTGTTGACTACGACTCACCTACGCTGTACTTGTTTGTTGACTACGACTCACCTACGCTGTACTTGTTTGTTGACTACGACGCACCTACGCTGTACTTGTTTGTTGACTACGACGCACCTACGCTGTACTTGTTTGTTGACTACGACGCACCTACGCTGTACTTGTTTGTTGACTACGACGCACCTACGCTGTACTTGTTTGTTGACTACGACGCACCTACGCTGTACTTGTTTGTTGACTACGACGCACCTACGCTGTACTTGTTTGTTGACTACGACGCACCTACGCTGTACTTGTTTGTTGACTACGACGCACCTACGCTGTACTTGTTTGTTGACTACGACGCACCTACGCTGTACTTGTTTGTTGACTACGACGCACCTACGCTGTACTTGTTTGTTGACTACGACGCACCTACGCTGTACTTGTTTGTTGACTACGACGCACCTACGCTGTACTTGTTTGCTCACTGATGATACGTTTCTGGAGTGCTATGGAGTACAGAGACAATCGTGCACCTAAAAATGTTTAATAGAGCTGCATAATTTTCTGTTTGCAGACATTGGGCTTCTATGACTTTGTGTGATAGTAGTGATCGTATTATCATTATAGGCTCACTGCACACATTAAATTTCTGATATATAAATGCAGATTGTCGCTCCGTATGGCGGACAACTGAGGAAGACAGGGCCACGACAAATCACCATCTCTGTCAGCAACATGAAGAATGTGGAGATCATCATAGACAACGTTGAACTGAATGTGGAAGAGAAAGTGGCAAGTTGATTTTGAACAGACAATAACTACTTGGCAATTTCTTGCCTCAATATGTTGTGTCTTCAAGAGTAGTAGAATTCAGGCAACATTACTCTGTGAGCGATTTAGTTACACAAAATGAAACTGGAATGTAAGTTGTCCGGGTTGCAACATCGAAGCATAGAGTCAGTGAAAGTTAGCTACTCATTACTATGGCTACTATCGTGCTAATTTATTGTGATTTTCTTTTCTTATAGACATAATACACTGTAATTTTAGACAAGATGGACAAGTAGTTTATGAGATATAAAATATAAAAATTACATTTCATTACCAGTGTGACCTCTTAATGTAGTGTATTAGTTAACACATCCATTTTATATGCCAGAGTTCTTAGTTCAAGACCCAGACGAAGCAAGGTATGTTTGGTAGAAAAACCTGGTTCTCACAATTGGGGACTGTGTAACCTTTGTGACTCAGGTGATCACATTAATTTTGGTCCTGTCTCACTAATTGGGGACATAAAAGAACCACCAAGGATGACATGCACCCTGGCAGTGACCACGCTCATTGGCAGCATAGAAAGGTCGGCTTGGTGATTATGTCCTGAAAAAGGTTGACTAGTTGAGTGAGGCCTCGTAAAATTAAAACCATCGTTCTCAAGTAACCACACCACATACTGACTAATCAGTTATAATGTTACTAGATGCTGGAAATAACTAGGAAACCAATATTTATTATTTGAAAGTCACTTACATACCCTATAGCTGATTACTGCTGTTCTTGTGTATCTTCTGGGCACTATTATTATAAGTGTATTAATTCTCATCTTTAATTGCAGCTGTGCTTACAACAATACTTGCATGACATAATATATGTTTGTTCCTTCTGAAAGTTCTGCATTATTCAGTTTAGTTTGAACACACACAAAAACGCCACATGTCCCATCCAGGTGGCAGCCGGGGAGGCAGTGGGGCGAGGGGTTATGCCCCAGTGGTGCTCTGACACTCACATACATGTGGCAATGGTGAAGACAGGTACTGTTGAGGAGATAGATCCGACTGGGTATCTACACAAAAGAAATATGCCACCTCCAGAGTGGGTTCAAAACTGTGACCACTACCTACTTGTCTGGAAGGTGGGTACTGTAGTTGTCACTATTGGGCATGCTTCTTTTTCACCTTCATGTGGCCATGCCTGTCCACAGTTTCTATACTGGTTTTGTGGTTGTTCAGATATCCTCTTCTCTGACTGATGAATTAGGTTTCTTGGAGCATGATTGACTGATGCTGGCTGAGTACTGACTGGCTGGCAGTGTTGACATTTTCAATGTATCCTGCTTGCATTTCTAATAATTCCATAACTCTCGTCATTTCAACCAGTGTTGTCAACGTCATGTTGGGATCTCTCAAGGCTTTTTGGCAAAGCTTGCTTGACTTGCATTTTGTAACTAATTTATAATTCCTCTTTCAATGTCAGTTGTTTAAACCATGTAATTAATGATGTGATGTAGCTATTATACTCTGTATGTGAAGAGAGCAAATACATTCTTATGTTTTTGTTGTGTTGGAACAAACTTGGTACATTATGTTTCAACAATCTGCACGCTTCATCAATCCAACCAAAATCACTGGGAACCAAAGTGTGGATAAACGAGACGGGATGGTACCTGTTTTCAAATAAAATATTGTTTCTAAAATATGAAGTATTAAGATTATGTAAAATAAATATATATAAATATATATATATATATATATATATATATATATATATATTAGAGTAAACAATATTCATGAAGCGGCATGTGTATGTTCTTGGACACATCTTTAGGGCCTCGTTACAAACCAAGGTCATTTCATGGAGGGCTCAGAAGAATCAGACACGACGCCAGCAGTCAGTGGGCCGACAGAAGATTTAAACATTGATGCTATCGAGGAAAGCGACAGAAAGAAACGTGGACTGAGTGATTTGCTAGATACTGTAAATGGTGGGTTATAACATGATGTTAAGGAGAGACACCCCAGGTGAAATATTCAAAATGTGTTTCCATTGTATTCTGATAGCTTTGTATATTTATTATCTATAAAGTTCACTTTTATAGCAATTACATACCTCTAAATCACTTTTATTCATGGATAAAGCATGCCTCTTTCAAGTAATAAATCCCGTTTTTTAGTCTTTGATGGCCGTTTTCTCAAAAACAAGTTTTCTCAAAAACTAGTTTTCTGCATTTAAAAAAAGGATATCTTTGTGAGGAATTAAATAAGGTTTTGAATGTTGCATTCGGCATACTCTACTCTGCACAATAATAATAATAATACAGCATTTTGTTTCTGTGCCATATATCTGGCAGTTGTGGCCATTCACAGGCGCATTACAGTAATAAAACTTTTATAAATGAGTATTCAATAAAGAATATATTATATGACCAGAGACATTTAAAAAATTTTCAACAGTTTAAAAGATAAACCCGTATTTGCTGCCAAAAAAGGGTTTTTTTCTGCACTTTACAAAAAAAATCATTAAAAAAATAAAACAACATTTAAAAAAATGCTCTGGTCATTGTACAGTAGAATGTGTACTGAACATGGATTTGCAAGAATCAAAGAAAACAAGGGGTTTGGCTGAATAAAGTTCAATATATTTTTTATGTCTTCTGCCATGTACAGTGCAAATGCAAATTACAAAAACACATGACAATCTTTGTAAAGGTTGAAAAATGGACAAACACTATTGCCGATTACCAAATGGTAATTTGCTAATTCATATGGATATATACAAGACAATAACATATGAATTGAAACCAGCATTAAAACAATGCTGTTACATGTCTGAAAGTTGTCCATGTAAAGAAGTTATGCCAAAATATGTACACATCAAAGGTGAGGGGTCATCTGCCACGGGCACTGTTCCTTGAACAGCGCCCCCCCAAGGCCACCATTTTGTTTATTACTATATAAATGAGGGGTATGGCTGAAAAAAGTTCAATATATTTTTGACATGATTGCATGATTTGCACAAGTAAAAAAATTATCCTATCTACTTGCCGTGTGTGGCCTTAATTAACATGACAGTTGCTAACTAGATTAAATGTGTTTACGTTGTGCTGTTTTATTTGCTGAAAGGTTTTCTAGAATGTACATGTTGGCTATTGAATAAACAGGTTTATGAAGATCATTACCCAACCAATATAACAGCACCTTTGAATGGTTTGTTGTTCCGGTATCTTGGATGTATTTAAACTTGGTAGTATTCTCTGAATATTTCTGCTGACTCACTCAGCCTTTGTTGATGGACTGACTTCGCTTGTGACACAAGTTGGAGAAGTATTTAATGTGAACAGCATCACATTGGACCGACAGAAAGAACACTAGCCATAAGAATCAAAGGACACTTATATTGTGGCCTACTCCTATAAAACATCAGTGAACACAAACAGATCACAGGTCAACAGTGTTCAATGAAAGCAGTAAGGTTAGTAGATCAGGAGCATAACTGGATTGGAGAAAAGTCAAGGAAGCAATAAACAGCTGTAAAACCTGCCCTGGACTGAGACTTTGGCCAGGAGCTCCCATCAATCCTTCTCTTGCTTGTGTCACATGACACCAAAGTCCGAATGAGTCCACTGAAATATTCAGAGAATATCACACGAGTTTCTTGAGAGGTAAATAAAATTTCTAATGAAAATTTAACATCTTTGTAAAATAAACATATCAAGACAATTTTTAACTTAGAATATAAAGTTATCTCATTGCTTACACACTGGGGTAATTTTAAATTTTGCAGACTTTGGCCAGAGTTTAGGTCTGCCTGACCTCTCAGCTTTGAAGGATGTTCTCAGCTTCAACATGAACAGCATCAAACTGAAGACTGTGTTTGACGTCCTTGGTAACACCACCCAGCAGAAGCTCAAATCAACTATCAACAAAGTGTTAAAGGAAGTCGAGGTGCGACAATAATGTTTTCTTTTATTGTTCTTCAACTAATAAAGCATCGTATTCTGCTTGGGGGTGTACAATGTTTGAGCATTTATTTATATATGTGTATATTTATATATGTGTGTGTATGTGTATACATGTATGGATATATGTAAATATATGTTTAAATGTATGTGAACAACAAAAGAAACATTTTTCCATGTTTTTGTTGTGATGTTGATGATCGAATGTATGAACACCTTTAAAGATCATCTTAAGACACAATTTTAAGCTTGCCTTTGATGTCTATTTTTATATTGCACATCCGTTTTTTCCCATTATCGTAATATTAATTATTTTAATTGCCTATTAACAGTATATTAATCTAGTTATTTAGTCATTAATAGTTTACGTCCATTTATTTATCCAATTTAAATTATTTCTTATTTGAATGTAACTATTGATTGTGTCATTACAAAAACTTATATTGAAATATTCAGGTTGCATTGTAACTTGAACATTAAAATGTGATGACATTTAAATATTGATATAACATTATTTTTGCAGACATTAACAAATCAACAGGGCTGTAATAATCCAGCAACAATGGATGACACCGAACTGAAACAGGCTCTTGTCATGCGTGGCTTGTCTGTTGTTGGGGCTCGGCAGACTCTCGTGAACCGTTATCTGAAGTCTGACCCACGTATGTATAAACACATCATGTATTGCAAATGTGTAACCTATGTTTTATTTATAGTTTTGTTAAATTCACAATAACTGTTCTTCCTAATTGTCTCTTTATAAAGAGGTGAGGTTAGTTGTACTGCAGCACAGCACTGGCTGTTCTCCCTTTCCATTTCTCCTTATCTTTTCCTACTGCCTGGGTGTTTCATTGCCTGTGCTTTTTTTGGTAGTCGGCTCTCCTCCATACGCACTAAGTGTCCTGCCCAAATCATCTGGCTTCTCACAATAACTACATAGCAGTTAATGTAGTAATTTATGCCTGTGAAAATCTAGTATATTTGCTGTTGACAATCTGGCTATCCAATCTTTTTAAATTTAAGTAAGTTACTGTAGAATGCAACGTGTTGATCATGTTGTTCTGCTTGCATTTTTTTAGTATTTAGATGAGGGCCATGTGGTAGAAACCTTTCTTGTTGAAATCAGCTTTATCTGCATAAATGTTCATGGTATCTATTTACAATAATAGTCTAGCAACACCACAATGCTTTGTGTCAACAGATTGTCTTGACATTGGTAACCAAGTGGGCCCCAATGTCTACTGCCGCTTCGATGAGACGTGTACCAGCATCAGTTGTTGCATCAATCTGAAGTTATTCATTTACCGACATTCTCTGAAGGCGTTTGTCCGCTACGATCCGTGTGACATGGAACTGAGGCTTGGCTTCAACACATGGACCACCAGCTATTCTGTGGTTGATGAGGATTTTGGTAAGTTTTTGTAAGAATTATGTAGTTAAGGTGAAACGCTTCAGGCCAGAGCTATTTAATTTGACTCTATTAAAACTCCATCCTCAACTGATTTAGCCTATCCCAAATCTGGTTCATTGATGGCCAAATATGTAGTGTGTACATAGTTTAAGACCAGATATGACAGCTGAATAGGTTATTTTTTGTATTGATAATTATTGCAAACTTATTTGTCCAGTAAGAAAGAGTAGGTCAAGGGGAGTAAAAATATGTTGAACTTGTCATTCAGACCCCTGTTGCCATGGTAACAAACAAGATGGCTGCATAATGGGGAAATGTAGTATACTTAGTGCATGGTCCCCAGCCATTACTACAGCAGATAAGATGCAATAATAACCTTGCTTTTGTAATTTTAGGAAATTATATATTTTATCTTGAATAAAAAATATTGTCGACAAAAAATCCAGTGTTTTTCTTTATAAATACCTTCATTACAAATAAATTAAGCAAGTTATTACAAATATAAGGTTGTTATTGCATGGAGAGAGTAACAGAGAGTATAACCTGATTGACATAACTTTAATATTAACCAGAGTTATACAGATTACAAATTTATAAAATGCATTTTTTTTAAATTGCCGACAAAGATTGGATATCAGAATCAGAAGTAAATTTATTTGATACGAACTGTACAAGCATTCAATAATAATATATCAGTATATAATTATTATAAAATATATATAATTATAAAATATTACCTTATACAGAGAGGATCATGGAGATTCCCATAAAGACGTAGGAGCCACCTGTCATCGATTACGATTGGACAATGATTTCAGGAATTATTGTGTGTCATTATTAATATACAGCAGAAGTTGAAGTGTTATGTATCTGATATCATCAATCAGGATTGATGAAACAAATAGAAATCAAAACGGTATTATTGCTTTACAGGGGCATACTTTATTCACAAATAAAAGTGATTTATGTATGTAATCGTTATAAAAATAGTGTGGGACACGATAGCATACCGGTTAGAAGGCCAGACTCTCAATCGAGAGAACCTGGTTTCAAATCCCACTGCAGTCGCTTTGAACCTTTGGCAAGTTTGATCACCCCACATTGCCACAGTTCACTCAGCTGGCAATACCGACAGCAGTGGAAATGTGAAGGAATAGTCTTTGCGCAATTGCTGCATGGCTGAATGCTTCCCAGAGAAGTTGAGATGGCTTTGGAATGAACAGGTCTGCCAGGGGATGAAGTGTAAAGTGCTTTGAGTGGTCCTACGGACTGGATACTGCGCTATATAAGGACATACCTTTACCTTTATAAAATGAACTTTATTGATAATTAACATAATCTTATCATGGGGATATTACCTTTTGAATTTCATCAAAAAAAGAAAGCAACATTTTTTATTTTCACCCTGCTACTAGATAATTACTGAATGGCTGTGTCCCAATGTCCAATTAGAAAAATGTAGCCATACATATTAGCTACAAAATAAAACAAAAATGAATCATATATGTTGAGAACTTTTATTTTTATGATTTTTTTAAATATCGGACTATGCCGATTTAGACAGGCCTATCAGTTCTGCATCATTTACCATGGTAGTACGAGCTGTCGAAGCCGGTGGAAATCGTGATGGTAACTTGCTGATATTTACCTTATAAAAGCCTGCAACATCATTCTAACTATCTGAACTAGTATAATGGTGTGATTCAGCAACGCTGTCATTCAATTTATTGAAATATTAACGCGGAAACTTAAAATAATCCGGCTGGACACAGAATGAAGTGAGAAAACAAAATGGTGGATTAGTAAATAAAAAGCTCAGGCGGCCCAGACAACACATGTTGTAACAACAATTTCTCATTTGCTGCATGTAGCCAGCCCACTCACTCATTCACATATATTCAAATAGGCCAATCATAGAGCTTTCCAAAAGTATAACATGATACATATTTAGATACTGCGAATAGAAACGTAAATTTATTCTGCGGAGCATAGTAAAAGCAACCAAATATGGGTGCCAACTATGTGACGCGTTTTGATTATGCTCATGAATAAATAAGAATCAGAACAAAGTTATGAAGAACACCTGAAAGAATGTGGTTTAACAACTCTAGAGACAAGGAGGTTAAGAGGAGATCAGATTGAAGATATTGAATGGGTATGAAAATGTTGATAGACATATGTTTAACTCACTCAAGAAAGGAAGTAGAACTAGAGGACATGAAGTAAAATTAGTAAAGGATCAATGTAGATTGGATATCAGGAGGGTATTCGTTCTCACAGAGGATAATAAATGAATGGAACAAATTGTCTACGGATCATGTAACTGCTAGCAGCGTGAATATGTTTAAAAACAAAGTTGACACATATCTCAGGAGGGCGGGTTACACGTAGATGAACATTGTTGGACTCTTGATAAGCCAATGGCTTCCTTATCCACTTGCCATCTGGGCCTTTGGCTTGGATAACTTCGATAAGTACTCAATTCATTGCACTGAATGTAAACCATTTGGGAAATGTACATTTGTTGATCTGCGCCTCGTATTATGATCAGAAAAGAACAGCCAGATAGAAAGACAGATGTTGTTTATTTATGAAAGTGCAACAGTGCCTTCGTATCATTGATTAATGATTATCTGACTTCTTAATTCTTACATGCTTGAAACTTTTAATTTGTATTGGCGTTTCATGGTCTTTATAACTAGAATTGCTCTGCTTCTTTTTTTCAGGAATTGAGAAAACGGTCGATATATCTGGCGAGTTAAATGCATTGAAAGTTGTCCCACTACATCTCAAGTTGAAGATTCAAAGAACCAGCAATGCAATAAAGGTATCTCTGTTTATAGTAGGATCTTCTGTTTGATTTGATTTTTAACATGTTACCTTTACTACTACAATGTAGCATGTAGTATATTCATTATGCATTTTAATGGTTTGATAATTAATAAAAATTGCACATGGTATATTTGTGTGATTCTAATTTTAGATTTCACTAGGAGTGATTTGGTGTTCGACACGCATAGATGACTGTATGAGAGAAGTTGTCATCATGAATGAGGCTGAGATAGAACTCAGTCCGTGCGTGACTGATGAGAAACAACCTGTGATGACTCACTCTGTGGACACGCCAAGTACGTCTGTCAAACCAGTGTGTCACTAGCTACAGCAGCTACAAGATAATGTCCAGTTTTACCGATTCATTCATTCAGTTGTCCTCATGATGTCAGGCAGAATTACCAGAACCGTTGAACTACTGCATCCCACTTGTACTGATAAGAATTATGTGGGATAACCTAAATAAATTATTTTGACAATATCCAGTATTCTGGTTTCAGTATTGTCAACAGTGACTAAGAGGTGTATATAATCACCAGAATATTTGACTAAATAGCTACTGTTTAATCAAAACTGTAAAACAAAAGGCATAAAGGTGGCAGCAATGTATAAGCAATGGATACGATAAATATTATACAGGTAACTATAATTTTGTCTTAGATATTACCAAAATTTCATTATTAATGGAGATGAAATGATTGTGTTTTGGCAATAGGAGATGTTGCCTGTGAATAGATAACACTGATGATATGTTCTCAGTAACTCTTTGATCAGATATTTTCCGTTTCAGCCATTGAAGGAATGCTGAACACGGACATTGGGAGTGTGATCAAGGTGGTGGATGCGAGTGGTGTTGACACGTCGACGATGATTGAAATAGTTGAAGGACTCAGGGAAGCATTCCAACAATGGGTAGGGATGTGTCTCTTACTAATCAACTATATCTTATGTGAGCATTCCAACAATGGGTAGGGATGTGTCTCTTACTAATCAACTATATCTTATGTGAGCATTCCAACAATGGGTAGGGACGTGTCTCTTGCTAATCAACTATATCTTATGTGAGCATTCCAACAATGGGTAGGGATGTGTCTCTTGCTAATCAACTATATCTTATGTGAGCATTCCAACAGTGGGTAGGGATGTGTCTCTTACTAATCAACTATATCTGATGTGAGCATTCCAACAATGGGTAGGGATGTGTCTTTTACTAATCAACTATATCTGATGTGAGCATTCCAACAATGGGTAGGGATGTGTCTCTTACTAATCAACTATATCTGATGTGAGCATTCCAACAATGGGTAGGGACGTGTCTCTTGCTAATCAACTATATCTTATGTGAGCATTCCAACAATGGGTAGGGATGTGTCTCTTGCTAATCAACTATATCTTATGTGAGCATTCCAACAGTGGGTAGGGATGTGTCTCTTACTAATCAACTATATCTGATGTGAGCATTCCAACAATGGGTAGGGATGTGTCTTTTACTAATCAACTATATCTGATGTGAGCATTCCAACAATGGGTAGGGATGTGTCTCTTACTAATCAACTATATCTGATGTGAGCATTCCAACAATGGGTAGGGATGTGTCTCTTACTAATCAACTGTATCTTATGTGAGAAAAAGAATTTTGCTGATGCATAAAATATTCACCTAATACATATGTATAAGGGGTGTAACAATACATTGAACTATTGATGCATCGTGAGAGAGTCGATGTGGCGATGCAATATTATTGATAGTAAATTTAACTATCAATAGTTTACATCGATAATACAGTGAACTATCGTTTGTAATGATATTGGGCAAAACAAATTAGCGGGTTTACTTGTGTAACGGTAATACTGTTTGGAAATGTGCTTTTTCAACTTTATTGGGTAACTTAACTTATTTACATCAACAATTGTTGATCAGATCAGTGTCACTTATGGATTCGCCGTATTTTGAGTAATCTCCCTCCTAGCGATGGCGCCACCAGTTAATTCTGGTTTTGGACTACATCGTATTGCAATACTATCACAATAGTAAACCAACCCCCGATAGTCACCCCCAAATATGTATGTATGTGTCAGGGCACGAAATAAGCGGCATCGCATCGCATTTTGCGATGCATATATTGCGGTTTGCTAGTCAACTGCATGTTTGTATCGCAAACTTTGCGATGCAATATTCGTGAATAATTTTGTTTTGTTTTGATCAAGCAGTAACTGTCGTAGCATCATAGGCATAATTTTTCTCGCGCGAAACGGAAATGCGATTTTACCAATGCATAGTCCTCTAGTGCAATCCTTGCTAGAGGGGTTACATCAATTTGTTTGCACGTGTGTAGCAACATACAGAGTTGTTTCGAAGTGCAGGCTTAGAGATTCCACTAGCCTATGAAATATTCCGGTACCCAGTACCAGCAACAGATTTTTATTCGGTACGAGGCAAACGTCTACCAGTACCCAGTCTTTCCGAAAACAGAACGACGCTACTATCGCATACAAAACACCTGCAATGATGTCTGCGAGTTCAAAATGTAGCGTCCCATATACGTTGTATACTAGTCAAAATCACAGGTGTTTGCAGTCGCAACAATAAATTTGACGATGATCAGTGCTCCTGATTAAGCATCACAGTAACTGCCGCCGGAGTCTGTGTAATCTGTTGCGAAATCTATGGGTGCTCACTACAACTGTTTACAGTAGAAATTGACCCCTGAATCCAATCACAGCCCAACTTGTTTAATTATCATCTAGCCAGTAGGGGTGGTGGTATGAAAGGCGGGAAAACGTAGGGGATAACCCCAGCACTTGTTGGGTTAACATCGCAATAAACAAATGGCTGCAATCGTTCATGGCGTATAGACTACCTATAATGGCAGAGTGGGAGACAACTTGGTCTTAGAAGAAATCGTGTTTTCCGGTGGGCATTTTGAATATTCCATGCAACATTTTAACATATGTTGCCGCTGGATGTGTTTTCTGAAGAAAAAAGTATAAATTATTATTTTATTTGTACCAAAGATGCCAACCCTCCCAATTTCGGTGGGAGACTCCCTATTTCACGTTCAACTCCCGATTCCCGATATGCGATTTTATGGCATCAAAACCTCCCCAAATCATAAGTAATCTGCTATACAAAAATGCTATGCAAAATTCATGTTTGCTATGCAATTTTTTAGATTTATTTCGTGCCCTGTGCATGCATGCATACATACATGTATACGTACATAGTCGGAGCATTTCTGCAATGGGTAAGAATATGTCTACTATTAACCTTCCAGTTGGCACATCGTGGAACTGTCACAGTAAATTTGGTCCGTTGTAAAAATCGGTCTGGGAACCAGTTTTGGCAGCGAAAGTTGCTGCAAAAATAGTTCCAGAAGAAACACTTCAAGCTGGCACGTCGTGCTGGCTTGAAGGTTAATCAACTATCTTACAAGGGAAGAAAAATGTTTATGATATATAAAATATCCTCCTAATACATGTGTCAGGCCATCGAATTTCAAATTTCATGGGAAAGACTTTTTTCGGTTCCGTGCCCTGTGATCATGGGAACCCATCGGAAACTGATTTTAGGTTTCGTGAAAACAAGTCATAGGAATCAATTATTCAGAATGCTGATTTAAAATAAGCATATTATTATTAGCAAGATCTGATTAGAATAAAGTACTTTACTGAACAGTAACATACGCATTTAACAAGGTTGCCATCCCAAACAACAAGTTTCAGATGGCAAGTGGACAAGGAAGCCATTGGCTTATCGAGAGTCCAACAATTTTCTCATCTATGTGTAGCCCACCCTTATCAAATATCTGTCAATTCTATTTTTAAACATATTCACACTACTAGCATTAACACAATCATTTGGCAGTTTCTTCCATTCATTTATTACCCTCTGTGAGAAAGAGTACTTGTGTCCTGGTTCTATTGCCTTCTTTAAGTTTGAAGAACATATTCCTATCAACATCCTCATAACCGTTCACTATTTTAAATACTTCTATTTGGTCTCCTCTTAGTCTCCTGGTCTCCTGTCAAACCACATTGTAATAAGCGACTTTTGTAACTAAGGTCTCAATTCTGGAATCATTTTGGTTGCTCTTCATTGTATTCTTTCTAGCATGTTACAATACATGTTTTTGTCTACACCCTGGGATGGATATCTCAGTAACAATTCAAGATGGCGGACTAGCGATATCGACTAAGCTGTGTGTGCATAAAATTCGTTCACAAAGGTTCAATAAGGTTTTAGTTTTGCATAACCGGAATCGTAATGAAACAACTTTCCTGCTTTTAGCGGATCGGAGCAGACAAAAACTCAAATGAATTAAATGTCGATCGGAATTGTTTAATATATTCGTACTGGGCAACAATGTGACAATGAGTAAGACTTCTCATTCCGTGATTTTTCTGACATGCTACCGATACGCTACCAGATATGATCGTTTCCGTGAAATCCGATGGCCTGATGTATTTATGTATGCATACACAGATGTATCCATACGTGCATATAATTTAGAACCACAAGGAGTTAGATTTAGACAATAGTAATTATCATAGATTCATACAGATAGCATATCACATCAGCTTCCTTTTCTTGGCCTGTATTCTCGAAAGACTAACAAACTCGTAACTCAAGTTTTCCGTAAATATGGTGGCAAAACTGTCCCGAAGATACATTCATGGAATATGTATCTGTGTAAATATTATCTCATGTGCTAAATATTGACTAGGCCTACTGAAGTATTACACAGTCCATGTTGAATTTCAGCCAAGATTGGCTGGCTGGCAACATAATCTTAAATTTGCCATGTTGTTTTGGTATTAGATATTCTGTGAGTGACCGCCCAGTAGGCAGCTTTGTCACCATGTTCATGGAAAACTTGAGTTACAGTTTCATAACTCTTTCGAGAATACGGGCCCAGGTGATTATGACAACATGTAGTCTCATCTGTGGCCGTAAATTATAATCTATCTCATAATGACATCAGATAACTATGATGTGTGATGAAGTTGTTTTTGTTTCTGCCTAAAGTTGACCAACAAGATTGAAAGTATGATGGTGAGCATCTTTGGGAATGAATTTAACCGTTTTGACATATGCCTCGCTGGGCCAGCAAAGACATTCGGCCCGTACTACATCGAGATCTACAAACTGCATCCCCCTTACGTCATTCTTGTTGGACCAATTCCACTGCAGTTCAGTAAGTACAAACTTCCAGTTGATCTAAAATGCCTACAACACTAATTGTTGTAACTTTTTCTTTAAGCATACATGTCTGACAATTTATATAAACTTAACTGAAAAATCCTCTGTGTATTTTTTTAATATTAATGCATCTAATCATTAACCCATTAGACCCCACAATGGCCGCGGCCGGACGCTCTGTGCAGTCCTGGAACGGCTGCACACAGGACCCTATATAAAAAATCCTGGCGATTAACTACTGAACGAAACGCTACCAACCTTTGTCACACCCTAGCGGATACATTTTGCAACAACATCAGCTCGTTAAGTGCATGTGTTGCCCTTTTGGAAATCTTGATTTTCATAGGTTTTGTTCATGCCATCTTGGAAATTTTCTTCGCTGGGTTGCGTAGGGTTATAGCATGGGATCATTGTCAGCTGCAAGGTAGAAAGTTTTAACAAACTTACTATTTTGTCTTTGCAAATTGTGATCAAATGTCAACATTTTATTAATATATCCTATTTCTATGTATACAGGCATGTGGAGAAATTACTACTCTTCAAAATAAACACAACTTCTAATTGCCAATATTGAATATTTATTTTCTACAGATTTCTTAACACAAGGAGGTAAAATCGCTCGAAATTTGCCAGAAATCCTGGGAACAGGGGAGCATGTTTTAATAAAATCCTAGGGCCTAATGGGTTAATATCATCTAGTCGTCATCAGTTCACTATACTTCTTCATGGGTGTCTGTCTTGCATTGCGTTTTCATGTTCGGAAACTGTTATCCAAAATTCAGGCAGGAGTAGTTTTGAATGAGTTAGGCATGGTCTCCGTGGTCTCCATGGTCTTCTCTCCATGTTTTGGTTGTCAAGTAATCCGTTCTTTCACCACTTCTTTCCTTCTAGAACAGTCACCTCAAGATTTTTTCTACGCACATAAAGAACATTATATTAAATCATAGCTACTGAATGTTTGTCTAATATCCTATATATGGCATAAACTAGCCTTGCATTGTTTGTATTTTATGAAGGAAGAACATGTGTTGTGTTTATTCACTCAGATTTTGGCGTCAATGGGTTTTATGGTGCTACATTTACAAGCAAAATTTGCTTCATGACGATGAAAGCAACGGTGAGACAATTATAATAATATATTACTGATGGGATATACACAAAATTTTATTACTCTATAAAATATATATAATTTTGTGAAGAGTTCGTACTTGCAATATGCCAGTAATATTGCGCTTAGGTCTGGCTTAACCAGGCTTAACTGAGTCAAAAATCTTTCTGTGTTTGTGTGTAATCTATGCGCGAACATATATGTGTAACTAGAACCAAGTGTATTACTTAATACATACATGTATTACCATATTTTGGATACATTAGAAATAATTTTACTAGAAAGCACTATCTTAGACTCAATGTTTAGTTGGAGGGCTAGGCAGTAAGTCCAAAATATTTATTACAAAATTACCTTGAACAAGACTGTCATAAAAATGAAGGATAATGTGATCGATGGTGATTGTGTTACAACTTGAATCCTTTCTACCTACCTACCTACCTACCTACCCACCCACCCACCTACCTACTTAGTCCTCTTTGTGCCCGGTGGCACATAAGGCATCCTTTGTACTAGGAGTGGCATTTATCAGTTAACAATTGTTAAGGTAATTAGGTTAATAACAAACACTGCTGCATTATTCACAATGGTATTTGCTATATTTACCTGTAACTTTGCTAAGAGCTGCATACATTGGAGTCTGTATTTCATCTTAAGTATGTTTGTTGCAGGGAACGATTGTTCCACAAATAGGCAGTTCTGTGTGGGGCTCCCTAGGGTTGTCAATTCGTGTATTGACGGCAGAGCTGCGATTGACTGGATATCTACTCACAACATCCTTCCCAATAAACGTCATCATAGAGTTCAACAAATTCCCCTTGGAAGTGAGGTAATGATTATGAGTAATCTTTGTCAAATGTTTGTTTACAATAATTGACAAGTTTTATGACATATAGAGATGACTTCATGGTACTAAAAGACATGCCACTAAATCTTAACCTTTCAAGGGGAAATGTGACATTTCTCATCAGATAATTTATTGGTTTGTCAAACTCCTGTTTAAAATATTGTTATTTCAGATGTATTCGAGATAGAAAAATTCACAGAATTGGGACATCTTAATTATGTAAAACCTCCAATTCACTCCATAGCAGTTAACTAATGAACATCACTGTACATTTCCTTTACCACTTCTATTTCAGGGCTCGAGTGGATCTTGTCCTGATTCCTTTGCGTATTGAGCTGAGGGCACTACTCGAATTCAAATTCTGCATCTACATCCCGTGGAAGGGCTGGAAATGCTGGGAGCGGACTCTAATCAACAAACTGCTGTGGCACTACCAGAATAAGGCTATCAACAAAAACTTGCTGAATTACAATGACGCTAAGGCTGACTTGACAGCGCCAGACTTTGGCAGCTACTCCAAAGCAGTAAGTATGTACACATGATAAATGGCATCTGTGGCATCCTCCTTCGGTGCAATACTGTGTTATTTGGCCATGTTGGAATGCGTCTATGGAGTCTGTTCTTACTGATTCCAGAACTGAGAGACCTTAATTAGGAAAAATGCCTAAAGGAACGTGGTTTAGCCATTCAACAACACTAGAGATGAGGACATGAAGAGGAGATCAAATAGTTTTGAACCCTTTTTGTCCTGAATAAACACCAGTTCTTAGTTGCTCTACTTTCCGGAATACGCACTATTTCCAATTTTATGACAGTCATGCACATGGTACCGCGTGATAGCCATGAGGCATGGCTAGCTTCCTGTAATGGGGGCAGCCAAGAATAGTTAATTTAACTTGTCATTTTAATGAAATTTCAAAGCATGTTCTTCAAGTAGTTTTGCTTACACAGTGTTCTGCTTATTTGCTAGGTGGAAGGCTTTTTTGGGCTCATGTGAGCTTAGAACCTGGTATATAGAATATAATTAGCAAGTATATTATAGTAAAAATTAAATTAAGACTTAAATAATCAAGCTTAATGTGTTCCTTTGAACACAGAAAACAGCCTTATTCAAGGCTAACGTAGCAATCTAACTAATTCTAAAGGGGACAGGAACAAAGGAGACAGGTGTGAAGGAGATGGGAGGGAAGGCATCGGGAACGAGGGAGACGAGAGGGAAGTCGATGGGAGTGAAGGCGACAGGAGCGCAAGATAGCTTAGAGACAGGAGGGAAAGGTGACACGTTGATGGGCGAGAGGGAGATAGACAACATGCTGCCAGGTGACATGACTGCAGAACAGAATGCGACAAAAGGGATCTGATGCAAGAGCTTATCTGAGGTAGTGATAGAGGGAGTGAGGAGGAGAGTGAGGGTGTTTGTGTTGTGGAGGACTTAATAGTTAGGAAGACGGAAAGAGCGCTAAACAAGGGGGAAAACATGGTGATTTGCTTTGCTTTCCAGGGGCAAAAATAAAGAGAAGGTGGAAAAACATGGGTGTGGGCAAGAAAGGATCTAGTACACGTAGGGACTAACAACGCAGAGAGGGAGGGAACAACAGCCATAGTTAAGAAATACAGGCAGTTAGTCAGAAGTTTGTAATATATTGAATGGGTAAGAAAATATTGATAGAAATATTTTTTTCTAACTCAAGAAAGATAGTAGAACTAGAGGATAAAGATAGTAGAGGATTAAGATAGTAGAACTAGATTGGATATCAGGAAGTACTCGTTCTCACAGAAGACAATAAATGAATGGAACAAATTATCTACAGATTGTGTAACTGCAAGAAGTGTGAATATGTTTAAAAACAAGGTTGACAAATCTCAGGAGGGCGGGTTACGCACAGTTGAAAAATGTTGAACTCTCGATAAGCCAATGGTTTCCTTGTCCACTTGCCATCTGAGCCTTTGCCTTGGATGGCAATCTTGTTAAATCTTGTTAAAGTTTTAAGATGCACCACTAGTGATCATTTTGAAATGGCCGACGCCAGCGAATTGGGCCTTGAATACAGCTTTTTACCGGGATTAAAAGTAGAGTTTATTGCCAATTTAGATAGTTAAATGTGTGACAGTGGATCGACTTTGCTGTGTGTCAGATTAACAACAGGAAGTTCAGTGCCAGGCAACCTATTTTGTGGTGATGATGATGATGGGAACAATTTTAATATTGTAAAATGGCCAACGCCACTGGAATGGGCCATAAATATACTCTCTTACTGTAAATATACTCTCTTACATGTGTGAGATCAACTTCTGGAAGATCAGTGGTACCGGTAGTCATCCTATTTGATGGTGATGACGATGATGACGTATTATAGTTTTAGAACTGATGTGTTTGTATTATAAATTCCACAGTTCCTTTCATAACTGTCTTAGAGATCTAGTGTTTGTTGTAAGATGTAAATATTTTATTTGTCTTGAATTTCTGTACTCACATTTTACATGTTTACCCAACAGAAAATTATTAAAAACATGTTGAGTTAGAGGATGTTTTGTTAGTGCAATTCTATTTAATTTTTTCATTTCAAACATTCAAAATATTTTTATTGGGTAAGTTAAGATGATAAAAAACACATTCAGAAATGCCTGTATCTTATTTTATTTTATTTAGCTAGAACAATATAAATTTACGTAACATAGGTGCAGGATTTTGAAAAGATGCCTTGCTTCCCACACTGTGTCAGGAATACGAATATCAAATTTTACTGATTGTTCAGGATAAAAAGGGTTAAGATACTAAATCGTTATGAAAATATTGACAGAAGTATTTGTTTTTGAACTATGGGACATGTCAGTGAAGGAAAAGTGTATGTTTTATCAGAAAGTATTCATTCTCATAGAGGATAATAAATGAATGCAATAAATCATGAATCTGTTGGTGTAAATGCTACCAGTGTGAATATGTTCGAAAACAAAATTGACGAATATCTCAGAAGGCTGGGTTACACATAGATGAATAATTGTCAGATTCTCAATAAGCCAATGGCTTGCCCTCTTGCCACCTTGGATGGCACTCTTGTTAAATTTCTTGTCATTCCTAGCCTGCAAATAGTATTTTTATTCCACGGATATGTTTCTCTAATAGCCGTATCATGGAAACAGTGCATTAAACGAATGATCCCTCATAATCGCTCATCTATGTACAATCCGTTAATGTCTCCACTTTGTACAAGTTCTCCACTTTATACAATATGTATCCACTTTGTACAAGTTCTATTTAATTCATATATGTTTGCTAATTGTCACAATCAGGGCACATTAGGTCACCTAGGGTTTCAAATGCCTTTATCACCCAAAATCACAAACTTTGAAGAAAAGAAAATGCTTCAGTTCTAACCCTGCCACTAATTATTATGTTAGCTACATGTGTAATAAAATATGTACTGGTAGGCTACTGCCAGTCAGGTAAGGGATTTTTGTTGTAAGATAATATATTTCAGGAATACAACTTTTTTATTCCTAGACCATTGGAGTAACAAACATGTTATTTTAGCATTACTAGTCCACAATGTCTATATTAACATGTCAGTGTACCATCTAATAGTACATGTGCAATGTAATGGGAACTAAAACTGATCTACCCCCCCGGTAGTGTAATTTTTATGCATGGCGATAATTCTCTTATACCCTGAGACCCTCCAATTTATGCACAATTCTGCATTTCTGAAACCTATGATATATATATATATATATATATATATATATATATATATATATATGTAACATATGCCATATATATATATATATATATATATATATATATATATATATATATATATATATATGCATATGTTACTGGGTCCACATTTCATGCTCTTAATCGGAATAATATGCCATTTGGCATACCCTTAATAAACGTCATTCATTTGGCCTTTTCATAGCTTTACATCTGGCTTGCGTTGTTGATTGCATAAATATATATATATATATTAGTAAATCATTCACCATGAAATTTTCAGTTTGCAACTTGTTAATATGAAACTATTTTCTTTGTCTAGAAATGTGTCAACTGTAGTTCAGTAGTGAAACGGTCAGCAGACAGACAATCATCAGCCATCGCGTGCCGTGTGGTGCAGCTTGAGAGGCAGGACTACACGGAGCCTGCCTTCAACATTGAGTTTGGTGTGGCTGACGACCGCAGTGAAGTGGAACTCTCGTACTGTGTCGGCACTTACAGTGGCGGATGTGATGTTGTCAACAACGAACCACTGGGTGGCCCATCCACTGTTGTCTCACGGGTGGGTGAATGTGTGATTAGTAGTTTGTTGGAGATTGTTGTGGGAGCAAGGATGTGCATGGGATGTGTTTAGTGAGACAGTGCTTTATGAAGTAAGATTTCTTCTATCCCCTTGGTCTGCTGCGGGGTGGGGAACATCTTGAGTCGTCTCCATGACCAATCTGTTTTTGAGACATCAATGCACAACATCAGCACCCTCTGTACCTTCCAAAGAATGGTCCACAGCATACCACTGTACTTCAACCTCACAACATCAACATACCCTCTGTACCTTTCAGAGAATGGTCCACAGCGTGCCTCTGTACTTCCGGGTAAAGGCGAAGAACTCAATGGGTCTGGCGTCTATGATATCATGTCAGCTGCCTACGTATGACATGACACTTCCTGAGGGACGCGTCATGTTTGACTTCAGCAGCACCAGCCACACAGGATTGTTACGAGGGTCCACTCTGGCACTGGACGACTCTGTCATCACAGTCCAGATGGTACGTTGAGGCGCAGTAGCTTAGAGGTTAGAATGTTGGAGAACCGGGGCTTGAATCTATGAAAGCGTGGGCAATTTTGTTTTGAACTCCATGTTGCTTCAGTTCTCTCAACTGTATAAATGGGTATGGGGCATGAGACAGATGGATTTAAATTAATGAATTGTCTTTGCACAGTATATGCGTTTACGATTGGACAAGCAGGTCAGTGGTTAGAACGACATCCTCTCAATCAAATCCTCTTATTGTCTTTCCAAACATGGATATTATGTGAACGAGTAGCTTTCATGTAGTAATTGCCACATGGCTGAACTCTTCTCAGAAAAGTTTAGGTGGTGGTGGATTTGAATATAACCACATACGTTTACTTTATTGATGGTGGTCTTGATTCATTAATAGCAATGGCTATGTCAGTAAGATCAGCTGATTGACGATGTTATCAACATGTCTTGACTCTTGGTGATGATTTTCTCATTTCAATTCTGGATGTAAAGGTAAAGCTTTGCCACAACCACAACTAAAGTGACTGCTAAGCAAAATATTACACAAATGATATGAATGAAAAATACAGTGACATGTCTACTAGAAATAACATGAAGAGTAAATGTAATCATTTGTATTTGAGATATTGTGTATTTCTTGAAATATTGTGACAACTTGCGGATCTATATATGTGTCTCTTAGATATCCGTTGGCTATGGCAAGGGGTCACACGGCACACAGGTGGTCAACTGGCAGAATACGTCCAGCACTAAAGCTGTCAGTCACGTGAATACAGACGATGACCCACTTGGTCTTCGACTGCTTGAACATTTCACAGGTATGTAACAACCTACATACACATTCTTTATGTTCTCTCTTTGGGTTCATCATATCTACATGATCCCTTACTAAATGATCGGTATATGTTGTGTTCTTCCAGGAGAGATCAGAGCAGAGCAACAGTGTTACACGTAGAGCATCACTGTTAAGAAGAGTGAAGTATCTTCTTCATGAATGTTGTTGAAATTGCACAACAGGTGTATGGGAATTAAGAATGTTTTGTAACAATATATGTGAAATGTATGTCTATGACTAATAAAGGGTCTCTGGTGTGAACTGACTTTCAGTGCATTTCTTTGGTAATGTCAGCTTAGTAATTTACCACATTAAACATAATACATACTATTAGATTATTCTTTTTATTTTAGCATTGATGCTATACTTCTTCAATACAATGTGGTCATTTAGAATTATGTTATAATGGCAAGCACGCAGAATAAACCATTTACAACACTTATGATGGGTGACAAGTAACAAAATAGTAATTAGAAAACTTCTATCGTGCCTAACTCATTTGGAAATCCAATCCATCACAAACGAAAGAGTTTTGCCATTTCAAAATCCGTATAAAGTTGTTAAAGTTGTCAACAGGTGGATGAATATGTTAGGGACCTAAGGAGGGCAAGCATTATTAAAACAATAAGACTTCAAAGGACAGCAAAGTTTTATTATGTTTCCGGCTGACTGACACTGACAGGGAGTGAATTCCAAAGAGTTGTCGTGGCAACCAAGAAAATCCTAGTTCCTTCATTTATTTCAAGTCTGGGAACAAAAAGTAGAAACTTTGATGTCTTAGCAAATGGTTTCTCTTCTCAGCTCCGAGAGAAGGTCGTCTAGTTGCAGCACCGAGGAAGACCCTACACTTCCATTATGCACAGGCGTGTGCCCGGGCATGCCTCGGTCTCCCAGCCACAGCCTGTCTCAGCTTCAACTACGACTACAGTGCTGCCGGGGTGTGTCAACTGATGGATCACGTGGAGGGGCACACCACCCACGTCAGGCAGGTCAGTCAGTGCTGTAAAGTTAATGATGTTAATCAAACAGTTTCAATATGTTGAAGGCTTAGCTGATGTGAGACATGATGAAAAAACCATAGATGTGATAATAGGTGTTTGAGTATCATAGTTAATACATTGTGTGTTGTATATAAAACAGCAAATGACAAATTAAAATATTAGTTTTCAAAGTTAATTTCTCAATGCACACAATGCGGAAGATGCAGTCAAAGAAACACTGACAATAGATTATCTATGTTGAATGACCAGCGTGCAATATGGTATGTGTTGATGTGTTGATCATATGGCACCTTTATATGTTAAATAAGCTTTGTTGAATGTGATTTCGGATTTTCATAACCTCCACTTAATTTAGCATGACAATCATCCGCCACTAAAATATATGTAAATTAACAAAGTAAGAATGGCTGAATTATTTAGATAAGTTGACAAATGAAGTGTGTCCATGCATGTGTATGTGCCTGCCTGCATAAATGCACATGCACATACAAAATATACCAACATATGAGAGATAAAGTTTGTTGAAGGAATGAGAATACAAAAGCAAGAATTTTTAACAAAACCTGTCTTCTCTCAGTTTGCTGCTACTTATGCTCCACAGAGTGGATTATTTCACCACTTTGAGAGACACGGTATTGGCCATGTGACGTCTGTTCGGTTCAACTCACTGAGCCTTCAACACAACAGGATCGTCTACCTAAACTACTACTTACAGAATCAACTCGGTTTGTTACGTTGTGTCTGTCTGCAGTTGGTATCAGAGAATCAGAAATCAGAGTATTTCACATCCTCGTTACTCATAAAAATTACCACCAGATCAGCTTTAGTTCCAAACACACTGCACATGTATTATTTAGTGGTCACTTGCATGGTAATATATATATATATATATATATATATATATAATATATATATACATACACACATTTTGGCAGAAATATATTGTTAGATCGGGTAACTTCAAATTAATAATGACCTATAAAACAAAAACACAAGAAGTTGTAATTTAGAAAGAATACTTATTGTCCCTCTCAGAGGTGATCAGTCGTGTTTGCAATAACCATTGATGCTATGTTGTTGCAGACTACAAGAACATGATATCATCTACTGGCCTGCTGGTCGACGTGTCTCCTCCAGTTCCCGGTTTTATTGTGAATGCAACATATGACAACTTCACCCATGACGCTTGTGTCAATTATGCTCCACAAATCTGGCAACAGAGATGTGCTCCAGAGACTGCATCACCGACACACAGGTAAACATTGTCACCGACACACAGGTAAACATTGTCACCAACACACAGGTAAACATTGTCACTGACACACAGGTAAACATTGTCACCGACACACAGGTAAACATTGCCACCGACACACAGGTAAACATTGTCACCGACACACAGGTAAACATTGTCACCGACACACAGGTAAACATTGTCACCGACACACAGGTAAACATTGTCACCGACACACAGGTAAACATTGTCACCGACACACAGGTAAACATTGTCACCGACACACAGGTAAACATTGTCACCGACACACAGGTAAACATTGTCACTGACACACAGGTAAACATTGTCACAGACACACAGGTAAACATTGTCACAGACACACAGGTAAACATTGTCACCGACACACAGGTAAACATTGTCACAGACACACAGGTAAACATTGTCACCGACACACAGGTAAACATTGTCACCGACACACAGGTAAACATTGTCACCGACACACAGGTAAACATTGTCACCGACACACAGGTAAACATTGTCACCGACACACAGGTAAACATTGTCACCGACACACAGGTAAACATTGTCAACAACACACAAGTAAACATTGTCACAGACACACAGGTAAACATTGTCACCGACACACAGGTAAACATTGTCACCGACACACAGGTAAACATTGTCACAGACACACAGGTAAACATTGTCACCGACACACAGGTAAACATTGTCACCAACACATAGGTAAACATTGTCACCGACACACAGGTAAACATTGTCTGAGTTAATTAATTATCACTGAAGTTATATATGACCATTGGCCCACAATTAAAAATCTTGCATTTCAAATGGGATGCATTGGCAGCTTACTTTGGATACATACAACTGTTCTCGTAGCTGTTAATTTTTCATCAGTATGTTCCTACATCACAGTATTCTTAAAAATTTTTAACTTGTATTATACCCAAGTGAAATATATTTTATTAAAAAATTAAATAGTAAATTGAAATATTATGGGCCTGTGTATTACTTGTTGAAATATAATGGACCTGTGAATTACTTGTTGAAATATAATGGGCCTGTGTATTACTTGTTGAAATATAATAGGCCAGTGCATTACTTGTTGAAATATAATGGACCTGTGTATTACCTGTTAACATCTTTCATTAGTCACAGAACTCAAAGTAACACAATGTGATAACTGTCACCATGAATACACCAATATTGGACTTTTCTGCAGGTCAGTAATAGATGGAGATGGATCAATGACTGTCTTCAATGGTCACGAGCCTTTAGTAGATGCCATCTACACCAGGGCTAACCGCATGTTCACTGGTAAGTCAGGTTTGGTTTTGTGCTGAAGCTATAAACATACATGTCATTAGTTTTGTGCTGAAGCTATCAACATACATGTCATTAGTTTTGTGCTGAAGCTATCAACATACATGTCATTAGTTTTGTGCTGAAGCTATCAACATACATGTCATTAGTTTTGTGCTGAAGCTATCAACATACATGTCATTAGTTTTGTGCTGAAGCTATCAACATACATGTCATTAGTTTTCCTTGCACATGAGAAACACCAGTCATGATCACAGGAGCAGTTATAATTTGATGCTTTAAATTTTTATTTAAATTTATTTTAATAAATTTAACTAAATGAGTGCAAGTTGCATGTTTTAACTGCAGTTGCCATCTCAAAACTCTTAGCAAAATGATTAAGCATAGCACGCGACTTATGCGCAGTCAATATTCTTCAAACTAGTTTCTTCTATACGAAAAAACGCAATGAAAATGTGCTTTCTAACTTTGTAAACAAATCTGTCATGAAGCCTACATTATTTTCTATTAAACAATACATTTGAGTCACACTTAAGCATAATAAAAAATGTATGCTGAAGAATTAACAGCGATAAGTATCACCACACCATATTTTGTTTGTTTGTGTGGGGTGTGGTGGCTTAATGGTTAGAACATTGGATCATCAATCGAGATAACCCAGTTTCAAATCCTCCTTCTGCCATCTTGAAGCTGTTGCCTCAGTTCACTCAGCTGTATAAATGAGTATTTGGCTATAGACAGTGGTGGATGTGTGAACAAATAATCTGCATAGTGATTGGAGCGTAACTCAATGCTTCCCAGAGAAGTCGATTTGATATTGGAATGAACAGGTTTGCCAGGGGGTGAAGTGTAAAGGGCTTTGAGCAGTCCCAAAGACTGGATACTGTGCTATATAACAACAGACCTATACCTTTTGTTTAAAGCTAACTGGGACGGTATCTACGACAATGAGACAGGAATCCTGATGTACACTTGGGCTGTGGGAACTGAGCCATGTGGAGTCAACATTCTACCATTCAACGACCCACACGAACATCTTGCTTCTGCCGCCGAATGGAACAACATTGGAGTTGCATTCCCACTCAACTTGCCTGGTACGTCGTACTGTCTGTTCCTCACATAGGGGAAGCATACAAGGAGGAACAGAGGTGGAGGGTTGTGTACGTAGAGAGGTGAGAGGAATGTGAAGGATGGAGACAGAGAGGGGGAGAGTGGAGAGACAGAGGGGGAGACAGAGGGAGGGAGGGAGGGAGGGAGGGAGAGAGGTGGAGGGTTGTGTACATAGAGAGGTGAGAGGAATGTAAAGGATGGAGACAGAGAGGGGGAGAGTGGAGAGACAGAGGAGACAGAGGGAGGGAGGGAGGGAGGGAAGGAGAGAGGTGGAGTGTTGTGTACATAGAGAGGTGAGAGGAATGTGAAGGATGGAGACAGAGAGGGGGAGAGTGGAGAGACAAAGGGGGAGACAGAGGGAGGGAGGGAGGGAGTGAGGTGGAGGGTTGTGTACGTAGAGAGGTGAGAGGAATGTGAAGGATGGAGACAGAGAGGGGGAGAGTGGAGAGACAAAGGGGGAGACAGAGGGAGGGAGGGAGGGAGTGAGGTGGAGGGTTGTGTATGTAGAGAGGTGAGAGGAATGTGAAGGATGGAGACAGAGAGGGGGAGGGTGGAGAGACAGAGGAGGAGAGTGAGAGAGGAAGGGATGGAGAGAGGAGGTGGTGGAGAGATTAGGGAGAGAGAGAGGAGGGTTGGAGATACTAGGGATAGAGAGGGAGGGAGGGAGAGAGAGAGGAGTGGGTGGAGAGATTAGGGAGAGAGAGAGATGGAGAGGGAGGGAGAGAGTTGGAGAGGGAGGGAGAGGTAGAGGGAGGAGATAGATGGTGAGAGAAGGTGGGAGAGCAAGGGAAAGAGATTGGGGAGAAAGAGGGTGGGAGAGAGAGGTAAAGAAATTGGGAGAGAGAGAAAGAGTTAGAGGGAGACGGAGATGGAGACGGAGACATAGAGAGACAAGGGGGAGACAGAGATGGAGACGGGGAGACGGGGAGACGGAGACGGGGAGACGGGGAGACGGGGAGACGGGGAGGGAGGGAGGAAGGGAGGGAGAGAGAGAGAGAATGAGTGATGTATGAACTACATAACATTAAATAAATATTGTGATTGCATTGATTTATATCTGGAAGTTAACTTAAATTTTTTTAAATGTTTGTAGATAGCCATGTTTATTCTCATTCTTGCCTTTCAGACAATCAGTATTACGTAACAGTGCGAGCGATCAACAACATTGAGTTTGGTCCTCTAGCTCTGACCGTGTGCCATTCACAGCCCTACACAATAGATGCAACACCTCCCATCATCTATGACATACATGATGTCTATTATGATGAAGATAACTTCATCATTTCATTCTTTGTCAATGCTACGTAAGTCTGTTTTTCCACAATTTGCTCAGCTTGTATTTAAGACAATGCTCACTAAATCCAAATGACCGCATTATGGCCTTACATGAATTTGGATAGTGGTATTTCTTTGATGAATTTCATTACATTAAATGCAAACATGTTTTGTTAACTGCAGCACTGTGCGCATGCGTCGGGGTGGTACGAGTCCGTTACATCGCTCCACACATTTCACTCAACACAACATGTTCACCAACACAACAAATGACCACAATTGGTACAACAACTCAACATAACCCACTGATCACGCAGAAACAGACAAACCAAACGACAACAAACGCAACTAATCAAAACAACGCCCTTTACCGCAACACATGAACCAAAATTTCAAAGATGGCGGACTACCACTGCCGGCGCCGTCCGGGTGAGTTCTTTTCATTTTATCGCTAAGCATTTCATTAGTAAGCTTACTTTTCTTCAAGTCGCCACTGTTTGCATTTGGATCTAACTTTCAGAAAACCATACTGCAAAATGTATTCCAATTCAGATGTCCCTTTAGGAAGTATTCTCCTCACCTAGTCCCGCATTCCACGCGGATTAATCTTGGGCTAACGCAGATAATCACCGTCACTCTCCTAATAGCAACGATCATTGGAACATGTCAACGCGTATCTCAATCAAATCTCAAAATTAAACCAAAATATTATGCCCTAACTTTGAATCCCCGAATTAAATTCCCACCCAAAATCAAATTCAAATCAGACATTGTTACACATCTGTACTTCAGCAGACTGATAGCACTCTCAGGCGACATCCACCCAAACCCTGGCCCATATGGGCGCCCAATTCCAAATGTTACCACTTCTCCATCTAGAAATGAGCAATCCATTTCTACCAACACCCAGTCTGACAGTTCTACGCTTACTACCCCAACACTCAACACATCACAAAATGCAGGCTTAATTTTCGCCCCAAACCCCCAAAACACTTCAACCCCCGAACGCCACAAGAAAACCCAAGAAAACACACTTAAAGGAATTTTTATAAACACCAACAGCGTTAAGAGCATAGAAAAAGCAACCCAACTAAAGGCAACTATTCAATATAATAATCCAGACATCATATTTTTAGTTGAAACTAAATTAGATGCAAACTATGCTACATACTCTTTCCTACCACCCAACTATGAGGCCATCAGAAAGGACAGGAATGTCCATGGCGGTGGAGTCCTTATAGCCTTCCGTGACAACATTGCAGCTGAACCCCTCCAAAATTTAAACTCAAATTGTGAAATAATTTGGACAAAAATTCACTTTGCATGAAACAAATGCATATACTTTGCATCTTATTATCGACCCCCAAATGACCACCTCCAATCCCTTGAAGCTCTCCATGACTCCCTAACTAAACTATATAGATCACAAAAAACTCCCCCTAACGTAGTCATAGCTGGAGATTTTAACCTCCCTGATATCAACTGGACAAATCACCAGACCATTAATAACAGCACTGCCAGCAAGCATAACAAACTATTAGAAATAACTAACGACTTTGGGCTGCAGAACATGGTAAATGACCCCACACGCATCGCTTCTGGCAACATTCTTGACCTCATACTCACCTCAAATCCCTCCATTATCATCAACACCCATACCACTCCTGGTATGAGCGATCACGAATCCGTGACCTTCAATGTCAACTTAAACCCAGTTCGTAACAAGAAACCCCCCACCAAGTTTATAGTTACAAATCAGCAGACTGGGACCAACTCAAAGACGACATAGACAAACTAAATCTTGAGTACTTCGACATCGACCCCAACTCACAGGATATAGACATAAACTGGACCTTTTTCCGCGAACGTCTGACTACCTTGATTAGCAAAAACATACCTAGACGATACACAAAAGCTAAAACCCACCTCCCCTGGATAACACGTGAACTAATTAGAATGCAGAGAAGACGAAACAAAAGGCACAAAAAGGCAAAGCAAACTGGACTAAACAGTGACTGGGAAAAATTTAAGGAACTCCGAAAGCAAGCTACTAAAGCATTAGCAAAATCCTGCAAAGACTATGTTAACAACCACATTGGAGACAGCCTGAAAACGAATCCAAAATGATTCTGGTCATTTATTAAGGCAAATAAACGAGAAAACATTGGCATTCCCACACTTTGAGTAAACGACCAACCAATAATTAATGATCGAGATAAAGCAAATGCCCTAAACAACCAATTTAGCTCTGTATTTACCCAAGAAAAGTACCCCATCCCCCAAATAGCCCCCTCTACTTACCCCAACATCCCCCTTCTCGAAATTGGCATAGATGGCGCAATAAAGCAGCTGGAAAATTTAAACCAGAATAAAGCTACAGGCTGAACTCCCAGCTAGAGTCCTTAAAGAAACTGCAAAGCAGATAGCTCCCATCATCACCCAAATTTTCCAACAATCATACAACACAGGTAAACTTCCTAATGACTGGCTACAAGCATTAGTAACTCCTATACACAAAAAGAGCCATAAATCTGACCCAGCTAACTACAGACCCATATCACTAACCTGCATCCTCTGTAAAGTAATGGAACATATCCTAAGCAACATGTGGAAACACCTGCACAAGCATAACATCATTCTCCACTTCCAGCACGGATTCCAGTCGGCACTGTCTTGTGAATCTCAACTCATTGAGACAGTCCACGACTGGATGACTGCTATGGACAACAAGACCCAAATTGACGCAATCCTGCTTGACTTTGCTAAAGCCTTCGACAAAGTGCCTCACCTACGTCTTCTATCAAAATTGACCTCCTACGGAATCACTGGAAACACTCAAAATTGGATCAAATCTTTTCTATCCAACCGCAAACAGAGTCTCAGTTAACGGTGCCCTGTCGGACATCACAGATGTCACATCTGGTGTCCCACAGGGTTCAGTTCTAGGACCTGTCCTCTTCTTGCTCTACATAAATGACATAAATGGGAACATCAAATCTTCTATACGCCTTTTTGCAGATGATAGTATTATATATAGTAAAATTTCTTCCAAAACCGACCATGAAATTCTCCAAATTGACCTTTGCCAACTCCAAACATGGTCAGACAAATGGCAAATGGAATTTAATGTATCTAAATGCGTCCACCTTCCAATAACAAACAAAACTAAACCCAGCACACACAAGTACTCGCTTTCTGGCCAGCCATTATCCACCGTATCCAGCCACTCATACCTCGGAGTAAAATTGGATTCCAAATTAACCTGGACAAATCACGTCACTGACATAACTTCAAAATCTTCGAAATGTTTAGGCATGATTAAACGAACTCTTGGCCCATGTAAACCCGAAGTTAAGCAAACAGCGTACAACATGCTAATCCGGCCAAAACTTGAGTACTCTTCACCCATATGGAATCCCCACACCTTTTCACAAGTTAAAAGCCTTGAAAGAGTGCAACACTCTGCTGCCAGATTTGTTAAAAATGATTACAGACGGAACACAAATCCAGCAGATCTAATTACTGCCCTTGGATGGCCAACCCTCGAACGAAGGCGCATTATCAAACAAGCCACCACCTTCTACAATATTCTAAACAACATTATTGAGATCACCCCCCCCTCCGGGCCTACTAACTCGCTCTCGAACCCGTGGACAATACATAGCCCCCAAGTGTCGTATAAATGCAATGGTCTTTTCATTTTATCCCAGAGCCATTCGCATATGGAATATGATTCCATCAAAAATTACCAACATAAAAAACCCAAAATCATTTCAAGAAGCAACTCCCTTTCACCACACCTCTCCACCTAAACTGCCTTTAAAACACAGTGCTCAGCGTAAACTTATCCATGGTGTGGGTAGGGAGACTGTCTATGTGTGCATGTGGCAAGGCAGCGACAGTATCCATACACACAACCAACCTATTAAAAATTTTCGTTAAACATCCTATACATAAAATAAATAAAACTATCAGATAAAAACCATTTCAGCAACATTAATGATACTAGTCTTTTAATTGAACGTACCACCCACAGCGCATGCGCACAGTCCACCACAAACTCCTGCGTTAGCCCAAGCTTGGGCTGTTTGGAGTAAACCACTTGAGACTTGAGCACATAATACATCTTGACAGGAGAAGGAGTTTATGTGATTAGTGTAAAAGAAAAATATACACATACAGAATATGATTAGCGTATTGTCACGGAGTTTCATGTTCATCGAATTTACAGACACATTTTGTTTTTAGTATCGTAAAATTTCACTATTGTTATGTGTGTGGTACTTGTGATTGACACATGACAAGGTATTTGTATTTGTCACGCCACAAAGAACATTACATATGTTACAAACTGGTTGTGCTGAATGAGTTCACAATTGTGACATAATAGTGCACTCCTTGTTTTAGTTTCTGTGGTCAGATTCTACTGGTCACATTGCTGCTTATGGAGATGTAGTATTGAACATATCACAGACATACCCAGTTATCTGGACTAATGTAATTTGAAATGATTTGTTGCAGGGATCCGGTGTCGCAGATTAGGATTGCTGAAATGGGTTTGGGTTTGAGTAGGAAGGACACGTTTATCCTAGGGTGGACACCAATACAGAACTTCTCACACGTTCAGTATACCTTCAACATCCCCAATGGTGTGCCTGTCTGGGTGAAAATGCGATTCACCAACAACGGTTTGTGTTTTCAGGGCTACTCCAGAAATATTAGTAATTTCTCCCGTGCTTAACAAGTCATAACAACAGCTACTTTTATTCACATTTAACTTTCACATCTTCCGTTGTTTAGCTGATTATTTGGCATTGTTGTGCATGTCAAATAAATTTCATGATACATTGTCATCATTCCTGTATCGGTCGGCTTCCTGGCTAAAATTATGTAATTATCTTGATCTTACATTTAACACAATCGCAGATGCATATATTTATTTAACATGAATATTTCATGGATTGTTCAGCTACAGCATAGTATATTATTTTATTATATATATATATATATATATATATATATATATATATATAAAACAATCCATACTTCTCTGTCATCCATCTCTTGTACCTCTTACCTGCCACCACAAATGCCATCCAACCGAGATAAACAATAGTTGTTTATTGTGTAACATTAGATGCCTGTTTGTTCATGGAACTTGTGAATCATGTTTCAGTTGACCTGAGTATAGTTGGCCACGCTGAGAAGTCCATAACAGTGGACAGCTCAGCACCGATTGCTGGTCAAATTTATGATGGTGATAAGATGAAAAAAGATGCTGCCTTCCAATCATCCTCCACTAGATATTGTGCAAACTGGCATGGATTCAACGACCCACAAAGTGGAATTTGTAAGATGATTGGACACATTAATTGATGCTGCTGAAATAGTGATTACTAATCACCATAACCAAACAGTGTTATAGTTATTACAAAAATAAAGCAAGTTAGCCAGTTTTAGATCAAGTAATGTACATATTATGTTGTAACATTTTGTTTTTGGAATTATGTGAATTTTTTATGAAATATAGAAGGATACTTTATGAGATGGAATCTTTGCAGGGACAACAGTTTATCCAATTTTGGATATGTTATTAATAATGCAGGTTTAGTAGATTTGTAAGCTGTAGCACTGTCTAATGCAAGTTCTTTTTCTAAATGCAACACAATAGTATAAATGTAATCCAATATTATGGTACTATATAATCAAGATGTAGATGACAAAACCCATGCTAACATTTGTCACACATGTTGCAGTGACATTCGTGTTTGCATTGGGAACCACGGCTGGTGCTGATGATGTAGTCAACTACACGAGACTGTCCTATGATCAGACAAGTTATTGTGTGGATGGACTGCAACTGCAGCACAAACACACATACATCGCAAGTGTCACTGCCATCAACGCTGCACTGATAGAGAGGAACGTGACAGCCCACTCAGATGGAGGTAGGGCAGGCATTGTAGCTGGTTGTGGGTATTTGTGCATGTGGATGTATGTTTACTTACCCATGTGGAACAATTACATCTCAGTTAATCATTTTAGCATTTAAATATTATGTTATTACTTTTAACTATGTACATAAATTTTTTTACAGTCTTTAACTCATAATAATTACAGATATAAAACATTATTAAATGCAAACTTTTTATGATTTGAACACTGATTTCATTCATACGCCATATTACAGCGCCCCAGAATAATTATATGGATGGGTCAATGTATAAGAAATTTCCGGCAGTTTTATTCCATTTGATATGAATGTTGTAACTGATATACTACTGTTTCTTATAACATGCTAACATACCTGGGTTTCAGTCTACGTTGATACGACCCCTCCAGTTAAAGGGTTGGTAAGCGATGGCAAAAACCCTGATACTGACACCATGTATACGTCAGAACCTGCCACTGTGGCAAGCACTTGGAAGCAGTTTTCTGACCCTGAATCTGGTCTAAGATGTTACCATGTCGGCATATATAGAAAGACAGCAGGTGAGACAACAACCTATGTTTTACACATATTTTTTACTACAATTTCCACACGTGATCAGTGCCAAATGTGGCAAATATTCCATGAAAATAAAATTTGTGTCAAGTAAATTGTCTGCCTCTTTAGTAACACAAGTGTCAAGTAAATTGGTGTTACAATTATGATTACACCATTTTTGTTTTAACATAGCAAGGTGTGTCCTTTTTCCACATTGATAAACCAATGAATGGTGCTGATTTGATGTTTCTCCAGTGATACTGATGTCATTAAATATGAATCATCCAAAAGGCATCCATATTACAAATGCCAAGCATACGACTGAAAAATGTTTTTCTCCAAATTGGTGGAGCATGAAAACAAACATTTAGAGTACAATGATTGTACTCTAAATTCAAGGCTTGGATATATATATATATATATATATATATATATATATATATATATAATTATGGTGGGGGTCGGTCACAGAGGGTGACCTAGTGGCGGAGTGACCCCCACCGATACCATGTGAATTGTATATAAGTCAGTAGTGGTACAGATAGTACTGGTAGTGGGTAGCTGATAGGCATGATTTACTAATTTTGTGTAAACACCTTTTGGGGGCCGGCATGCTTGCTGAGATTATTGGATGTATCTTATTTTGATGGTGTATGCTTGCCTAATTTCATGCTCCTTAATTAATAAATCTAAATGTCATTCTTTGGCTTATTTCAGTCTACGCTGGACTTGTGTTGTTATTTTGCATAAATGAATTTATGTGACAGCGGCGCATAAAGGATTTTATGCGAGATGACAGGGCAATGAAGGCGATTTGAGGTTAGACCTTTTGTGGTAGAGAGAGTATTGGCCTAATTACTCGCTCACGCGTATGGATACACCAACCACATGACCTAGAGCCAGCCTCTCTCGATTTCCAAGTTAGCTTGTGTCGTTGTGAGACCTTTGCGCTGCAAATATTTCCGAATTTCTATTGTTACTGATTATTCGTTATCGCTGAATTTGTTGATTTATATATATATATATATATATATATATATATATATATATATATAGTGAGTTCCAAAAATAGAGATCACCAGCTTTTTGGACTCGAACCCTGGCCCTCTCGATTGACAGGTCGATGCTCTAGCCACCAAGCTACTGCACCCCATGTTAATTTATTTTATTTGTAGTTTGTTTGATGTCTTCGTTATCTCTACCTTTCACCCTTTTAAATGTTGATTCATGCAACTTTAGGTAACGTCAATGAGGAGTCTTTGATGCACACTGAGAAGACTGCAGCATCCGTCAGCATGCTTGAGTTGCACCACTTCCACCTGCATCATGGCGACTTTGTCCGTGTCAATGTGACAGCCACAAACAAGGCTGAGTTGAGTAGTTCTGCGACGTCCGACGGGTTTACTGTTGACCTGACAAAGCCTAAAATGTTGCTGCTGGTCGACGGTGACGACCCACAAAGTGACTTGCAATACACTGTGAGTAAAAGCCAGAAGGAGGCTGTTGACTGGTGGAATTTCACACTGGAATATTATGTGTAGACATGTCTACAGTGGATTGTAGTGTCTACAGTGGGTTGTAATGTCTACAGTGGATTGTAATGTCTACAGTGGATTGTAGTGTCTATAGTGGGTTGTAGTGTCAGTGTCTACAGTGGATTGTAGTGTCTACAGTGGGTTATTGTGTCTACAGTGGGTTGTAGTGTCTACAGTGGGTTGTAGTGTCAGTGTCTACAGTGGGTTATTGTGTCTACAGTGGGTTGTAATGTCTACAGTGGGTTGTAATGTCTACAGCGGGTTGTAGTGTCTATGGTGGGTTGTAGCGTCTACGGTGGGTTGTAGCGTCTATGGTGGGTAGTGGTGTCTACAGTGGGTTGTGGTGTCTATGGTGGGTTGTGGCATCTATGGTGGGTTGTGGCATCTACGGTGGGTTGTGGTGTCTATGGTGGGTTGTGGCGTCTATGGTGGGTTGTGGCGTCTATGTTGGGTTGTGGCGTCTATGATGGGTTGTGGTGTCTGTGGTGGATGGTGGCGTCTGCGGTGGGTTGCAGCGTCTATGATGGGTTATTGTGTCTGTGGTGGATGGTGGCTTCTGCGGTGGGTTGTGGCATCTGCAGTGGGTTGTGGCATCTTGTCAAGGACTCTGATTGTCAAGGACTCTGATTGTCAAGGACTCTTATTGTCAAGGACTCTTATTGTCAAGGACTCTTATTGTCAAGGACTCTGATTGTCAAGGACTCTGATTGTCAAGGACTCTAATTGTCAAGGACTCTTATTGTCAAGGACTCTTATTGTCAAGGACTCTTATTGTCAAGGACTCTTATTGTCAAGGACTCTTATTGTCAAGGACTCTGATTGTCAAGGACTCTTATTGTCAAGGACTCTTATTGTCAAGGACTCTAATTGTCATGGACTCTTATTGTCAAGGACTCTTATTGTCAAGGACTCTGATTGTCAAGGACTCTTATTGTCAAGGACTCTAATTGTCAAGGACTCTTATTGTCAAGGACTCTTATTGTCAAGGACTCTGATTGTCAAGGACTCTGATTGTCAAGGACTCTTATTGTCAAGGACTCTGATTGTCAAGGACTCTGATTGTCAAGGACTCTTATTGTCAAGGACTCTGATTGTCAAGGACTCTGATTGTCAAGGACTCTGATTGTCAAGGACTCTTATTGTCAAGGACTCTGATTGTCAAGGACTCTTATTGTCAAGGACTCTAATTGTCAAGGACTCTTATTGTCAAGGACTCTGATTGTCAAGGACTCTGATTGTCAAGGACTCTGATTGTCAAGGACTCTTATTGTCAAGGACTCTGATTGTCAAGGACTCTGATTGTCAAGGACTCTTATTGTCAAGGACTCTGATTGTCAAGGACTCTTATTGTCAAGGACTCTTATTGTCAAGGACTCTAATTGTCAAGGACTCTAATTGTCAAGGACTCTTATTGTCAAGGACTCTGATTGTCAAGGACTCTGATTGTCAAGGACTCTTATTGTCAAGGACTCTGATTGTCAAGGACTCTGATTGTCAAGGACTCTGATTATACTGTATAGCAATCATTAGTGTGAAGGAATCATGTATGCTTACAACTACTCTGTCTTGTAAATGTCTTCTGTTCTAGGATTCAACAACAACCTTGACTGCAACTTGGTCATTTGTTGACCCTGAGTCAATGATTGACCATTACAAGATATCAGCTTACGAGATACATGGAGGGAAGTTGAGGCTGATATATCCGACTTTGTGAGTGTTAAGTTTGTCTAATTAACTGCTAACGTCTATGGGTTACTGTGTTATAATTTCTTATTTATGTTTTGTGAAACAGACTGTGTCTTTTCCAAGCAACATCTGACAAGTATCATAGGTAAATGTTTGTGTATATGACAAAGTCAAAACTACATGTATATGACAAAATCCTTATATTAATATTTGTCATATGTGTTGCAGTGATATTCCTGTTATCAAATATACAAGACTGTTCCACAATCTGACAATTTATTGCATGGATTTACATGTCATAAACTTCACACTTCACCCCCTGGTAGAGCTGTTTCTTCCAACACCAACTTGACTTTACACTTCACCCCTGGCAGACATGTTTCTTCCAACATCAACTTGACTTTACACCAAGGGCTTATTCTTTTGGATGTGATGTCAGTGACATGATGTCAGTGTCAGTATTACTAGTTGACACTGATCAAACCATCTCTTTGATATTGATTTGATAAATTTATTTAACCATATTCAGTGTGTTTTCCCTGACAGTATTCAAAGCGGTATCAAAAATGTATCCGTATATGTTTCTGAATCTTATCTAGATACATTGGTGATGTCTGATTAACAATACTTTTTATGTACAACTACAAGTTTGTAAGCAGATGTAATCACTAAAAGTCGGTCATTAACTTTAGTTATGAACATATTATAACCGGAGAGGTAGAGGTGGAGTGACCAAATCAAGAGGGATACTGGGCTCCCACTGTTTTTTTTAACAAGATTGCCATCCAAGCCAACCCAGGAATTGTATTACCCTTTGAAGTTGCAATAAATACCACACTGCTCTGAAACTTTCATATCAGCACTTATTGTTACTCCTAAATCCTTTTCTTATGGTAGTACCTAGAACATTATCTCCCATGTTATAGTTTACATTCAAGTTCCCGTGTCCTGTGTGTAAGCATTTACATTTCCCAAAATTGCATAACATCTGCAATTTTTCAGACCATTTAACTAATTTGTCTGGATCTTTTTGTGAATGTTGTAGAATAATAAAGGTCCTAATACTGATCCTTGTGGTACCCCATTCAAAACTGATTTCCAGTTTGAAAATTCTCCATCTACTAATACACGCTGTCTTCTGTCAGTCAGCCATTTTCTATCTAGTTGATTATGCCATCCCCGATGCTATGGGATTTTAATTTAAGTAGTAATCTTTGATGTGGCACTTTGTCGAAAGCTTTTTGAAAATCTAAATATCTACTGGTGATTCCTCGTCTGTCCACTTAGTGATTTCTTCTAAAAAAACAACATATTTATTAAGCATGACCTTTCTTTTTTTAATCCAAGTTGAGATGGATTTAATTATTTATGTCTAGCAATTAAGTCCACCATATGGTCTTTAATAAACCTTTCTAATAATTTATAAATCACTGATGATAAACTTACATACTGGTCTGTAATTCTCTGACTTATTTCTCGAGCCCTTTTTAAATAATGGTATGATGTTTACTTCTTACCATTCAAAAGAAACCACTCCCTCTTTTAGCGACAAGTTGAACACTCTTGCAAGTGGTATATTAATTAAAAATAGTTTTGGAGGAATTCCATCAACTCCAGGTGATTTATTATCCTTCATTGCCTTTATTTTCTTAGCTACCATTTCTGGAGTTACAAATAACTGCCATAAGTAGTCCGATTTAGCCTCCTGAAATTTAGCATCTGGAACTGGTAATGAACTAATATCCTCTCTGATAAACACTGAACTGATGTATCCATTTAGGTCTTCCGCCATTAACCCATTAGAGCCCGCAATGGCCGTGGCTGGCGGCTCTGTCCAGTCCTGGAACGGCCGCCACTGGCTGCATACAGGACCTACTATTTAAAAAAATCCTGGTGATTAACTACTGAACTAAATGCTACAAAATTTTGCCACATCCTAGCAGATACATTTTGCAACAACATCAGTGCGTTACGTGCATGGGTTGCCCTTTTGGAAGTCTTGATTTTCATCGGTTTTATTTCTATATTTTTCATGACAAAATATGGTGTAACCTGAAAAATAACCGTCAGAATTTTCAGTGGTGCAAAGCTAACACATATAGCTACATTTTCTTTGTTGGGTTGCATAGGGTTATAGCATGGGATCATTGTCAAATGTCAGTCGCAACAAAGTTTTAACAAATTTACTATTTTGTCTTTGCAAATTGTGATCAAATGTCAACATTTTATTAATATATCCTGTTTCTATGTATACAGGCATGTGGAGAAATTACTACTCTTCAAAATAAATACAACTCGTAATTGTCAATATTGAATAGTTTTTTTCTACAGATTTCTGAACACAAGGAGGTAAAATCGCTCAAAATTTGCCAGAAATCCTGGGAACAGGGGTACATGTTTTTATAAAATGCTGGGGCCTAATGAGTTAAAAAAAACCTTGTGATATTATATTTATGCAATAACCAACACAAATCCGATGTAGTAGTGAATAGATAAATAAATGATGCTTTTATTACAAAGTGGACTGCTTATCACACAGCCACATTGGGAAGAACATTAACAGGAATGTGAGCTCCTCAAATGCAAGCCAGACATGAACTGAACACATGTACAGCCCCGTCCAGCAAGTTTCTCAGAGCCCACATTCCTACAAGCATGACGATAACATATATACATCAAGAAGTTGTCATGAACATATAATGCAAAGAATACAGACATTCCACCACCAACACACAAATTTAATTACAAACAGGTGGGGCTATTTAGCCACAAGGTCACCCACAAACCTGTGACCACCCCAACACAGTTGGAGCTGCATTAAATGCCTCTTCGTAATTTGTGTAGTGTTTAACAAATAGCACAGAATAGAGGGGTGCAACTTCCCGGAGGACAGCGAGTGACATTGTGGACTGTGCATACAAGTCAAGTATAACAGGAAAGTTAATAAGATCTCTTTGTGTTGCCAGTTCCGAATGGAAGATTATACCTGGTAACGCCACCAAGTGGACAACAGATGAAACTCTGGACCTGAAGATTGGCGCCGACTACAAGATGCGTGTGTCGGCAGTAAATGGAGCTGGCTTGACCACAGTCCATTATACCAACGGGCTGTTGGTTGACCCAACGCCACCTGGGGTATATCTCTTTTACACACAAATTGCAGCATGAATGCATAGGCATGCACACTTAGACAGGCATGCTTACATAGGCATGCATGCACACATCCATAGGCATGCACACTTATACAGGCATGCTTACATAGGCATGCATGCACACATGCATAGGCATGCACACTTAGACAGGCATGCTTACATAGGCATGCATGCACACATCCATAGGCATGCACACTTATACAGGCATGCTTACATAGGCATGCATGTACACATGCATAGCCATGCACACTTAGACAGGCATGCTTACATAGGCATGCACACTTAGACAAGCATGCTTACATAGGCATGCATGCATACATGCGTGTGTGCACAGATACACACACAGATGCACACGCACACATTGAGACGTATGCACACCCACACACATATTTTGGACACAGTTGGAGAGTTTGGGACACAATTGGTTTTTAACCGAGAGTTCAATCAGCACAATTCTCATAAATACTACCCTCTCATAAAGGGTAGACTACACGTATACAGGGGTAATTGGAATTAATCACCACAGTATGACTACATACTGTATCAAGACATTGAGTTTGTTTGTCAAACACAATTGGGCGATTTTGTGATCAGACAATTGAAAGCTGTGACAACCTTTCCTAAATATAGCACACAAGGCATGTGCAACAATTGTGTAGTTACCTGTATGTTTTTCTGTTTCGCCTCTGCAGATTCTGTTTGTGCATGCGGGCGCCCTCTTGGGAGAGTCGGAGGAACTGATCGATGGTTACGTTGTACATCACAACGAAGACGGCATTCAAGCCTCGTGGACAGCCATTGATGTGGAAAGTGGCATCCAAGAATATCTTGTTGGTATTGGAACGGCACGAGGTAACAGTCACAATATTCATATCATATCCCCTGTATATATGCATGCATGCATAACACTGGGTAGCCCAACTAATGTCCCATTGTTTGCCTAAGTGGCTATGTTCTATAAACAGAAAGTGGTGTAACCTTCTAACCACCATTATGTGTGTGCAGCATGTATGCAACACTATTTAATTAACTGGATAAATATTAGTGTCCCTGGTCCATACTGATAAAATCACTTTTTCTGTGTGTCTGTGCATAATGAAATATGTAATAAATGTATAATTTTAAAGATTTCTGTTGTTCATTATGGTATATGTGTTATTGGTCATGAAAACGTTATCACAAAAGACAACTGGTAGATGAAACACCTCATTATAAACGTTAGTCAAAATCTATCCATAATAACCAAAAATAAAACTTTCCAAATATACAATCACAAAATCCCTGTGTGTACTTTTACCAAGGTCTCTCAATGTTTTAATCATGCTAGAATGCAGCTGAGTCGTTTGTGTTGGTCCATTTGACAGGTCAGACAGATGTGCTGGAATTCAAGAGCAGGGGTCTATCAGAAGATGGGTACATCAACAATGTGAATCTGGCACTCACTGATGTCTCGACCAACTCCCCAGTTTACTACGTCACAGTGAAGGCAATAAACAGAGCGGGCAAGGAGAGTGCTGTCATGTCTTCAAGGTAAAAATTACATGTAAAGGGTGACATGCCACCTCAGTAGGGTATTTTATATGTGAAAATTATGCAAACATCAAGTAAGAAAGAGTAGGTTAAGGGGAGTAAAAATTGTGGAACTTTTTTCACTCGGACACACTGGTGCCATGGTAACAAACAATATGACTGTCATAATGAAAAAATATAGCTTACTTTGTACATGGTCCATGACCATTACTATGACAGATAGGACCACAATTCTTTCACTAGCATATGTAGACTACATGATATTATGCAATAACAACCTTCCATTTGAAATATAAATAAATTACATTTTATTTTTAATTGAAAATATTGTTGACAAAAATCAAATGTTTTTTCATTATAGGTGCCTACATTACAAATAAATTATGCAATTTATTACAAATATAAGGTTGTTATTGCAGGGAGATAGTAATGAAGAGTACAGCAGAGTAAATCTGATTGATCTGACTTTAATATTACCAGACATCTGTGGATTACAAATAAAAAAAATGCATTTTCCTTAAATTGTTTAATTAATTGATTTTCCATAAATTGTTTCATTGATTTATTTATATAAAACATTTATATAATTGTTTTATTTTTTTATTAATTTTTGTTTATGTAATGACACATTTTACATAGGTATTTATTTATGTTTTATTTTGTTTATATATTGTTTTGACGTGTATATTTTATCTTCATTATATATCTGTGTATGTAACAGTGGATGTGATTGATGGCCCATTGAAAATCACGCGATAAACGTCACATGATCACCATCATGATATAAAGTTTTTTCTACTATTATACTACTAAATGGCCGTATGAATAACAGGATTTATTACATGACAGAAGCACGCTTTATCCATGTATAAAATTATTTACAGGTATGTAATTGTCATAAATGTGAACCTTTTGATAGTAAACATGCAAAGCTATCAGAATATGTCAACAACACAATTGGAGTAATTTTTGTCAAAAATCTTCTTTTCAGGTGGGGTATCTGTCCTTAAGCAGTGCATGTTAATATGGCAGGTATAAGGAATGATTCCGTCCGAATTAGTAATTCTTTTCTACTAAATGGCTGATTCTATTCCAGTTATGTTAAGCGGAGTCCACTGTATATCATATTAAGAATCATGAGTTCGTATGAAAATAATTTCTGCAATTTATGCTAAAAGTGCATATCATGTTTCAGTCCCATCAGAATGGTGTCAGGAGACATTGCAGGGGTTGTCTACGATGGGCCGGACACTCGAGTGGACATTGACTATGACTTGGACATGTCAGACATCAGCGTTACCTTCAGTGGCTATGAGAGCCAGCGTGACGGTGTGTCACACTACTACTGGGCTGTTGGTTCTGCTCCCAGACTTGATGACGTCATGCCGTACAGCAGTGCTGACCTGCTGACAAATGATGGGGAGCCTAATGGCATTCTAGGTGAGAATGCACTGAAATAGCTTATCAGTTATATCGACGCTGTTTATAAGTCTGCTGCTAATAATGAAATCACTTGATCACTCTACTGTTAGAACAGGTAAAATGCAAAGTATAAAGTTTTATATCGGAATTGTGATTCAGATAAATAATTTTGTCAGGTCCACTTCTGATATCATATATAAAAAAATCATAGTTGCTGCAAGAAACAGAAAAGTGCATAAAATGTAGAAAATTTGCTGCAAATACTGCATGGTTATGCATACTGCACTCCAATAAGTATTTACCATGAGTATTTTTAACATTGTATTGTACTTTTTCTTTAATCAAAAACAATAAATGCTAGAAGCCAACCAATATTAATGACATTTTACAATTGTTTCTACAACAAACAACAATATCTTGATGTGTGAAATTCTTGAGAGAAAGTAACAAGTGAAATGCCAGACCATTTCTGTAATTTCGTTTTTCATTAAAAAAAATGCTGTATTTAATCTTGACTTTTAGTGTTCATCAGGCATTGGCGGCAGTGGTAAAGGCCACAGTCAACTGGCACTGTCGGTGGGGGTGAAGTACTACATATCAGTGCGTGCCTTGACTGGTGCCGGCACTGTCCTTGAGTCTACCTCGGATGGCTTTGTTGTTGATGTGACACCCCCAGTAGCAACCATTACATCTGTGGGAAATGTACTGTTGAACACATCAGCAGCAGTATCTGTTGTATACCAAGAGGAGACTGACTTGTTCACGGCGTCGTGGGACGTCAACGACCCCGTGAGCAAGGTGACTGATATGTGGCTACGTCAGGGAACATACCCAGGTATGGAATTGTGTAATTGTCCTAATTGCTATGCCAATGTACAAGACAAAAATTAATGTATTTGTCTGCAAAACATCTAAGTGTCTAATTTTATAAAATGCAACCATCCATGTGCATGCTAGCACACATGCATGCACATATGAATTAACACACATAAAATAAAAAAAATTATATTATATTTAGGGCAAGTAATTGTAAATCCAGAAATGGTAGCAAAGAAAATAAAGGCAATGAAGGACAATAAACCACCTGGAATGGATGCAATTCTTCCAAAACTACAAATTAGTAGACCACGTGCAACTTGTCATTAAAAGAGGGAGTGGTTCCTGTTGAAGGAAAGAAGCAAACATCATACCATTATTTAAAAAGGGTTCGAGAAATAAGTCAGAGAATTACAGGCCAGTGAGTTTAACATCAGTGATTTGTAAATTATTAGAAAGGTTAATCAAAGACCATATGTGGACTTCCTTGTTAGGCATAAATTATTAAATTCATCTCAACATGGATTCCTAAAAGCGAAGACATGATTAACAAATATGTCATGTTGTTTTTGAAGAAATCACTAAGTGGCTAGACGAGGGATCACCAGTAGATATTATGTACTTAGATTTTCAGAAAGCTTTTGACAAAGTGCCACATCAAAGATTACTACTTAAATTAAAAGCCCATGGTATCGGGGATGGCATAATTGACTGGATAGAACAATGGCTGATTGACAGAAGACATCGTGTTGTAGTAGATGGAGTGGGGTACCACAAGGATCAATAGTAGGACCTTTATTATTCTTAATATAATATCAATGACTTGGACGATAATATAACAAGCAAAGTTCTGAAATTTGCAGATGACACAAAATTGTTTAGAAGGGTTAACAATGATGGTGATAACAAACATTTATAAAACAATTTAGACAGATTAGTGAAATGGTTTGAGAAATAGCAGATGTTGTTTAATTTTGGGAAATGTAAATGCCTACATACAGGACATGGGAACTTGGATGTAAACTATAAAATGGGAGATACTGTTCTGGGTACTACTGTAAAAGAAAATTACTTAGGAGTTACAATAAGTGCTGACATGAAAGTTTCAGAGCAGTGTGGTATTGCAGCTTCAAAGGGCAACCAAATTCTTGGGTTGATTAGGAGAAATATAACATACAAGGTGAAAAAACTAATTATACCTCTGTATATAGCAATAGTTAGGCCTCATTGAAAATAGTATACAAGCTTGGAGACCATATTGTAAGAAGGATATAGATATGCTTGAAAGAATACAGAGGAGAGCAACTAAAATGATTCCAGAACTGAGAGTAGCAACTAAAATTATTCCAGAACTGAGAAACCTTAGTTATGAAGAACGACTGAAAGAGTGTAGTTTAACAACCCTAGACACAAGGCGGTTAAGAGGAAAGCAAACAAAGTTTTTAAGATATTGAATGGATATGAAAATATTGATTGAAATATCTTTTTCTCATTCAAGAAAGATAATAGAACTAGAGGACATGAGGTAACTTTAGTAAAGGATCAATGTTGATTGGATATCAGAAGTACTCATTCTCACAGAGAACAATCAAGGAATGTAACAAATTATCTACAGATTGTGTAACTGCTAGCAGCGTGAATATGTTTAAAAACAAGGTAGACACATATCTCAGGAGGGTGGATTACACATAGATTAAAAATATTTACTCTCGATAAGTCAATGGCTTCCTTGTCCACTTGCCATTTGGACCTTTGCCTTGGATAGCAACCTTGTTAAATATGTGTGTGTCACTTGCTGATGGACCAGCTAGCCCATACTGAATGTATATACTGTATATAAGAGCCAACAAATTCAAGGAATCCATAGTATTATGCAAGTTGTTACATGGGAATTGTGCATATCAAGAAAGTCAGCCTATAAATCTGTCTGTGCATTATTGAAACAGTGTTTGTTCTTTTTTAGAGTTTCTGACAAAATTAATTAACATAGTAAGCAAGTTGTTTTCTGCAGATGCTGACGATATCAACCCATCCATGTGGATTGGTAACATTACCAGTCTACAGAATGGACTCATCACACCACGCACGGGTGGACAAACCAACATCATCACCATAGATACTACTAATGTGGTAATTACGCTTGTTATAACATATGTACACAGTTGGATTGGTGACATATAGATGTGTGTGTATGTGTGTGCATATTGCTAGACCAGAGATTCACTGACCTGTTGTTGATAGGATTTACGTTGTGTATGTTAGTATGTGTGTGTTATGTGGGGTAGTATAGTGGTAAGAACGTTAGACTCTTACGTTGTGTGTATGTGTGTGTTATGTGGGGTAGTATAGTGGTAAGAACATTAGACTCTTATGTTGTGTGTGTGTGTGTGTGTTATGTGGGGTAGTATAGTGGTAAGAACTTAAGGCTTTTACGTTGAATTTTCTTGCAGCCATTTTGAAGCTTGGCTACGAGACAGTAATGGATATAAATGAATGAGTAGTCTTCACACAGTAATTGCAGCATGGCTGAATGCTTCCCAGAGAAGTTGAGTTGGCATTCGAACAGGATGAAGTGTAAAGTGCTTTGTACAGTCCCAAGGACTTTACACAGTGCTATATAAGAACATACCTTTTTAAAAGATTATACAATTGTTTTATAATTTCCGTGGTATGAGAGCCTTCTTAATACCATTCTTGTTTGTCTTACATCACACCACTGTTGACCAGGTCGGGTTAACCACAACACGAATGTCCCCGGTACTGACAGTGGACACATCCGCACCTCTTGAAGGTGTTGTCAACTGCCCAGAATTTGTGCAGGGTAAAGCAATTTTTACATTAAATTTAAATATTAATATTTAACTTTAAATAAATATTAAAATGTCATTTAAATTATAAAAATGACATGTCACTTTAAATATTTAAATTTAAGCTCAGCTCTCTCCTTCATATTGTATCTGTCAAACCAGCATCTGATTTTAGGTCCTCGATGTAGCTAAGAGCGGGCCGTCCCCTTGAAGCATGTTTTGACTGGTGAATTGTTATTTAAGGTTTCTGTACTGAATCAGCATGTTGCATTCATTTGGGGTCATTTGTACAACTTCAGTGGACCATCATCAAATGAAATATATTTCTCATGGCATGATCTACTTCTGCTGACTAACTGCCTATCATATTTGATTATATATATATATATATATATATATATATATATATATATATATATATATATATATATATATATGTAGTTGTCAAATTTATGAGAACAAATATTCTGAAAAAAATTTAAAATAAAGATAACTGTCCACGTTAACAGGGAGCAAATACCTAAATATTCCTGTTCACTGACCAGCTGTCCTCTCGTTAGACAGCCATTTTCAGTTGGTACATCAAGAAATTCCATACGTAGCAGGTGTCAGTGAGTTCATACAAGGCAGGGGCTATTGTACAGTTCTGTTTTGTACAGATCTATTTCTTTTTGGTGTTCTTCCAGCATGATGTTAAAGGTGTTTCCTGTTTCTACTATATTTATGTCAAACCTCACTTGATTGTATCACGAGAAACGGAATCAGTATATATAATATATTATATATATATACCATTCTGTGATTAAGATTTGTGTTTGCCACCAGGAGGAGACTCGCTGGAGTGCAGCTGGAGTGGCTTCGTTGAGAAGGAAAGTGAGATTGACTTCTATAAGTTTGGTGTGGGCAAGGTGGAAGGTGATGACAGTGTCTACACATTCCACCGTGTCATAGCTGGAGTCACGTCACACCGGGCAACGGGTGAGTTGTCAGTAATGATCACATGTATGTGGTATAGCTGTGTCGGCCTGTAGGAGTGTAGCATTGTGTGACACAAGGAGTGACATTGGTAGGAGAGGGAGAGATGAAAGAATTGAGGGAGAAAGATATAAGGGAGACATTTAAGGTGATGGACAGGTGGGAGAGAAAGAAAAGAGATGTGTGAGAGAGGAGGAAGAAATGATATTATGATAGTTATGTATGAGAGGGGGATGAGAAAGGAGTGAAAGGAATGAGGGAAAGATGGGAGAGACAATTATTTCACAGAGAGAAGAGAGAGAGGAGAAGGGTCAGAGAGATAGGAGATGGAAAGAGAGGAAAGGGGTCAGAGAGAGGAGAAGATTAAGGGAGAGAAGAGAGAAAGAGGAAAAGGGTCAGAGAGAGAGAAAGAGAGAGTGAAAGAGAGGAGAGGGGTCCGAGGGAGAAGAGAGAGGAGAAGGGTCAGAGGGAGAAGAGAGAGAAGGGTCAGAGAGAGAAAAGAGAGGAGAGGGGTCAAAGAGAGAGGAGAGGGGTCAGAGAGAGAAGAGTGAGGACAGAGGGTCAGAGAGAAATAGGGAGGGATGGAGGGAGGGAGAAAGAGAGGAGAGGGGTCAGAGAGAAATAGGGAGGGATGCAGGGAGGGAGAAAGAGAGGAGAGGGGTCAGAGAGAGAAGGGAGAGAAGAGAGGAGATGGTTTATAGAAAGAGAGAGGGAGGGAGGGAGGGAGGGAGAGAGAGGAGAGGTGTCATAGAGAGAAAAGAGAGAGGAGAAGGGTCAATGAGAGAGGAGAGGTGTCAGAGAGAGGTGAGGGGTCAGAGAGAGGAGAGGGGTCAGAGAGAGGAGAGGTGTCAGAGAGAGGAGAGGGGTCAGAGAGAGGAGAGGGATCAGAGAGAGGAGAGGGGTCAGAGAGAGGAGAGGGGTCAGAGAGAGGAGAGGTGTCACAGTGAAGCCAGTGTTATAAATATATCATCACGACAAATCAGGCAGTTCTCAGTGAGATGATGCATTGTGTTGCTTCACGTAGGCATGAAGAATGGGGGCCTGAAGCACAAGACAACATATTATGTGACAGTGACTGCTATCAACAAAGTTGGTTTGGCGACGACTGCTTATTCAAAACCAATGGTAGTTGATGATACGCCACCACAGGTTTGTTGACTTTCAGCTCATGTATGGTCATTTCATTTTCCATAGGTTAATAGTAAATTCCATTTGATTACCAAGTCTAGCACCTAAATCATACAATACAATCCAAAACTGGAATCTGGTCATAATTACTGATTGTCTACAATGGAAGAGTATGTAAGGGCTACCTTTTGTGCCAATGTTTGTGATACAGTGAGTATTATATTATTATATATTATAGTTAGGATCTTTGGCACACTTGTGTTTATGTTCTAGGGCCGAGTGGTGGTGGAACTGCCTGATGTCTACAACACCTCAACAGATGAGTTGGTCCTTGCTCAACAAAGTGATACACATAGAGGTGAGTTGTCTCGTGTTGCCTTAGCTACAAATGCAACTATTGTCTGTCCTACATTCAGTTGTAAAAAATTGTTTGTTGGTAACTGCTGTATTGTCCTCCTGTTTTCTTAACAAGTGTGTGTGTGTGTCATTAACACAAATTAGAGAAGATGTTGTTCTTGCTTTATTAGTTATTTCTTCTTGGATATTTTGTTTTGACAGCGGCCATGCTGGTCAGTATTGATGCTCCTTGTCAGCGTGTATTGACTCAGATGTCAGTGGCATGGCAGGCATTTGATGACCCGGAAACAGAAGTGATCAGGTATTTTATATAAACCTGAAGTACTATGATTTGTTTTCTGCAATTAATATTTGAGCTATAGTGTTTGTATTATTTGTTCTGTAACACCATGTCATCCACTCTTTGTGTTGATGTTGACATATGCTCACACGTATATATGTAACACCATGTCGTCCACTCTTTGTGGTGATGTTGACATATGCTCACACGTATATATATATGTAACACCATGTCATCCACTCTTGTGTTGATGTTGACATATGCTCACACGTATATATGTAACACCATGTCATCCACTATTTGTGATGATGTTGACATGTGCTCAAACATATATATATGTAACACCATGTCATCCACTCTTTGTGATGATGTTGACATATGCTCACACATATATATGTAACACCATGTCATCCACTATTTGTGTTGATGTTGACATATGCTCACACGTATATATATGTAACACCATGTCATCCACTCTTTGTGGTGATGTTGACATATGCTCACACGTATATATGTAACACCATGTCATCCACTCTTTGTGTTGATGTTGACATATGCTCACACGTATATATGTAACACCATGTCATCCACTCTTTGTGGTGATGTTGACATATGCTCACACATATATATGTAACACCATGTCATCCACTATTTGTGTTGATGTTGACATATGCTCACACGTATATATATGTAACACCATGTCATCCACTCTTTGTGGTGATGTTGACATATGCTCACACGTATATATGTAACACCATGTCATCCACTCTTTGTGGTGATGTTGACATATGCTCACACATATATATGTAACACCATGTCATCCACTCTTTGTGATGATGTTGACATATGCTCACACGTATATATGTAACACCATGTGAACCCCTCTTTGTGTTGATGTTGACATATGCTCACACATATATATGTAACACCATGTCATCCACTATTTGTGTTGATGTTGACATATGCTCACACGTATATATATGTAACACCATGTCATCCACTCTTTGTGGTGATGTTGACATATGCTCACACATATATATGTAACACCATGTCATCCACTATTTGTGTTGATGTTGACATATACTCACACGTATATATGTAACACCATGTCATACACTCTTTGTGATGATGTTGACATATGCTCACACGTATATATGTAACACCATGTCATCCACTCTTTGTGTTGATGTTGACATATGCTCACACGTATATATGTAACACCATGTCATCCACTCTTTGTGTTGATGTTGACATATGCTCACACATGCATGTAACACCATGTCATCCACTCACTGGTAAGTCAGATATTCAGTTGTGTTATGTATGTGTATAATAATAACAACAAATAAATAGAACACCTTTCTCCAAAGCTATTTGTTTGTGTTAAAGTTTTGATTTTTAAAGAATTGTGTAGGTTATATATGGTTTAATATGGTCTGTTTGAGCATACAATTTGTTTGAGACATTGTGTGTTATTTGGCAGTTATTAATTTATGTAACACTAAATACTACTACTATCAAGAGCTCCTTGATAAAATATCCACTCTTACTCTGGTATATCTTTGCATGCAACATCCTTTATTATCTCCCTATGAATCGCAATGAATAGAATGTATTTCAGCCACTGAGTTGCATGATTTATTCACCTTTGACAGATACCAAGTTGCTCTAGGATCGACACCCGGTGGAACCCAGATCTACCCATTTGAGGATGTCTCTCTGAGGGCGTTGTCTACCGTCATACATGACCTTGACCTGTCGCATCAACGCAGGGTGTTTGCCACTGTAAAGGGGTACAACGCAGCAGGACTTCACAGCACCGCGACCTCCAATGGCATCTATGTGAGTCGCATCAGTGCCGGCCTTGAACCACTTGGAGTCTCCTACGTGTATGATGGCAGTGACGCAAACAAAGACTTGTAAGTGATGTAGTCCTTCTAGATTACTGCAAATTGCAATAGCAAAAAGTGCATTTTGGGACAGGTCAAACCTCCTGAAGAATAGCAAAATATAAATATACAAACCAGAATAAGACTCTTCACATGCTTTGTTTTATGGAAGTGAAACCTGGACTATAAATAAATGAAAGCCGGATAGACTTACAGCAAGAGAAATAGGGTTCCTCAGGACATAGACATAATCCATTACAACAGGAGAGTTACTAAAATTATAGACATCGATGGGGGATACAGTTACAATTTCTAGGACACATCATGATAAATAGTCATATTGAAAAGAATCATCATTGAAGGAAATATTTAGGGCCACAAAGCAAGAGGTAGACAAAGATACGCTGATAGTTTGAAGAAATGGCTTGGGAGGCCAGTGAGTGACAGTCAACTGGTCACAGCAACCAAGGACAGAGTTGCATGGAAGGCTACCAAGGCCAATGTCACCAGAGGTGACACCTAAAAACGAAAAAGATGACACTAATAAGACAATTGTCTCAGAAATGTATTTGAGTTGTTGCTGTAGGACACATGTCAAACACAGTACTTTCATTTCAAAGTGGAAAAACGTGAGATTTTCTGTATAATGAACAAAACAAGTAATATGTTGGTATAACTTTAGATAAAAATTAGAAGAATATTAATAATTTACAGCAATTTTATTTATAATTACTTGGTTACAGGGACCTCCAGGGTCACAATGATGGTCTGTCAGCCCATTGGGACTTTAGTGGAGATCCGTGTCCCATAGAGAAGTTTGAGTGGGCCATTCACAAGTTTGACGGCACTGTTGTCCTCAACATGACAGAACTACCAGCAGGTAGGTGGGGAGAGATGTCAGAACATTTCACCATTAGCTTAACACTTCATAATTGTTATATCATAAATATATTGTCACTATTTTCATAACGTTTTGTCTACAAAAATAATCCTACATTGTCAATCAGATAAGAACCAATAAAACAGTTTGTTACTTCATATTTATATTAATATTTTGTATTACACTATGCTTTATCCTATCCTATTGCTTTATTCCATTGTTAGGTTTGCTAAAATTATGACAAGGGCTGATGATTTGTAAACCTGTTCATATCTGATACATTACATTCAATGAGAATTTCCAACAACTGTATTTATAAATAAAAATAAAAAATATACTTTTATTTATTTCTTGTCCTTACATTGTCCCTGTAGGTGCAACAGGAGCAGAAGCCGATGAGCTACAACTGAAAGATGGGGAGTCATACTTTGTGATTGTTCGAGCCACCAACAAACTTGGCTACGTTCACACCATGCACTCTAATGGCATCACAGTGAAACTAGAGCCACTGTTGCCTGGCAGTGTTCTTGACGGTGACATCGCTGGAGTGGACCTCAACTATCAACTGTCTCTCACCAGTCTCTCTGCCAACTGGGATGGATTTGGTCAGCCAAAAGATGGCGACTCTGATACAGTGGTCAGCGGTATGTATTGTGTTTTGTATCAATTATAATAATAGTACGAAAACTTCTGAAACCTTAACTCAGAGGATCATCAAAACGAAAGGGTTAGGCTGTCTCAAAATTGGTATACAATGTCAACAGATGGATGAATACGCTAGTGGACTAATTAGGAGGAAAAGCATGGTTAAAAAGATGTCTTCAAATGAATAAAAAGAGTCATTGTTTCCTACTGACGAAGAGTGAATTCCAAAAAGTTGGTTGCAGCAACTGAGAAAGCCCTAGTTCCAATGTTAGTTTCAACTCTGGGAACAAAAAGTAGATAATAACCGGATGATCAAAGCTGTCTAGTGTTTCTTGCAGGAGTGAGCAGTGTATGTAAATATGTCAGTTGCTTATATGAAAGTGCCTGATACAAATGATAGTTAATAGTACAGATCGTAAAAGTAATACGATATCGGACAGGATGCCAATGCAGAGATTTCAGAAGTAGCGTATATATGATATCTTTTTATACTATTTGTTCTACATTGTATTGTTAGAGAAATGTTTAAAAGAAGACAAGCATTCATGCATGCTGGTGCCTTGTTGCAGAAGGAGGCAGTGTTGAAGGCTCGATTGGTGACCAGGTAAAGATTGACCACTACGAGGTGGCAGTTGGCACCAACCCCAGATATCCCGTCTCCAAAACCAACGTCCTTCCCTTCACAAATGTTGGTCTTAATGTGACATGGACATTCACAGACTTGGAGCTGGTGTCACAGTCAGTGACCTACTACACCACTGTGAGAGCATACAGTGTCTTATCAACAATGGTTGAAGTGACCTCTAATGGCATCAAAGTCGGGTATGGCAGCAGTGTCATCTCAACTGGAACACTGGAGCTCCCCAAGTAAGTCTCTCATTCATCCTGAGAACAAAGACACAAAGAATTAGTTTTGCCATTGAGAGACCATAAGATGTTATAATTGGTTGATATGGTTAACAATGTTAACTTAAATGAAATAGTTTTGATGTTAATGTATTCATCACAACCCACCAATTCACTGCCTAATCTGTCTCTACTTTGTTTTGCTGCAGGGTTGTGTCCAGAATTTGATGTTGATGAAAACCAGTGTAAATCTATCCTACTGTAATTTCAACAACCCGAAAAAGTAGTCAGTAAATTTTAGGAAGGTGGATGCTGAGAAACTATAAATAGCATACAAAAACATACATTTCCTAGTTATTGTTTTTGCAGGTGCCGAGTGAGCATCTGGTATGTCAATGTATCTGAGAGTCTGGAATCTATTGCTATCTTATTTCACATTCAGCACAATGTACGTTTGTTTCCAGGTATTCTTCATCTGCCACAGAGTTGTCATTTTCATGGAGTGGTTTCAAGTTCTTGCTTCCTGTGAAGTTCTACCAATGGGGAATGGGCACAGTAGATGCAGCGTTGACGTCCCTGACTTGTGGTTCACTTGTACGTGTCTTACTCTACATATTATCAATATCCAGACACATATTCCAGGCAGATTATAAAATGATCTTTTTTAGATGTTCGTTGTGTAAAATAAGGATCAGCATTCTCTAAGCAATAACACAGAGCCACACAGACTATGTAGGGGTCTGCTGCCAGTGGCTTGCACGAGTAAGTAAACCGTGACTGTTTCATTACCTGACCACTGAAGGTGACATCAACCGTGATAGAGAATCAAATACACAACACAGAAATGTTGCTTTGATCAACATTTAGATAAGGCAAAGTAGCTGAGCTTTTGTAATGCAAAAAGTAAATACAAGTTTATATAATGTGCAAAATTCTGATAGTTTACAAAGAACATGCAGGGGACTCACGCTATATGGAACATGTTGGCACTTAGCCAAATTGTTCCATATATTCAATGTTCCTTATGTCCGTGGGTATTAGGGAGGGTGACCAACGTGGTGGGGTAGAACGGGGTTTAAAGTTGTTCCTTTTAAGAGGTTTTCCAATCTACTAAACTGTAAATGCATTGCAATTCTGTTTGTTAACTGTCTTTACAATGATATGACATATCATATAATAATTACTAATATTGAGGATTAAATATGTCCACACAGCTGCAGCGTGAAGCTGATGGATCAGTTGTCCAGAACACCAACTATAGCCACCTGTTTGACGTCCACCCATTGACCAGTGTCAATCTAGACACGTCTGTCATACAAGGTGGTCTCAAACTGATGCAAGGTGAAACCTACCACGTGCTTGTAATAGCAGTGGACGAGAGTGGCGGATGCGTGGAGACATCTGATGTCGTAACCGTGGATACGACTCCCCCACAGAATGGTCATATTGGCGTTGGACCTGAATATGACTTGGTGAGACATAGCAACAATTATTATTTTTAACATTGTCTTATTAAGCTATTAAAAGTATAATGTAAAATCACGTTGTAAACTCTATCTATTCTAACGTCTTGGTCGTCTCCAAATGTGTTTTAATTAAGTACAATTTTTAAATGCAATTTGATAATTATCTCTCTACGAATGTAATGTAAACATGATATTCAAGTCGAAACATTCAAATTAAACTGATAATGGTCAAATTATATGAAAACAATTGTAGTTCATTAAAACACATTCTGGCAGACAAGACTATGAATAACAGTAACTATGAATGTGATACTGATAGTATTTATTCTGTCATATTTAAGAAGTTTTAAATCTTATAACTTTACCACTGGTAGTAATCACAAATTTATTTTATAATTGTCTGTGTTTTACTTATAAAAAACTGAGTGGTAGTGATAATTTTATATTAACATTATATTGTCTGCTTCAAAATGCACCTATGCTTTTTTATACAATATATCATTAAACAGATATGTGCCTAAGTTTATTTTATTTATTTATTCGTTTATTCATTACTATATTGTATTGTGTTTTATGCATTTTTAATATTTACTTACGTGTAGTATTCAACCTCTACGGTTGCAAATAAAGTAAACTTATTATAAAGTAAACTTATTATATCTGTCCATACAGAATGTGCTGTACTCTCCAAGCAGTGATGCCGTGACCATATGGTGGACTGACTTTGGTGATCTGGAAAGCGACATCAAGAACTTCCAAGTGCAACTGTTGAATGGAGCAGATTCCTGTATTGCTGACAGTGCAGAGAATATGACAACTGTTGTTGATTGGACTGCACTGCCAGCTAATTCAACATCCTACATATTTGCACACATCCATCTTCAAGTATGTGTTCTAACTACATTGTCAGTGTTGGAATTTGTTGACTTGTTCAGATAAAACTCAAATAGATGTAGATAAATGTCAAATGTATATTGAAAACAAGGCAAACACGTCTGATTCACAAATGGAACACACTTGATTTAAAAATGGAACACACCTGATTCACAAATGTAACACCTGATTCATGGATGTGACTCGTCTGATGCACAAATGTTACACCTGATTCACGACTGTGATACACCTAATTAGCTAATGTAACACATTTGATTCACAAATGTGACATGCCAGATTAACAAATGTGACTCACCCATCCAATCAGCACATTCACACACCTGGCAATTATGTCACCATGTGTGCCCAACATATACAATGTTGCACATTGAAATTCGACCACTTCTGGATGTCTGAGACAAATGATGAGTAGGCCGTTTATTACAGCTTATAAGCACAAACTAGCATTATTGTTTGGTGTTTTTTTGTGGTGGTCTTACTTCAATAAGCAAGACCTTTCATATAAAATTTGATGTTGCTTTCACCCAAGGAGTTGAGTGCCTACTATGTTGAGCTTCAAGTGACAAATGGTGCAGACCTCATGCGATCCGCCATCAGTCGGCCTGTTCTACTCGATCTTGCTCCACTCACTGTGGGCTCTGTAAAACATGGAGACAACTTCAGAGCAGGCATAGCTTACCAGAATTCAACAACAGATATGCACGGTATGACGCAATTGTATGTTGATTAGAATATTCATCTAGAGAGCTGTTGAACTAAAGCAAAATTAGTGCATATGCATATACGTATGTACGAACGTGCGCACACCAGCAGACACACGCACACACGAGGCGATACTCCCATTAAGCATATGAAATCAGTCTAATTTTTAATCAGAAAGGGATATTAAATTATGCTTCAATATTCAGCATAAACATTTATATAAAATGAAACATATACTGACATTTCAACTAGCTGTTATGTAATTACTCTGTCTTGAGTAAATAAGAATGACAAAAATACACCCATGTGCATACTAATTCAAATACTTAACAGGAAATGTTAATGTCACTTAATTTTATTATCCCGTGTTTGTTTTTGCTGTGCCTTTGACAGGAGTACTTCTTTACCTGCCATCGTCAACCAGGGCAGCATGTCCACAAAGAACTTACTCGATGTCCAGTCCAGATCAACACTGGACGCCACTTGTCCACAAATACCTGCGTGGACTGCAAAACGTCAAACAAGATGGTGTTATCTTCCAAGACTTCATGGTAAGCTCATTGACTGGTAAATAGGTTCGGTAACATTAATGCTTTATGTTGTTGTTTTAATGATTTGACACTTGTTTATGACAGGTTTGTAGGCTTAATGGTTTCTACTTGAATACCCCATCTGAGCCGTATGAATGGATTGATGTTCCAGTTGCAGTGTGGAATGTTACATGCATTGTTTTACCTCAATAAATAATCAATAAGTTTATCAAGAGTCAAAACAATTTTAAATTTCACACCTAAGCTGGTTACCATTATAGTAATGTGACAAACCCATATATCATAAGTTTATTTTTCAATGCAAACAAGTACTGTTTGTTTATCAATTATGCGGAAGTACTGTTTACTTATCAATTATGTGGATGTTTTTGGTATACTACTTTTACTTTCTTGCCTATGTTCTTAGCTCTCCTACAGTAGTGCTGGTCTTGGGGTGACACTGCGTCGAGATGTGAAGACAGCCCAGATGTTATCAGGAGCCATTCAGATTGACTCTGATATTGAGAAAGGAGGCACATACTTGGTAAGTCTACCTCCTCCTGCCACACATTATCGATATTCATTCTGTCTTTATTGTTGGCATTTGGATTTCAGACAACATATATTTTTATTTCCTAGTTTCCCACCAAAACTACATTATAACAGAAGATTTCTTTACATAGCTGCATACATATTTGCTGATCAGAATTTACAAAATTTGAGACATTTTCCCATGACACACAGTGATTAAAAATATAACAGAATGGTTACTAATATAAGGCACCAGATGTAATGAAATGTTTTACTCAAGACACAGTAGTGTGCACTGTGTACCTTTGTGCATATTTAAAGGTTAATGAACACAATTGCAGTAACTCGAAAAGAAAAATGGTATGGTTATTCTCAGGGCACGCCAAAACAAAAATGTCATTTGAAGAGGGCATTGCTAAAATATAGTGGACCTTTGAATGAATTGACCTTCTCGTTTCTTGGAATGTGAATTTTGACCTAGTTTTACCTCACAAAAAATATAGTTGTCTCTTGAAAAGACTTGCCAAATGTCTTGTAGTATCGGTAGTATCATGGTTGTTTCTTTCCACAGTTCAACATCCAGGCTGCTGGAGGTTCTCTTCGAGCTGTCATGTCTGTTGTGTTCTTTGACGGCCCCAAGGGGGTGTTTGCTGACTACACCCCGGTGTTGTTTGATGGTGATACAGCCAGGCCGGCTGACAGTGGCTTGCGCAGCAATGGAATGAAGGTCATCAGTAGGGATCTTCCTGGGGACACTTCATCCCAGATCCCTGAAGTTGAACTGCAAGAGAGGAGAGCGTTCGGCTTCCAGATATATCCAAGTGAGCGTATGACACAACAGAACCTATCAGAATCCAATAGTATTGACACAGAAAGGTGGTAACAAATCCCAGTAATACAGAATGCACAATTAACAGTACTGGTATAGAGGAGGCATCAAACTCCACAGAATCCATCATACAATCTAATAATGTTTGACACAGTATTTATTCAACGAGCAACATAAGTCCAATGTAACTGTTAGAGAGAATTGAAATAGACCGAATGATGACATTTATTATTGGAAAGTGGACTGCTTATCATGCAGCCACTTTGGGAATAATGATAATAGGAATGTGAGCTCTACAAATGGGCGAAGTTCTGTGACAATGGCAATTGCATTTATGTAACACACATTTCAAGAAGACTGCACTATATAAACATTTATTTATTACTATTTATAAATTGTAGAAACATTTCAGTAATTCAGTTGAAAGTAGTGTACTGAAACAGACCAACTACTTTCATGTGATGTGTTTAGTTGGAGAACCACAGCAATTTAATACAAATAAAAAATATATATATAATTGAAAGCAGTGAAGTATTACAATTAAATACATTGTTTTCAGGTGCATCATACAAAGGAAAGTCGTCGAACTGGATGGTGCTGTGGTCCTCAAAATCAAATAAAAGTTCTCACACCATCATCGAATTAGAGTTTGACCCTGCTGCGACCTCTCATGCATACAAGTTGACAGTCAATGAAGACGAAGACATGGTTGATGAGGTAAGTGACATTGACAGTGTCCGAGACATTCAGGGAAAAGGTAAGGGTCAAGGCATTTGACGCAGAGATAAAAACAAGCCAACCACCAAGGGGCAAACACTGCTGGCTATATCAACATGTTTCACTGAAGTGCAAGGTTCATAGTCTTGACCTGAGGTCATGCACGTGAATACTGTCTATGCCATATGCATTTGCTTGTGTAATGTGAATATTGTCTATGCCATATATATTTGCTTGTGTAATGTGAATATTGTCTACGCCATATATATTTGCTTGTGTAATGTAAGTATTATCTATGCCACATATATTTACTTGTGTAATGTGAGTATTATCTATGCAACATATATACTTGCTTGTGCAATGTGAATATTGTCTATGCCATATATATCTGCTTGTGTAATGTGAATATGGTCTATGCCATATATATATTTACTTGTGTAATTTGAGTATTATCTATGCTATATATATTTACTTGTGTAATATGAGTATTATCTATACCATATATATTTTCTTGTGTAATGTGATTGTCATATTCTGGTTGTCTTTGCAGGTCAACTGGGAGTTGAAGTTATATGTTGATGACAAACAGCGAGTGCTTCTAGCGGGCACCACGAGCGTCTCCAGGCACACGCAGTTGACTCTTGGTGTCTACAACCGTCACGGTTGGGTGGTGCCTCTGGAGGATGTCTTCTATCCGCCTGAGACAACTGCACACTTCCAGAACTTGCAGTATGTCCCATCATAACACTTGTGTACATGTATATAGAGAGGTGCATTGCCTGGGCGGTTACAGCACTGTCAATTGAGAGGACTACTGTAATAAAACTTAGGCAACTTCGTTCACCCCACTTTGCCAGTGTCTTTTAGAAGATACTAAAAGCTGTAGGTCCCTTCTACCTGGTGTCTTTGCCAGGAAGTAAAGGACACGATTGAATGAATGAACATATGTACAGCAGATAGCACATGATTTAATTTGGATCAACCCCTATACCTCCATAGCCATGTATTACAGAGATGTAGACAAATGGAGCATCATAATAAAACACTGGTAGCAGACAAAACTACTGTTTTTTTGTGCATCTCAGCAAAGCATTGCTGTAATTAATCTTCTTTGCCTAGATGATTCTCGAACACTTGTGGTGTAACCTCGCACTGGAACCTAAGGATTTGATGTGTCACTGACCACATGTCATCTAAACTAGTATACAATATATTTGACTACATTATTATGATATGGCTATAATAATAATAGTTTCAACAAACACTAAGGAACATTTTATGTCTTCGTCACACAGATTCCCACCTGCATCGAGTGAATTGTGTCGATTTGGAGATCCATTTCGAGGAGGCGCACATCCAGTGGTTGAGTTCCTGGCAGCCGTTGGAACATCGGTTGATGCAGATGACATACTGACATACCAGAAGGTCAGAACATGTTACTTGGCCCACCTTAGTTTCATTCATTGATATATACAGCGTGTAGTATCATGATTGACATATATATTATTGCCTTATCATATTCTTACCGTTTTGAAACTTGGGGAATTTTCTTCATTCCACGTTGCCTCAGTTTACTAAGTTGTATAAATGAGTACCTGGCTATAGACAATGGTGGACTACTGTAATAAAATTGTGTACATATAGTCTTCATGCAGTAACTGCAGTGTGGCTGATAATACATTAATGCACCTTGTTTCAGATTGCCCATCCGTGCATTCCGTGCCAGCACACATGCGATGAATTCATCTGCAGTGAGTCGTGCAATGCTGACAAGACACAAGTCATCCACTTCAACATCAGTGGCCTTGCGCTGGAGCCACAACAGATGGTGATGAATGGTAACGAGACTGAACTACAGCCTTACTACTTGACGGTGAAGGCTGTCGCTGGGTCTGGTCGCTCTGTGCAGGCATCTTCAGTCGGCGTCTACATTGATACGACGCCACCGGTCATTCAGATGATATACCATGTTGACTTATCGTGGAGTTCGTCGGAGCTCTCAAGCTTCCAGGGAGGAAATACATCCATGGCTGTGTATTATGAAGCTGTAGACAAGGAGAGTGAGGTAATAAATAGACAAAGATACTCTGCTTTTGTGCGTCTCCTCAAAGCATTAGTATTACTTTATCATCTTTTGTAAAGTTGTATGTTGCAACATTGCATTAATCTGTTTTGTATGAGTGCAGGACATATTCCAAACCCTAAACATGTCATTTATTTCTGTGGGGCATGATAGCTCAGTGAACTGTCTATCAAGAGGACCAGTGTTTGAGTCCACCTACTGTGGGGCGTGGTAGCTCAGTGAATTGTCTATCAAGAGGACCAGGGTTTGAGTCCACCTACTGTCATTTAGAAACTTGGCCAATTTCGTTCACTTTCCTGTGTCTTTTGGAAGAGACACCAAAAGCCGTGGGTCCCTTGTACCTGGTGTCTATGCCAGGGGAAGTAAAAGATCCCATGCAGGGAAATGGAAAACCCTGCTCTGGACTCACAGAGCCAATGGTCTTTATCTACAACCCCTACGGGCGCTACATCAGCTGCTGCCAACAACTTGCTCTGATAATGGAGTAAGCACCATGCATGAGTGCCACGTCTACACAGACGCTGTTGCTATATAAGGCCATGTTGTTGTTATTAAGCAGGTTCAAGTACCAAAAACATTCACAAACAACAACCGAACATTTTAAATGTCCATTTAGGTTGTTGGTTTTTAAAATGACAGATATCACCCACTTTGAATGGCTTTAGTTCATGGACACTGACATAAAATTTGTTGTAGGTCGTTGAAACATGGTGGGCTATTGGCAGCTCACCAGGGGGCACTGATGTGCAGCCCTTTGTCAACATTGGAACTGAATCGTTTGTGAGCAACACTTCGCTAGAAGGCTTGTTGTTTGAGAACCACACCTACTATGTGACGTTGATGTGTGTCAACAGTGCGGGACTAACAACAACCAACTCATCGGAAGGTCAGATTCATCTTGCATGCAGAGACTAGTGCAATTTACCAGTGAAACACTAGTTTAACCTAGAATGCATGGTTCACTCCTCTCAAGAAGATCCCTTCTACCTGGTGTCTCTGCCATGGGAAGTAAAAGATCCCTTCTACTTGGTGTCTCTGCCATGGGAAGTAAAATATCCCTTCTATCTGGTGTCTCTGCCATGGGAAGTAAAATATCCCTTCTACCTGGTGTCTCTGCCATGGGAAGTAAAAGATCCCTTCTACCTGGTGTCTCTGCCATGGGAAGTAAAATATCCCTTCTACCTGGTGTCTCTGCCATGGGAAGTAAAATATCCCTTCTACCTGGTGTCTCTGCCATGGGAAGTAAAAGATCCCTTCTACCTGGTGTCTCTGCCATGGGAAGTAAAAGATCCCTTCTACCTGGTGTCTCTGCCATGGGAAGTAAAAGATCCCTTCTACCTGGTGTCTCTGCCATGGGAAGTAAAAGATCCCTTCTATCTGGTGTCTCTGCCATGGGAAGTAAAAGATCCATCAGGGATGGAAACCTGTCGTGGACTCACATACTCTAACATGCACTGCACCAATTGGATTAACTGCTGCCAAAACTGGCCCTGATAATGGAGCAAAGCATCATGAACACCTTGTCTAGACAGATACTGGTGCTATAAAAGATGTCATCATTGTAGGTGTCACCATTGTGACCACGTCACCCAATGCAGACAGCGTTGCCACGGAGATGGAGGGCACCGAAACATTTGGCAATGCATCAGCGGATGTACCGGCGGTGAAGTCATCCCACCAGGACACGGTCGGCATCAAGTGGGAAAAACCATCTGAGGAAGAACACATTGACAGTGTGTGTAAGTAACTGTTAAGTACTGTCACAATGAGTTGGTTATGATGATGATGAAGTGTAACAACAGGTGGCAGCATATATACGGCAGTGTGTTGTGACATGATTTTTCATTCGCTGTTGCTGTTCGTAATTTAACCAATTGAAAACAACATTACAATAAATTCGCATTCCGCGCTCAAACGGAAAGACGCGAACGCGACACGAACGGAAGGAGATAGAGACAAAAATGGCGGAGATTGAATCGGTACCACCAGCCAACAAAAAATGTGTGCGTCAAAAGTTTAAGAAAGAATACACACAGACATGGCCTCTACAGCAATCAAGCTCAAAGAAGGGGGTCAGCTTTGTGCATTGCCAGATTTGAGAAATCAAATTTTCGATACCGCATGGTGGCTGTGACGATTGCAGGTACTGACTACTCTAGTCACTAGTGTGTTGTAGTGACTGTCCAGCTAAGTCTAAGACTAACTCACTATGTCAGTGTTTTTAGTAGCGAGTTGATACGAAACTTTGCTGGGGTAGGCTAATATATACTAGAGTAGATTAGACGATGAATAGACAACTAACATTAGTGTATCGTAATGACAAGGTCTTGGCTTATAAATTATGGTTACGGATGCGACATTAGTAACGACTAACGTTAGCATATTTTGTCATCAAAGTGGTTCCATGCTGGTTATCACAGGTCTCTCTCTAAGAAGACCAGGCCTGAAGTAGGCTGACAGCACTCTAATCAGACGGGTCTTGTGTTGACAAAACTAGATGCCACACAATGCAATGTAAAGTTCTTTGTTACAAATTTCACCTGTCGATTCTGAACTTATTTCAATGCTAATTTAATATTCAAAAACACAAAATTATTGAGGTTTTAAAAGATAGTACAGCACAGTACAGGACACCAGTTGTAGACAGTGTAAATTGGTTATAGATGCATTTACATTAAACACATTTACACTTCTGCACATTTCCACCAATGCTGGTTATGAGTATCTGCATTACTGATCTGTTAACTGAATGCTTCCGAACACCTCTCGTGGTTTATTAATGATAATTCTGTTTTGGGGCAACCATCGCCATAGGAACAACCCAGTATTAAAGTATTACTGACAGTGGTGCCATTTTCCTGACAATACTTGACACGGTTTTGAACTATTACTGACAACAGGCCTATATTCCTGAAAATTAGTATGAAGACATAGCAGGATTACTGACCGGACATTTTTGGTGTAGGCAGGTCTGTTGCAATCTCTTCAGCCACTTTGAGTCCACCATCTGTCCAATGCTTCATGTTGTCAGTCTCTCTAGCCACTTCAAGTCCACCATCCGTCCATTGCTTCATATTGTCAATCTTTCTAGCCACTTCGAGTCCACCATCTGTCCATTGCTTCATGTTGTCAATCTCTCTAGCCACTTCGAGTCCACCATCTGTCCATTGCTTCATGTTGTCAATCTCTCTAGCCACTTCGAGTCCACCATCTGTCCATTGCTTCATGTTGTCAATCTCTCTAGCCACTTTGAGTCCACCATCTGTCCATTGCTGCATGTTGTCAATCTCTGTAGCCACTTCGAGTCCACCATCTGTCCATTGCTTCATGTTGTCAATCTCTGTAGCCACTTCGAGTCCACCATCTGTCCATTGCTTCATGTTGTCAATCTCTGTAGCCACTTCGAGTCCACCATCTGTCCATTGCTTCATGTTGTCAATCTCTCTAGCCACTTTAAGTCCATCATCTGTCCATTGCTTCATGTTGTCAATCCATCCCATTTTTTTCTACCTGTTTTTTTCGTGGTAGTTTTCCTGCCAGGCTCTGAAGTATTCTTATTCAGTGGCTGTACTTTAACAGCTTCTTTTCTTGATGGAACATTGAAGACCTTCTTCCTTAGTCCCTACTTCATCTCTGACCAAGATGTTCTCTTTCCCTGTGTCCAGCTTATCCTGAGTCGGTTATATATTTTTCGATATTGATTTCTGTAGATATTACTTGATATGATAATTCTATCACGTACTGTCACTAATGTCAATTATTTCTGTGTAGATTTCAGTGTTGGCAGTGATGGTGGAAAGGATGAGATTTGTGCGGAACAGCAGGTCGGTGTTGGTGAATATGGTGGATCAGTGAGTCTCTCGTCAGAAGGCATCAAGATGTCCGCGGGAGGCTTTGACACGACCACCAGTCGGCGACGCAAGAGAAGTGCGGGCGGCGAGTTCCTCATGGAGCCTGGCAGGTACCTACCATCTTACTATAATCCAGCAACTGTAGGTGTCCTATGTTACTCCTCCTTGATGCTGTGCATCTCAGGCGCCAAACATTCAAGAGTTCAGCTACGACCCCCACTAACGAGTTGTCAGTTTAATTTTTTTAAATTCATCTCACTGTTACCCTTACTATGAATAGTCAAATTACCTTTGCAACTATTACGTACAATTGCATACAATTGGTCAACGTCATGCGTCTTATCTATGGTTGTCCCAAGTTACATAACACAAGCTTCGCTAGATGTTACTATATCTGCCAGTATTACATTGCAATTTCGATCGTTGGATTCCAAGAAGACTGGCAGCACCAAGGCATATATGGATATTTTTTGATGCTGTCGTGTGTCCTGAAAATTTGTAAATATTGTTAACATGACAGTCACTTACGAACTACCAAGTTACCCCTTGCAGAAGATGGGTATTTTGCTAGTAGTAGCAATGAATGTCCCAATTATAACCAGATTGAACAAAATTGGCATCTGAAACTACAATCCCCAGATATCATATAGAGAAGGAATCCACTGACTTATCGAGAGTCTACGGTGTTTCCAATATGTTGCCTGCCTGTGTCAGATATGTCATTTCTGTCTTTATGCATATTAGTGCTGCTATAGCATTGATATAGGCAGGAGATGATTTTTTATTCATGTATTTTCCTCTGTGAGAACAAGTACTTCCTTATGTTCAATCTACATAGTTCTTTTAAGCTCCTTCATGTCCTCAAATTCTTCTACATTCTCTATCTTCGAATAAAATAGGTTTACCAATATCTTCATATCCATTCCTGGTTGGTGATTGGAATGGAAATTTTACAGGTTATTATCATCTCAATAGCACAACATTGGCATGATGCTTATTTAAAGAAACTGCAGCCAATATAAAAACATATTTTTCAGGACTTTGCGCATCAATCTTCGCACCTGCACAAAGGCCCATAGATGCAGTCAAGTGCCAGTCAAACCTATACTGATTGTCCGTGAGTATCCAAAGGAACAGGAAAGAAGACAATAAACAACAGTAACAATTCCACCTATGATGCTATTTATCAATAATACTAAAACTTCTATAACATCTAGACCCTCAGGAACTCAAGCTCAGAGGCAGAACAAACCAGAATTGATAAGTATGATCTCAAAAGTCATCAGAACAAAGGACAGCCGAGGATTTAGTTGAGTGACAAAACATGTTACTTACACAACAATAGGTGTATGAATCATTTCAAACAGCAAGTACGTAATGGGTACCATTTTATAAACAAAGTTACTTTGAGTACAGATTTAGGTTTTATTACTGAAGTGACAATACACATGACGAGCAACATTAGATCGCAAGTTGTACTAGTAGGATCGACGTTTTATTTGTGATATCTGTGTTACATATATTTTCATAATTTGGTTACTTCTTTTTGTAGGTGGTTCTAAGATGTTTCTGTTTTCCAGGTGATTCGGATACTGTGGCAGAAACTAAGGAAGGCCAGTTAATGTTGACACTAGCAAGTACAGATGATCCTGGAAAGATTGTAATCATCAAAGCCGTGGAGTGTAAGTAACACTGGCTGTCACTGCTGTCGGGATAATTGGATTGTCACATGACATTTCAGCAATACCTATGTTATAATGTTCAGCGAAACAAGTTTTTGGCAAATTCCACACAGTTAACTCAGCTGAACAGAATTGCGGATAACACAACCAGCCACTTAGTAGAATCTAATATATAGTCTGAGACAGGATCATTCCCTATTCCTGCTGGCACCACTTAAGTGAATCAGCAGCTTAACAGAATCAAATTGTTCTGTCCCAAAGTGATCCTAGAATCCACAGGGCAGTCCACTGTAAAGTTAGCATGTTCAATATTAATTATGTTATGTGATGTAGTTATGCTGTCAGAATAAATAAAATGGAAAATTTAGCTTTCTTCCAACATGGTGGACTTTTTTAGAACATCATTAATTTAGTACATTTAAGTTTTAAGTGAAACCAGATTTTGGTGTGGGATATTCCATATAAACTTATCTAGTAATAGTTGAGTAATTAATTCATCATAAATTCATTTGACATTGAAATAAAAAGCATTTTTAGAACCTCTACTGCCTGTAATAAATTGCTTTCATCTGTCGTCAACCTGTTTGTTTTGTGTACAGCCCAGACAAACAACACGATGTTGGTGGGTGGTCTTCTCTCTGAGGAAGATGTCAACTCACAATATGACTCGGCAGAATCTGACTCTTTCAAATCATTCATAGTGGATCCGGTATCGACACAGGACAAAACTGACAGATACCTGAGAAACAGGTATACCACTTTGGAAAGGCACAGCATGTCATAGGTTAACATAGATGTTTTTGATCTGAGGTTCATACAACATTTTACTGTCTGTGCCTCGGATTTAGCAAAATTGCACATATAATATATCCAAGTGTTAAATGTAATATAGTGGGCTAGAGTAAATATTAAATAAAGGAAAGGTTACAGTAAATCATAAAAGATGAATGCATTTGTGTAAATGAACTGTTACTGAACATTGAATAGTCATATGATATATATCCGAGGAAACTATGTTTTATTCCCAGGATACGTCAGTGGGATGGAACAACAGTGTTCATCTCGACGTTGCCCGACCAGAAGGTTGAGGGACCATTCATTATCACTATGCCGTTCGACAAGTCACAGGCTCAAAACTTCTCACAAGACTTTCTGCCACGAATCTTGCGCTGGTGTGCAGGTAGATAACTGCATCACTTGATTCCTGCACAAGCTGAATTTATAGGTTTTGGTATTTCAGTTTGTTGTGCATTGGGCATTCAGTCACTCAACCAATACTGTGGAGTACAAGTTTTTGATTTAGTGTGTTTGACCAAACTTACATCTTTAATGAACTTTCAGTGACTTATAGTTAACCTTGTGTGTGGCTGCTAGTTTTTTATGGTTCTGTTTAATTATTCTTAATTACTTCAATTGTATATTAATTATGTTATATTAATGTTTTGATATTATTATATGTATATAAGTAGTATTTTTTAAATGTTATGTTTACTGTTTTATTGTATATGCCTACGAATGGGCTGGCATCCAAGATATAACACTTTATTAGTTTAGGTTATTATTATTATTTATTTTAAGGAAAATACATTAACAAAATGTGCCATCACCAAGATGTTTTCCCCATGTAACCCTGTAATACTGAAGACACAACTGCTCAATTTGATTTGTCCCTGTCACTTCTGTTTCATTTTCCATTTCACATTACACAGACAACGAGATGTGGATTGATGCTGGTCGGACTTGTGACAAACTTGAGGACAACAGACAGATCGACTGGGACAAAGGTCTCGTCTCTGTTAAGGCAAGTTATTTTGTCTGTGAATGTAAATGGGATGAGATTCTAGAGTATCATTTCAAGCTAACATTTTGTATTTCCTTGTTGCTCCCTTTATAAAGAGGTGAGGCTAGTTTGTGTGTTACTGCACTGTCCCGGCTGTTATCTCTTTCCTTGCTCCCTCTATAAAGGGGTGAGGCTAGTTTGTGTGTTACTGCACTGGCCCAGCTGTTATCTCTTTCCTTGCTCCCTTAATAAAGGGATGAGGCTAGTTTGTGTGTTACTGCACTGTCCCAGCTGTTACTTCTTTCCTTGCTCCCTTAATAAAGGGATGAGGCTAGTTTGTGTGTTACTGCACTGTCCCGGCTGTTATCTCTTTCCTTGCTCCCTTTATAAGGGGTGAGGCTAGTTTGTGTGTTACTGCACTGGCCCAGATGTTATCTCTTTCCTTGCTCCCTCTATAAAGGGGTGAGGCTAGTTTATGTGTTACTGCACTGTCCCAGCTGTTATCTCTTTCCTTGCTCCCTTTATAAAGGGGTGAGGCTAGTTTATGTGTTACTGCACTGTCCCGGCTGTTATATCTTTCCTTGCTCCCTTTATAAGGGGTGAGGCTAGTTTATGTGTTACTGCACTGTCCCGGCTGTTATCTCTTTCCTTGCTCCCTTTATAAGGGGTGAGGCTAGTTTGTGTGTTACTGCACTGGCCCAGCTGTTATCTCTTTCCTTGCTCCCTTTATAAAGGGGTGAGGCTAGTTTGTGTGTTACTGCACTGGCCCAGCTGTTATCTGTGCCATTTGTTCCTATCTGCAGCTTTCTCCCTCAACTTGCTACCCTCCTGTATTCCGGCTACTTGGACTTGGTGCAGCGACTTGAATTTGGTGTAGATCATTTACAGAAATACGTGGAATATCAAATAGAATAAGTATTACTATTGCATATATATTATACACAAACGTATTGTAGACATATATTAGGAAACAGGTTTTGTTAATTATTAGTCAGAGGGAGTATTTTAGAGTCAGTTAGTTTCGGATTCTGTCAGGGAATTCAGCGAGCATTAATAGGGGTGTTTACAATTCGAAAAATTAGATAACAGTGAATAGTCAGTAACAGTGAATATTGGTTAGAATAAGTATTAGTATTATACATATATTGTTCACCAACTTCTTGTAGACATATATTAAGAAACCGTTGTTGTTAACAGAGGTAGTATTTTTTCCCGGTTTCAAACTCAACGAGTGATAAAAGGGAGTTTGTTTACAAGTCATTCAACCCGTGCATCGAGCTATCGTTTACATTAGCTAATATATATATATATAAGATAAAGTGATTTATTTACTTAAATTACATACATAAGGTAATATCTGACATAGTGGTAGTCAACGTTTTCGGTAAAAAGGAATTAACAGCAGGACTTTAGCGTAAATTAGTACACACTCACTTCGTTGTTTTGTTACACAGTGTTCTCCGTATTCGCTAGGTGGCAGGATTTTTAGCCTAAAGTGTTCATTTGATCACAAAAACAGCCTTATTCAAGGCTAACGTAGCAAACTAATTAAAACTAAATTGTATGATGGCCCAGTGCAAACGAAAGTTAAAGGCCACAAGGCACGTAATTTGTGGCAGTTGTAGTAACTGGGTAGATTTCGTCAAGTCTGGGTGCGAAAAGTCCTGGGCTGAGGTCCAGGCAGATAGTTTTAATTTTGAGTGTAGGGGATGCGCAAGGATGAAGGAAATAGAGGTGGAGTTGGAAAAGCTGAGACTGCTCGTTGTGGCAATGGTGGGAAGGGAACAGAGGAGTTGTGCCAGTAGTTCCGGTGAGGGAACAGTAGACGATAAAGTGGGGAAAGACACAAGAGATGCTAGGAGAGCTCACCTCAGCCTGGGAGGAAGCTGAGAGGAGGGAAGGTGACAGGTCATAGGGAGACAGGACGTAAGGAGACGGGAAGGAAAGGAACGGGAGGGAAGACAACCGGGGTGAAGGAGAGGGGAGTAGGGGAGACAGGAGGGAAGGAGAAGGGAGTGGGGGAGACGGGAGGGAAGACAACCGGGTGAAGGAGAGGGGAGTAAGCGGAGACAGGAGGGAAGGAGAAGGGAGTGGGGGAGACGGGAGGAAAACAACCGGAGTGAAGGAGAGGGAGTAGGGGAGACAGGAGGGAAGGAGAAGGGAGTGGGGAGACGGAAGGGAAGGGGTCAGGACAGAATGTGATGGAGGGATCGAAAGGAAGAGTTATTCTGCAGCAGTGATAGAGGGGGTGAGGAAGAGAGCGAGGGTGTTTGTGGGGATTCGATAGTTAGGAAGACCGACAGAGTCTTAAACAAGGGAGATGATGTGGTGGTCTGCTTGCCTGGAGCCAAAATAGAGGCGATAACTGAGAGGGTAAAAACATCGTAGGCTCGGGTAAGGGTGGATCTGTTTTAGTACATGTAGGGACAAATAACGTAGAGAGGGAGGGTACAACTGCCATAGTTAGGAAATATAGGCAGTTGGTCAGAACACTAAAACAGACGCGGGTTGAGCAGGTAATACTGTCAGGGATTTTACCTGTGATGGGCAGGAGGGTCATAAATATCGAAATTGTCGGGGATGGCAATTAACATGTTAGTCCAGAGGCTGTGTAGGGAAGAGGAAGTTGGATTTGTGGATTTATGGGAAAGTTTTGTTGGGAGGGGTGATATGTACATGAAGGATGGGCTTCATTTAAGTGGAAAGGGGCGGCAGTATTCGCGGACAAACTTTCAGCAGCAGTAGATAGCGACTTGGGTACAATGACAAATATTTTTGGAAGTAAACATTCTTTAAACTAGAAGTGCAGGGGGGTTACCTAGAGGTGTCTCAAGCAGAACAAGAGACCACTAGCACAGATAAACCAATATCAAATCATCCGAAAAACATCTCTGAAAAAGGTTATAGATGCGTATGTTTAAATGCAAGGAGCATAGTAAATAAGAAAAACGAATTAAACATTATGGTAGAAGATATTGACCCTCACATAATTGGTATAACTGAATCATGGGCCAACATAGATATAACAGATGCTGAATTAGGACTGACAGGATACGTAATGTTTAGGAAAGATCGAATAGGAAGAAGGGGCGGGGGAGTTATTTTATATGTTAAATAATCTATTCAGGCTTATGAAATAAAACTAGAAAGGGAAGCAGATTGCGATGAAGCTGTTTGGTGCAAAATTGTTTCAGGAAATTCAAAATTAACTGTTGGATTAGTTTACCGAAGTCCAAACATAAACGAAGAGGACAACACAAAAATAAAAAACGCTATAAAGGAAGTTAGTAAAGGGGAATGTATCATAATGGGAGATTTTAACCATGGACACATACAATGGAATTCTCTAGAGAGCACAGGGATTGAGGATCAACAATTTCTATGTTTAATCCAGGATAGCTTTCTTACTCAGCACGTACTAGAACCAACCAGGGGAGAAAATGTATTAGATATAGTTTTGTAATCACAAAAAGAATTAGTGGACAATGTAAAAATATTTGAACCATTGGGTAATAGTGACCATAATCAAATACATTTTGACATCAATGTAAAATCAGAAAGTAAAAATAAGAAAACGTACAAGAGAAACTTCCACAAAGGTAATTACAAAGATATGAGAAAATACTTAGCACAGCTAGATTGGAATAACATGCTGATGAATAAGACTGCAATTGAATGTTGGAATATTCTAAAATATGAAATTGAGAGTATCATTGATAAATTTGTTCCCTTCCGAAAACAAGGAAAACGGTGTAGAAAGAAACAAGTGTCAAAAGAGGCAATTAGAAAAATAATGCTAAAACAAACTATGTGGAGGGTTTATAGGCGTACCAGAAAGGAAGAAGACTATGCAAAATACAAAGAGGCACTTAATGCAGCTACAACTGAAATCAGACAATCTAAAAGAAGCTATGAGCAAAAACTGGCATGTAACATAAAAACTGACAGCAAGAGTTTTTATGCATATGTCAGGAGTAAACAAAACGTACAAGACAAGGTTGGACCTCTAGAAGACAGTGCTGGAAATATAATATCACAGGGGTTTTTAATGGCGGAAGACCTAAATGGTTACTTCAGTTCAGTGTTTACAAAAGAAGATATTAGTTCATTACCAGTTGCTGATGCTAAATTTCAGGGGGCTAAATCTGACTATTTAGGACCGTTAGTTGTAACTCCAGAATTGGTAGCTAGGAAAATAAAGGCAATGAATGATAACAAATCACCGGGAGTGGATGGGATTCCTATACAATTACTAATGGAAACAGTAGATCAAATCAGTATACCACTTGCAAGAGTATTCAACTTGTCATTAAAAGAGGGAGTTGTTCCGTTTGAATGGAAAGAAGCAAACATCATACCATTATTTAAAAAGGGTTCGAGAAATAAGTCAGAGAATTACAGACCAGTGAGTTTAACGTCAGTGATTTGTAAATTATTAGAAAGGTTAATTAAAGACCATATGGTGGACTTCCTCGTTAAGCATAAATTATTAAATTCATCTCAACATGGATTCCTTAAAGCGAGGTCATGCTTAACAAATGTGTTATGTTTTTTGGAAGAAATCACTAAGTGGATAGACGAGGGATCGCCAGTAGATATTATCTACTTAGATTTTCAGAAAGCTTTTGACAAAGTGCCACATCAAAGATTGCTACTTAAATTAAAAGCCCATGGTATCGGGGATAGCATAACTGACTGGATAGAACAATGGCTGACTGACAGAAGACAACGAGTTGTAGTAGATGGCGAAGTTTCAAATTGGAAATCGGTTTTGAGTGGGGTACCTCAAGGATCAGTATTAGGACCTATATTATTCTTAATTTATATCAATGACTTGGACGAGAGTATAACAAGTAACGTACTGAAATTTGCGGACGACACAAAACTGTTTAGAAAGGTTAATACTGATGGTGATAAACAACATTTACAAAACGATCTAGACAGATTAGTGAAATGGTCTGAGAAATGGCAGATGCTGTTCAATTTTGGGAAATGTAAATGCCTACATACAGGACATGGGAACTTGAATGTAAACTATAAAATGGGAGCTACTGTTCTTGGTACTACTGTAAAAGAAAAGGACTTAGGAGTTACAATAAGCGCTGATATGAAAGTTTCAGAGCAGTGTGGTATTGCAGCTTCAAAGGGTAATCAAATTCTTGGATTGATTAGAAGAAACATAACATACAAGGGAAAAAAGTTAATTATACCTCTTTATAAAGCAATAGTTAGACCTCATTTAGAATACTGTATACAAGCATGGAGACCATATCGTAAGAATAGATATGCTTGAACGCATACAAAGGAGAGCAACTAAAATGATTCCAGAACTTAGAGACCTTAGTTATGAAGAACGCCTGAAAGAATGTGGTTTAACAACTCTAGAGACAAGGAGGTTAAGAGGAGATCAGATTGAAGTTTTTAAGATATTGAATGGGTATGAAAATATTGATAGAAATATGTTTTTCTCACTCAAGAAGGATAGCAGAACTAGAGGACATGAGGTAAAATTAGTAAAGGATCAATGTAGATTGGACATCAGGAAGCACTCGTTCTCACAGAGGACAGTAAATGAATGGAACAAACTGTCTACAGATTGTGTAACTGCTAGCAGCGTGAATATGTTTAAAAACAAGGTTGACACATATATCAGGAGGGCGGGTTATAAGTAGGTGAACATTGTTGGACTCTCGATAAGCCAATGGCTTCCTTGTCCACTTGCCATCTGGGCCTTTGGCTTGGATGGCAAATCTTGTTAAATCTTGTTAAATCCTTAGTGACACATTGTTGCTGTCACATTGTTGGTGACACCTTGTTGGTGACACATTGTTGCTGTCACATTGTTGGTGACACATTGTTGCTGTCACAATGTTGCTGTCATATTGTTGGTGACACATTGTTGCTGTCACAATGTTGCTGTCACATTGTTGGTGACACATTGTTGCTGTCACATTGTTGGTGACACATTATTGCTATCACATTGTTGGTGACATATTGTTACTGTCACAGGTGTGTCACAGTGCAAGTGTGTGTGACACAGGCAGCAAGAAAGGCAGAAGCAAGCGAGCTGTCCCAGACAGTGGCGGGGGCAGTGGCGCTGGTCTCTACAGCGTTGGTAGTGTTGACAACACATTCTCCAATTCACCGCCTGTCATCACTTCAGATTCTAATGTGAACATATTCGAAGACGACCAGTTTACATTCGACTTAACAGCTGACGACTCTGATGGTGATAACTTGTATTTCTTGCTCAACTCAACCTCATCACCCCCAATGGGTAACGTGACTCTGAGTCCCGAGGGAAAGCTCTTCTACACACCTTGTACCGACTGCTTCGGAGTGGACACGGTTCACTTCACGGTGTGGGAGAACAGGTCAGACGAAGAGCTGGCGTTATCGGTCGATGGGTATCTGGTGGTCAACATCACTGGGATGAACGACGCTCCCAATCTTCAGATGTTCAACGAAGGGCGCAATATCATTCTACCTTCATCTGTGGTGACCGTGAATGTAGAGGAAAACAACGGGAGAAGTTCAGCCAACCATGACATGGTGAGTGTACTTGCAGCATACGACAGTGACTACAACAATGCCATAACATTGACGTTTGAACCCCCAAAACATGGCAACTTGACCATGCACACACGTGTACGGAACGTCAGTCTTGTTGAGCAAGACTGTTCACAGTCATGGCAGACACGGAGATCGTTGTGGGATCACTTGATAGATGACATATCTAGTGATGCCACTCCTCAGTATGTGTCTCTGCCAAATCCATGTGGTACAGATCTTCTGAGACGCCATCTGATGTGGGTGATTACACTGTTGAGATACACTCCGTTTGAACGTTACATCGGTGAAGACTCGATCAAGGTAACGTATATTAGTTTACCTGATAGTTTCTTTCATTCATTCAATCAAATTTTTATGTGTCTTTCAGATGAGACACTAAAAGCCATTGTTCTTTGTAGTAGTTCTACCTGGTGTCTGCCAGGGGAAGTATAAGATCCCTTCTACCTGGTGTCTGTGCCAGGGGAAGTCTAAGATCCATTCTACCTGGTGTCTGTGCCAGGGGAAGTATAAGATCCCTTCTACCTGGTGTCTGTGCCAGGGGAAGTATAAGATCCCTTCTACCTGGTGTCTGTGCCAGGGGAAGTCTAAGATCCCACACACAGGGTAAATGTGTAACCTGTTGTGGATTCCATCTCTCAGCCACATGAGTCACGGCAGAAGCATCTATGATGTGGTTCAACTACCTCGTATGAGGACACAATTGAATTATGAAAGAATTTCTGATATAGTAATGGTGATGTGGAGGCTTCACTAGAATACTGAATGTCATTGACCAAAATGATCCTACCATTTATCTATTAATGAGTGCAATCATGATAATGACATGATTAAACATGCATATGAACCATTTGTTAGATATGGATAGGATTGTTTTTTAATTTGCATAGTCAGTGCAATTTTTTATGACCAAACCGTAGAGTCGGTTTTTCTGAGTAAAACATAATAAAATTTTTTTATGCCAGACCCCGTTTCCATGGCAACAAACAAAATGGCCACCATATGAAGGAATTATAGCCCCTCTAAAAAATTACAACACTTAAAAATCAGACATTTTCCAACTTTCCTTCACAACAGTTCTTGAACTAATCACAACAAAACAAGAAAGAAAGGTGGATAAGGAGGGTGGATTTAAAATCATTACTTAGTAAGCCATTGCAACCTAGAGAAAAAAATACTTATCTGTTATAACTCATGTCGTGATATTCTGCCTGCAATTAAGGAGTCGCAGAATAGTTTGTCACTTTTAAAACTTATGTAAACACTGATACAGCGCTACTGATTTTAACTCAGTGCTCAAAACACAACTTATTCTGACAACATAATCTGCAGGAGTGATAAGCCTGCCTACAGCCAATGGTGTGGAGTGATATTGTTTAGGCTAACAAAATAGTTTGTTAGCCTCAGACACCCAGGCCATGTATTGCTGATCTCATAAAAAACAATATGCAACTGTTTGCAGCTTGTGGCATACCTTCATTTATGTAGTGTATAATGTCTTATGACATCTAGTCTTGTTTGCAGCTTGTGGCATACCTTCATTTGTACAGTGATATTATATGGTGATGTACAACATGAAAAACAAATGACATGACAAAATAATTATGATAAGATAAAACAGTTCATTAAAATTACTGGAATTAATAGCTTAATCATTTTGTTGACAGATTGCAGCAACAGACGACAAGTTACAAGACTTGCTGACAGTCAACATGTACATTCTGAGAAATCCGTGTTTGAACAAAGGGATCTGTAAGGGACCAAACACTGATCCAGAATGCACCTCGACTACACGCACCACAGGTGACTCATACAGATTACCCTTACTTTGATATCACTACCTTCTCTGGCCCTTTTCATTACAGCCTATTTTATCAAAGAACCATGTTGCACATACATTTACATGGTTGCCAAAGTTATGAGTGGGCCAAGAACTAACGAGTTAGTTTCACAGCGTTAGAATTTTATTATGCTCCATGGATATATACAAAATACAAAGCAGATGATATACTGTTTCCATTAGTAATTTTGGAGGAATCCCATCCACTCCTGGTGATTTGTTATCCTTCATTGTCTTTATTTTCTTAGAGTATATACACTTTACAAAGCAGATGATACAGCCCAGTAGGCCCTACAGCTGTAATGGTTGTGCTTACCATGTTTTATTATGCTCCATGGATATATACACATTACAAAGCAGATGATACAGCCCAGTAGGCCCTACAGCTGTAATGGTTGTGCTTACCATGTTTTATTATGCTCCATGGATATATACACATTACAAAGCAGATGATACAGCTCAGTAGGCCCTACAGCTGTAATGGTTGTGCTTACAATGTTTCTAATGTTATATCATTCTTGGTTTGTCTCAGTGAGGTAACTGGTCATAATTAGTGGACTAAATTTTAATTGTTTACGAGAGCGGGCGTACACATCGAAATAACTCTTTCCCATTACGGATTAATGTATGGAAATGCCTACATCAAGATATTGAAATAGCAGCTACTTTATCAACATCCAAAAACAAGTTGGCAGATACTGGGAAAGATATGAAATGTTATGATTACAGACCTCAGTAAATCATAATGGCATGAACCGGAAGCAACCAGTGACTTGGCAGCCATTGGCTTATTCAGAGTCCAACAATTGTTCATAGATATATATATATATATATATATATATATATATATATATATATATATATATATATATATATATAGCTCGCCCTTATTAGATAACTATCAATTTTATTTATAAACATTCACACTGCAATCATTAACACAGTCATTGAATAATTTGTTCCATTCAGTTATCATTCATGTCAAAATGAGTACTTTCTCATATCCAACCTACACTGTTCCTTAACTACCGGTAATGCTGCTTTGTGTCCTCTGGTTCTACTGCCTTCTTTAAGTTTGAAGAAAATATTCTATCAATATCTTCATAACATTTCAATAGTTTAAGAAAAACTACTATTTGGTCTCCCCTATTGTTGTCAAACCACACATTCTATGAGGCTAACATTATACTAAAGTGATTTCTACATCTGCCACGTTATCGTTTCAGGTTTCAACGGCTACCATTGTGAGTGTCCCAGTGGCTTCCTTGGTGTGTATTGTGAGACAGATGTCAATGAATGTGATTCGTCTCCCTGTCCAACCAACCACACCTGTGTCAACGGAGAAGGCCATTATGAGTGCTACTGTCACAGAGACTGGCCGTGTCATGTAGAGCCGTCAACTGAAGAGCCACCAGTAGTGTTGCCAGTGGAGCCATCAACAACAGAAGAGCCACCTGTAGTGTTGCCAGTTGAGTCAGCCCTTGAATCATGGCACATTGCTCTCCTTATTGTGGGAGTTTGTCTTCTGCTAATCATTGTGGGTGCTGCCATCTTCGTCGTCAAGAAGCGGTATGTTTGGGTCAGAATTATTTCATCCTACAAGCAGTTCGTTGATACATGAACTTTGAAATGATAACTGTGTACGATGTGAAATATTATACATACCGTATTCAACCTATTAAGCATGCACCCCCCCATATTTTAATTAGCAGTCTCCAATCTTGGGATCCATATAGAAATTTTCTCTATGCCTTTGTCTGCCAGTGTCTATCAGTGATGACTGAAGTTTGAAAGTTCCACCTGTATCAGCAGACTTTGCAGTGCTCTGGTATCCCTTTGAACACATGTCAATGTCGGTAGCTCCAACTAATTCCTTTCATTGAATCATTTGCCAGTCACTTCCATCGAGATGTGTCCTCCGTGAATTTTTTTTGCAGAGTACATAAAATATTAGTCTTTTTAGAATGGATACTGCACATCTGTCATGTTGATTGTTTGCTTCCCTCAACACTGCTAAATTATCTCCAATGTTTCACTGATAACATGTATTTACCGTGTTTGGGTGACTGAAATGTGTATTTCTCGGAGTGTACGCCACTAGCAAACATTGTTTACAAGATGACGTGGCGCCATCTGGTGTGGAACAATTGAAACAGTGTACTGTGATATGGATATTGTGTATCGTGTACTGTGCTGTACATGTATTGTGATATACTGGTATATTGTTCTGGCCCTACTATATAGATTTTGAACAGTAATTGCAGTGTGGCTGAATGGACTGGATACAGCGCTATGCAAAAACTTGCTATTATCTTTTAGAAGGTAAAAATGCGGTCATCTGTTGCATGAAGTACCCATACAAATATTTATCTTCACACAGTGCAAGGAAACAGAAAGTAGCACCGCTGGTTGAAGTCACCAAAGTGGCACCACTGGTTGAAGTCACCAAAGTGAAAGTGGCACCACTGGTTGAAGAAGGCACCCGCCAAGAGGAGGAACAACAGCACGCCCGCTCTTGTGACTGCTCGTTCGATTCAGCTGATCACCCACGAGCAGGGGTGCTCTGACGGTAAGGAAATCATTACCAAGTTGATGTCTACAAGTATTTATGTCGGCTAATTTTACATGACAAGTTTTGTCTCTTCAGACAAATCGTGTTGTAATATTTGTGAAAAATATGTCTGTTCCTTCCTCAGTGCAATGTTTTATCTCATTTTAGACTCATTCATAACTCTATTCACACCTTCACAAGTTATCTTATCTAACGATCAAAGTCAATTCTTTTAATGACATAACCCTATTCACACCTTCACAAGTTACCTGAGCTAATTCTCAAAGTCAGTTCATCCAATGACATAACTCTATTCACACCTTCACAAGTTACCTGATCTAACGATCAAAGTCAATTCATTCAATGACTTCAACAAAGGTAAGCGAAGAGGATGGAAGAAAGCAGAACTTTCCATTTTATATATTCTGATAGTGTTAATACCTGTGTCACATTACATAAGCTCTCTTATTAAACCGACATATTACTTAAACTATTCTCACATACACTATAAACTTGAACATCAATTCTTGCAGGCTATGAATTAATAGACGCTTAGTCATCATTAGTGCATTCGTGCATCTTGTTTGATATCATACATTGATAAACACAAATGTTGTTTTAAAATGTTTCCTTAATCAGTATGCATGTGGTTGATAGTAATTATTTCTACATAACCAACATAATAATTTTTGGGTCTAATAATGAACCTTAAATGTATCTTGTTGCCATTTAAATGTCCCATTTTCTAATTATCTCCCAAATAGTACATATGTGGTTATCTGCTCTCTTCCAGAAGTGCCCAACATGCCCGGAATGCCCAACATGCCTGCATGTGAGTGAAGACGGAAACAATTCTGGCATCAAGACAACCTTCACAATCTAACATGTTTTGACAGGGCAGTCTTCTAAAGCTGGCTTTACACGAAGCGATATTGTCACATGTGACAAGCCGATGCTGTTGCATGTGACCAGATTGATCGTCCCATGAACCTGTTCGTCATGGCAATGTGTCATAGCAATGTTGCATGATCCTATTTTTAGGTGACATTGCGTGTGATATGAGATGTCCTTGATCATTTCTAATGATGTAGCCATGGCAACGATATCGCCTCATGTAAATCCAGCTTAGTGTTTTAATAGACTGTTATTTGCTTCATTTTATTCTGAATTATTTAGTGTGCGCTGCAGTCAAACATCACCTTTATTGTCACCCTAGTAATATAGACATCTCATGATGTTGATAACTGTGAGAGCCACATGTTTTGTAGTAAAGAAACTTTAAAGAAACAGCTGACATAATTGCTGATAATAATCTTTCCTACATATATGCAACACATATACCGGTCAACTGTGTATGAACTTTTTATTTAAAGACAATATTCATTATATAAAAAGGAACAATGAAAATTATTTAAAAACAAACCAACTAAATTCGTAACAGCTGTGTTCTTTGTTGTAGTCTTGATTGTCATGTTCCAACATCTGTGATGATTCAGTGATAACATTTTTTGATGCCTGTGAAAAATCATCCGTATTTAAAAACGGATTATAATGTCACCAATTCTGTTTCCACATTGTCTTTATAATGACCTCAATCATGCACCCAATAACCTTGAGGCAGAATATCTGCACGTTTATCTATTCAATATATGCAGTGAGTTCATATATTTTCTAAGCACCATTTAAGTGTGTGTTTGTATTTATTGATAGAAGTGTATTAAATGCATATTGTTGGTCAAGGCAAAACGTATACTTTTACTTGATCAGGAACTTTGCATAGGAATTTTTAATGCGGCATGTCGTAACTTGTGAGTATATCTGAGGCTTTTTGAACTGTGTGTTTATTCAAACTCTGTGTGTGTGTGCTTTTATTGTTGCACAATATGTTCTGGTATTTACCCAAGTATAATTTGTGTATGCATGTCAACACGTGTTTTCTGAAGCATGTGTGCACTGTTTATGCATATCAAGGCTTTGTGTGGATGTATATCCAGTTTATTGGGGCATATGTTGTAAATGTTTTTGTTTGATTTTGTTTTGTTTGGAATGCACAATAATTATAAAGTAAACCAGTTATATATGGCAAGAGCTTTTTATTTAAACACAATACTGGGGATCATTACTTTAAAAAGTAAAGATGGAATTTCTTTAAAAACAAACCCATCTAATTCATAACAGATATATTTTCAGATATATTTTTTTTAATATTCTTGATTTTCATATTCCAAACACCAGTGACTAAACTGATGATAAAATATCATTCGTACGTAAATGCAAATATTATGGCATGGATCACTGATTCTGTTTTTACATTGAAATTACAGTGCAAAGGCCCAATGATATCAAGGCACAATGTTTGTGTGTTTAGCAACTTAATTATTGCATATATGCTTTCAAAATGACTATGCACCTATGTATGGGCTGGTCCCAGATATACGGTGCTTTTCAAATTTTAGTAAATAATAATTAATAATAAAATATTAATTCAATATGCAGTGTGTCCATACGTTTTTCAGAGCACAATTGAAGTGTGTGTGTGGTGTATGCAGAATTATATGCACGTATCATCATGCATAGAAGTGTATTCATCAAATCACAATGCATGCTTGTGATTATTGACACCCATTGTGTGAACATGTTTTTCAAACATGTATGCAAGTGTTTATTGACACAGTTTATGCATATCAAGGCATTGTGTGCATGCATTATGTACAATATATTATGTACAATATTTTGATGCATACGTTCTGCATGTTTTTGTTTTATAAATACACAGTGTGTGATTGTATTTTGTGAGACACAATAAATGTGTGTGCTGATTAAGGCCCTTTATTGTGTTTGTGTTTGCAGGCTGATTATAAATATGTCTTATTAATTAATTGTTACCTAATGTTAGGAGAAGATGCAAATCAACTGTTTACTAATAATTAATATGTCAACAAAGTAAATAATATGGAAAATATTTTATTATTTGTTATTGGGTCATTCCATCTGAAATCAAAAAATTTTCAGAAAGGTCCCAGCTCTAGGTTCTCAGATTTCGATGAACAAAATCTAAAATTACCTTTATGGATATAATAATCACACACCAAATCTAATGACATGTTCAATCACTGGATGGTACCATGTAACTGTCGCTGCTGTAGTTTCCTGGGAAACATGGGTGGCTCAACTAACCCAGTGGCTCACCTGACATTGCCTTCCCCTACTACGCACTTTTTGACACTCTTGAATTGCATCTGTTTTGTTGGCGTTTTCTGAGGACCATGATTAACTCAACCACTGGGAGATATCAGGCTAAAAATCACTACCACGTGTAACTGTGGCCCAGGCTTACAGAATCTGCCCTCAAAGCCAGTGTACATTTTGTAATTTCCGAGTTACATACATTTTAAAGCAGATATGAGATGTTGTTAGTTTTGTCTTTCGTTATTTGATTTTATGGATATTAATTAATTGCAGGTCACGTACCCAGTGCCCACTTAAGTGATAAGAAAAACTTCATATTATAGATTCATAACATTTATATATACGTGTATTTTTAATAGCAAGCATGAATCAATCAGATAAACTCTAAATGTATATATGGTTGTGGTCTAAATGTGCGGGAAAAAGCTAAATACCCCCTTAGGAGGGGTGTATCTAAAGAGGAGAGACCACAGTGCAAAATTACAATGGTGGCCATGTTTTGCCATTTATACGAAAACCTGACCACTAAAAATTCAGAAAAAAATTCACAGCAACTGCCGTCATCTCATTAACATGTTGACCAAGTTTTGTCAACATCACATACCTCCAGCTCTTTTAAAACGCACCCACGCGATGCCAGTCAATATGTACAAAAACATCCATATATTCATGCGCCCACGTACGTAGCCTATAGCAGAAACATTCCCACAAATCCCTCCAGATGTTAAACTCGAAAAAATGCACTATTTCACAGCTAATGGCTTCTACAAATAAACCTGTGAACATTCCTGCTCTGTGGAACTCGTGTCACGTAATATGAATTTATTAAGTTCGTGAAACAGTAAACAGGAAGGTCAACTGTGATCTTTCCCCTAAAAGCAAGGCGTTTCATGCACATGACGTCACCTGCAAACTGCGTACGTTGTAATTAAATTATATCTAGCAACCGCGTTGCACTGTGAAGCACCACCGTAGGAAAAAGTTCCTATATAATTAGTAATGCAATTTTACAATTTTTGTGGGTGTCGCAACTTTACTTTACTAGTAAACTACTTATTAATAACATCTTGCGTTAGGCACGCCACAAATAATGATGCTACTCAGCCGTGCGGTTCATTCCCGTATCGCGTGCACGAAACGTCCGTCCTGGCTGCGAACGAAACGCTTGGTCTGTGAATGAAACGCCTGGCACACGAACGAAACGTCTGCATGGCCTGTGAATGAAACGCCTATACCTACAATTAAGTTAGACTCGTCGTTTATTTGTGTATCTTTGACGCACGATATAAAATCATGTGATATGTATGGTCATTGTTGCATTAAAAATATTCCATGGCTTATATTATATTACCCTTGTTTTGTGCACACATTTACTACACACGAAGCCGCTGGCGGTTCATTCCCGTATCGCGTGCACGAAACGCCTCGATCCATGGCATGTGAACGAAACACGTGGCCTGCAAGTCATACAAGCGTATAGTTGTTACACGAAATAAAATCATGCCTTATTTAGGGTCATTTTTGCATTAAACATATTCCATGGCTTATATTTTATCATATCTTTGTCTTGTAAACAAATTGAGTACACACGAAGCCGTGGGCGGTTCATCCCCGCGTGGCGTGAATGAAACGATTGTCCTGCGAGCCTAGCTGACCGACTCGTCCTTTAGCTGTGTAGCTTAGACCCACGACATACAGACGTGCCTAATTTGAGGTCATTATTACAATTTGTTTAGCTACATAAATTGAGTAGGCCACACAAAACAAGGGCCATGCAGTTAAGCAGTTAATTCATTCCCGCCTGGCCTAAACGAACCGCCTGGCCTGTGAATGAACGAAACGCCTGGCCTGTGAATGAACGAAACGCCTGGCCTGTGAATGAATTAAACGCCTGGCCTGTGAATGAATTAAACTCCTGGCCTGTGAATGAATTAAACGCCTGGCCTGCAAGTCAGACTCGTCGTTTAACTGTGTATCTTATTCACGACCTAAATCGTGACTTATTTATGGTTATTATTACAATAAACATATTCCATGGCATACATTATATTATATCCTTGTCTTGTACACACATTCGATAGGCCCTACACACAAAGCCGCGGGCGGTTCAGTCCTGCGTGGCGTAAACGAAACACCTGGCCTGTGAATGCAACGCCTGGCCTGCAAGTCAGACTCGTCGTTTAAAACTTCATCATCAACTGGTTTAGTGAATACGGTTCGTTGATATTCGAATATGTGTGTGTGTGAATAGTTTAAGAATAATATAGGTCCTAATACTGATCCTTGAGGTACCCCACTGAAAACCGATTTCCAATTTGAAACTTCTCCATCTACTACAACTCGTTGTCTTCTGTCAGTCAGCCATTGTTCTATCCAGTCAGTTATGCTATCCCCGATACCATGGGCTTTTAATTTAAGTAGTAATCTTTGATGTGGCACTTTGTCAAAAGCTTTCTGAAAATCTAAATAGATAATATCTACTGGCGATCCCACGTATTGATCACTGGTGTGTAGATATGCCCCAGGGTATTGGGGCATATCCACATAGGTATGTGCGAACACACATCGTGTATTTCAGGCCTTTGCTACAGAGCAGGATACGAATTGCAATAGTAAATTTCAAGCTGCCAAAATGTGATTACTTAATTCGTGTAAAAAAGCCAAGACTAGACCTATATATTATGCTGTGTTTATTGTAATAATGGCCCCAAATAAGACACGTGTGTATGTTGTGAACCACAGATACACAGTTAAACGACGAGTCTGACTTGCAGGCCAGGCATTTCATTCACAGGCCAGGCGTTTCGTTCACAGGCCAGGCGTTTCGTTCACACGTATCGGGAATTAACCGCCAACGGCTTAATTAATGCGTACTCAATTTATGTAGCTACAAGACAAGGATATAATATAAGCCATGGAATATCTTTAATGCAATAATGACCATAGATATAGTATGATTTTATGTCGTGCATCAGACACACAGGTGCGGCTGCCCCCTATGTGTTTATGCTCGTATCATTTAAAATTCTATCTATTAAATTATTTTATTCTGCAAGTAGAATTTATTGAAGTGAAAATGAAAACGCTGAAAACTCACGTATTTCGCCCTTGGTGACATTTCATAACGTTGTCATGTGACCGACAAGAGGATGGAAGTCACGCCCATGATCAGCCTTAATCCCATAAAGTGTATACTATTTTGGATATCCACTATTTTGAGCGTTTCGAGACCTATAACGACTAAAACGTCAATCCTTTTGATGATTTGATCACAAATATGGCCTTTTTAAATAAACTGCGGATATAACCTACGTACTTAATTTACATCAATGACTTGGACGACAGTATAACAAGTAACTTACTGAAATTTGCGGATGACACAAAACTGTTTAGAAAGGTTAATACTGATGGTGATAAATAACATTTACAAAACGATCTAGACAGATTAGTGAAATGGTCTGAGAAATGGCAGATGTTGTTCAATTTTGGGAAATGTAAATGCCTACATACAGGACATGGGAACTTGAATGTAAACTATAAAATGTGAGATACTGTTCTGGGTACTACTGTAAAAGAAAAGGACTTAGGAGTTACAATAAGCGCTGATATGAAAGTTTCAGAGCAGTGTGGTATTGCAGCTTCAAAGGGTAATCAAATTCTTGGATTGATTAGAAGAAACATAACATACAAGGGAAAAAAGTTAATTATACCTCTTTATAAAGCAATAGTTAGACCTCATCTAGAAAACTGTATACAAGTATGGAGACCATATCGTAAGAAGGATATAGATACGCTTGAACGCATACAAAGGAGAGCAACTAAAATTATTCCAGAACTGAGAGACCTTAGTTATGAAGAACGCCTGAAAGAATGTGGTTTAACAACTCTAGAGACAAGGAGGTTAAGAGGAGATCAGATTGAAGTTTTTAAGATATTGAATGGGTATGAAAATATTGATAGAAATATGTTTTTCTCACTCAAGAAGGATAGCAGAACTAGAGGACATGAGGTACAATTAGTAAAGGATCAATGTAGATTGGACATCAGGAAGCACTCGTTCTCACAGAGGACAATAAATGAATGGAACAAATTGTCTACAGATTGTGTAACTGCTAGCAGCGTGAATATGTTTAAAAACAAGGTTGACACATATCTCAGGAGGGCGGGCTATAAGTAGATGAAAATTGTTGGACTCTCGATAAGCCAATGGCTTCCTTGTCCACTTGCCATCTGGGCCTTTGGCTTGGATGGCAAATCTTGTTAAACATATATGCTGTTCTTAGTGGAGCTGATGTTTGATAATTGGTACTAGTAAACTACTAAATATATAGACTAACAAGGCGACATGTCACCATTCTGGCACACACGGTTCATTTGTTATGACACATTATACCTCAGGTGTGCAGACATGCCCCACCTTCCCCTATATGCACGACATGTGCAAGACATTAATCCTACAAAGACATTTGCAGACATACTTGGTGGCGTTGTACATACTTGGTGGCGTTGTACATACTTGGTGGCGTTGTACATACTTGGTGGCATTGTGCATACTTGGTGACGTTGTACACGAATTGCAAGTTTCTTCCCTTCACATTTTCTTATCAAATTTTATGTACATGGAATCAGACCGTTCGAGAATAATACACCAAACGGACAAACTAGAGAACGAGGTGCCTGTTAAATGCAGTAATTATGACTAGTGTCCTGTCATTATTTTTAGTCTGAATGAAAATTTGAAAAATCATGTCACATTTTAAATATTTGCGCAAGCAAATTGAGTCAGTCATTCATGGGCAAAATAAATTGTGTATAATTATAACCATCATTTCTATCTATAAAAAAATTACACACAATATTGCGTCACCCATTCTGAAAACCAAACCATTGAAGTTGGGAAGCCTAGGGTAATATGGACTACAATTACATTGTCAATATCATTAACTTTATCAAATTATTTCTACTTAAGCAACATAAACCTCCATTATTTAATATGTTTAATGTGTACTTTTTGTATACATCACATGTATGTTAGGCACAGTAAAGAACTACAATACTTGCCTGCCAGTACAGGAAGGCATAGTAAAGAACTACAATACTTGCCCGCCAGTACAGGAAGGCACAGTAAAGAACTACAATACTTGCCTGCCAGTACAGGAAGGCATAGTAAAGAACTACAATACTTGCCTGCCAGTACAGGAAGGCATGGTAAAGAACTACAATACTTGCCTGCCAGTACAGGAAGGCACAGTAAAGAACTACAATACTTGCCTGCCAGTACAGGAAGGCATAGTAAAGAACTACAATACTTGCCTGCCAGTACAGGAAGGCATGGTAAAGAACAGCCAAGAAAGAAACGAGGCATGTGATAATTTTATTCAAATCCATCATTTTCTGTGACACAGCATTCAAGACAGAATATTCAAATATGAGTAAAATCATTCACATGGTTCATCAAATCGTACTTATTTAATAGTTATTTAATGCAGATGCTGATACAATGATTTTTTGAATATACCAATGTTCTTTCTAAAATATTTGTGATAATGAGTTTTGTATTTTTTATTATACTGATTTTATAATATCTATGATAATGATTTTATATTATTTATTCTATTAATCTTATAATAATTATTGATTTTTAGAAAAACTCTGATAACGATTCTGTATTATTTTATAATGATCTTATATTTACTGATTTTATGATGTATATTATACTAATTTTATAATCTTTGACACTGATCTTAAATTAATATTTTGAATAATGGTTAAATTATATCAAACACCTCGATCGAGCGCCTTATTTGGCGGATACCGGCGCTTTACAAGGCTTCATTATTACTATTAGATGCAGCATGTGCAATGTATATCCCAATGTCTAAATATGCTATTAAAATAACAAAAATGCATCAGTGATTAATAATGGAAACATGTTATTACATGTATTGTAAATTGCAATCCACAGCGTATTAAAAGATTATCTTATTGCCATTCCCAGTGAATTGATTCAGTTAAATATAATTCAGTGAAAATATTAAAAGGTGAATGGATTCAGTGGGTGTGCACAGCCAGTAGTGTTTGGATGCAAAATGCAAACAACACCAGCAGGGATTGAACCTGTCAGAAGCACCTGAAAACAGGTCAAAATAATGGGTGCTATTTTGGGTGCCATTAAAAAAAAATTACTTAAAGAGATTACAGTTTGAAGCTAAAATGTGGTATAGATGTAGAGAATATATAGAATAGAGAATATATATATATATATATATATATATATATATATATATATATATATATACAGTCGCGCCTCGTTATAACGCGCTCCGTTATTACGCGGTTTCGGATATAACGCGGTCGGTCGTGGACCCCGAATTTCTGCCGCCAGGGGAAAATGTCAAATGGGCCCGCTTAAACCTACTTAGAATTGCTTTGACAATTCTCAAGAAACATTAGGTGAACAATGTCAATGAACGAGTATCAACGTGTTGTTTGTTTTGCGCTGCCGCCGACATCAATTGCTGTCGCTGGCTTCGCTTCGACGGTTAGTAAATTGCAATCGAGATTCACAAATATGCCTCGCGTAAGAATCAAATCAACCGTTTTAAATGCATTTAACAAGCAGTACCAATATAACACTTGGATGAAATTACATGCTTCTGTTACATCGTAAATTTAATCGTTTTCGCGACGCGAAACCAACATGCCAAATTCCTAAACCAAGGCGCTACCAGTGGCGAAAATACGAATTCGTCTTCCGCATATGAAATGATGAATCGATGTTAAGTGGTGCGTAATAAATTTATGCTTCGGTCGAGATCGGTTGAAAGACGAAGTGAAACAATTATTAATTCTACCTATTGTCTTTTTCTGTGTTTTATCAGCTTGCATACTACATTTGTCAAATCATATACATTTTCGGCTGCTCAGGTCCAGGTTATTATTTTCGATTCGTAGGCCTGTTGGTCCAGTACATCATCATCATAGTAGATATATTCCGTAACGGTATACGTACATGTGTTTTATTCAGTTCAAGAGTCATGAGGGTGTGACATTTAAAAATAATACACGTTGATGCTAGTATACGCGTTTAATAAGTTCCATAAACTGCATATTGCCGTATAAGACAATGCTGTAAGCACACGGGGCTTCGACAGGGTTCACGAACTTGGTGCAGCGGGCGGCGGTCGCTGTTGTTTAGTAGCTCCCTGGTGGCAGATATGAGAACACCTAACGCTCCTCGCTTACAACGCGGTCCGAAGTCGTGGACCCCGACTACCGCGTTATAACGAGGCGCGACTGTATATATATATATATATATATATATATATATATATATATATATATATATATATATATATATATATATATATATATATATATATATATATATACACATATATATATACATATATATATATCTTGCATACAAAATAAAATTCACTGGGTATTATCCCACATGGTCATCTAACCTCTCCTACCTAAATTGTATTAATCTTTTATTAACCTGGAGTCCTCCTGATTACTTATGTGGGCCCTGGGTGACTTCCAATACCCCTAAAATTAAATAATGGTGGACAAAATCACACCCAAAACCATTAAGGACCCATCAACCCAAAACCATTTGGAGTTGAGGGGCTAAGATTTGGTGTGTGATCATATCCATAAAATATTTTAAGAATTTTTTTCATCAAAATCTTAGAACCTCGAGTCGGGACCCCTTGCTGATTTCAGACGGAATGACACTTTTATAACATGAAGAAAATGGTACCTATTGAAGGTCCTTCCTTATTTTGTTTGTCTCAAGGTCAAATGAAGTTTTGTAATAGACTAAAATCGCACTGAAGTTGCAACTTTTTTGTTTGTTGGATGTTGCTAACCATAGAACCCTATATGTGCATGCTTAGGTCAGGAGATAGCTAGCAGATGTATAGTTTTGTCTGTAATGCAGACTAACATTTATGAGAGGGCGCATATTTTTTTAGATGGCCGAGGCTGGATCAAGCTGGGCAGCAACTGCGTGAGTATAGCAGAATTACGGACCACGGTCCGTGATTCTCATGTAGGGTCTCGGAGGGGGTATCTTATCCAGAAGAAAATTAACTTAATTATAGTAAACAAATTCATTTCTGCGCTAGTGCAGGAGCACTATAATTGCATGCAAAGCAGCCCCAAAGTTGCAAGGGGGCAATATACATAGTTTTGATGAGGGGCCATAAACCCCCCATATCTGATGGCCTCCTATCCGATATCTGCTATACAGTTATACAATTTGGCACTTCTCTTCAGTATGATGAAATCTGGTGGTCTATACATGTGACGCCACACGCCAAAACCAGGCTCTTGTCGCCAATTTTACAAACCATATTATTACAGATTCAAATAGAGGAGATACACAGCTTTAAAATGACACCAACATGTATCTTACTCCTGGGCCAAGATATTACACTTTTAGTGTTCACGTTCTTGGAATAACAGTTTTGAGAAAATCAGCTTTAAAAAACGGCATTGAAAAATTGCTTCTTCCATAGCAACCATGCATGCACATGCACATAATGCTCCAAATGGAATGAAATTTTGTTTGTTCCTCCAGTAGATGTGTATAAAGAAGATACAGAAGTATAAAGTGCAAAAACGTAATATTTATTGAATGCCACCTCATTTACTACCAGGTTTGGTATTCCCGGAGACTACCGCGCGCGAGCACTGGGAGCCGAACCCGTAAAGTAAATCTCTGAAAATAAAACATTATTTACACATTACATATATAATAACACTACACAATGTCAGTTTTCCCAATTTGGAAAGTCCGCTCCCGCTGGCGCTGAGCCAACCAGTGCAGGCTCAATTTAATGTGGTCTTCCCCTGGCCCTGCCCCTGCCGAGGCGACTTCCAGTGAAGTTCCACGGGCTCGACGCGGCCTTCGAAGTAATTTTCAATAACGGCAGCTAAACTGCTGTCCTCGAGATTGCTCCCCTCGCACGATCAAATCGGTAGCTAAATAAGCTTCTTTCTATGCCATAGTGCAATTTTTTAACGAATGGAAGACGAAAACAGCGGGCGAAACTGGCGAACAAAGACGAAAGGAATGTGTAAACAAGCCGATTGCGCATGCGCGCTTACGTTTTCGACCAATCAGCGAGCGTTTCGCAACGTCCATAGCAACAACAGCACTTTGTTGCTAGATAAATTATGTATAATAGGAGCTGTTCCATTGGTCTAAAGTAAGAGATTCCCAATCACACGTGTAGCTGACGTCATAAGCTTTCCAGCCATGTATAACGTGGGGTTTCCCGCTTGTAAGCGAGCGAAGACAGCCGATCAAAAACGCGTAAAAATGGCTTTGTTTCAGACTTCTCAACCGCGACGCTAATCAGAGGCTTCAATAAAGTGCTATTATTAGTTTGAACAATCTTTCTGCATATATAAATGGATTTATGGAAAGATGGATAATTTCGCTGATCGATTCCGTCGTTAACCCTGTTTTGACAATTCGAAGGTACGGCATGCGTTTTAGGCTCCTGCGCCGAACTAAATCTAGCGACAAGCGCCTGGTTTTGGCGTGGTGCGTCACACAGTGATGCACACAGAAAACAGAACTTCAGAAATTATAGGACAAAATGTCCTGAAATTCTGAAATCAATTGGACACAATGTCCTGACTCCACAAAAACAATAGGACATTCTACCACGAAAGGTGCTCATTGATTTTGGTTGCACTTTGAGGCTAGTTCAGGATACAGCGTGCAGTTATAAAGAACAATACTAATAAAAATTAAGTTTCGAGCAGGCCACCTGGCGGATAGTGACCGCACTAATAGAGCGCCCTTGTTGGACAGTTTTGGCGCTAGCAGCGCCCCTAGCGGCTAGTGAATGATTTTTTTTCGTAAAACTGCGCCCCAATGGCGATGCTTGGTAATTTTAGTACTTTGCGTTAAAAACGTGTATTATTGTCGAAGTGCGTACTTCAGGGCCAGAAATAGACATAAATTGGCATCAATTGCCGACGCAGCCGAATAACGAGAAGCCGATCGAACTAGCAAACGAAATGTTGAATTCGGTAAACGTTGTTCAAATGTATTTAAAATATTTTACAATTGCCATTTTTCATGTGCGAATTAAAGGTTTTATTACTATAATGTAAACCCATTGCCATATAGAGGTCGAAACACCCCTGGACGTGGCTGCTTACAGTATAATCTCCATACGTCACGCATCCCAGGTTGCGTGCAAGGCAGCACCAAAGTTGCAAAGGGGCAATATACATAATTTTTAGTGGGGCCATATATCCCCCCCATACCTACTGCATGCCTCCGATATCTGCCCATATATATGTGCTATACAGCTATGTGCAGTGTTGGTGATTATGTATTTGATAAATATGTAAATGTAGACAATCGTGGTGCTTCTAAGTGTCGCCCAGGTTGGAGTGAGTATACTGATGAACTACATAATGTGGCAAGGCAAAATTTTCTGGCTTGGGTTGTAGCTGGAAAGCGTAAACATGGCCCAGTCTTTGAATCTATGAAACTCTCTAGAGCCAGATTTAAATATGGGCTTCGGTTTTTAAAGCTGCATAAAACTCAATTGATAAGCAACTCTCTAGCTACTATAAACTACAAGAACTACCTGATAGGTTCTGGAAAGAAGTTAATCGTATGAATAACTACAAAGTTCCCTTGCCAAATAGTACTGATGGGGTTACTGGTGCTGTCCCGTGCTGACAATATAACTGAACTATGGAAGGGTCACTGAGCAATTGTTTAATTATTAACATACTAATGACATCACATTATGATGTCACATATACTAATGATATATTTGGTACTGTTGATGAATTGGTCATTGGGCAGTTAGATAAAAATAAATCATGTGGCCTTGATGGTGTGTATGCTGAGCATCTAATGTACTGCAGCAGACGAGTTTTACTGTTACTGGCTATGTGTATGTCTACCTTTTTTGTCCATGGTTTCCCACCTGATTCTATGCTATCAGTTGTGCTTGTACCTGTTATCAAAGATAAATGTGGTAACATCAATGATAGTGATAACTACAGACCGATTGCATTAGCCAGCGTGATGTTGAAAATAGTGGAAAAAGTTATACTGGGTCGTATGTCATCCTTTCTGATCACTAGCAGTGACCAGTTTGGTTTCAAGAGTAAGCTTGGTACTGACAGGTGTATATATGTGTAATGTCCGGGTCGGTATCACGCAATACGACACTGGCATTGGACGGTTGTAAGGTGGTTTATTGGAAAATGTGCATGGCTGCCCAAGCAGCAGGCGATACAAAACCCTGCGAACATACAGACAAATATAAAGTTCCATTAGGATGACGGTCATAATATTATTATAACATCATATCACAATAATATCATATTAACCAAACTTATATTCTATACTATCAACAAAACACTACATAAATTCCACAGCCACTTAACCTATAGCTACACCTGCAAACAACTCTGTTGAATAAGAGTAAACGATAGTTTCACACTAAAGTCGCAAAATCATCAACTGTTATTATTAACAAGTACTGTTGCAGTCACGTGACCTCAAATATCCTGCCGTGTATCATTCAGGCAGGACTTACCAACCATCATTTTCTAATTAGGTAACAAACAAACATCATTACAAATACAATCCTAAGTCTACTCCATTGACATCAGTACAAAATTAACAGTCACAATGTTTGAGATACACACCCCCAGACAGTTGTCGAAACTATCCCGTTGCAGCTGTTCCCGTCATACACCGGTCATTCTATGCAACACCAACTTCGGGTTTAACTGTGGCAACAGTAGAAATATGTTGACAAACCAAACTAAACTATGGTGCAATAAAACGATAATAATAAATACAAATACTGATAACACAGGCAGCCTCCATGTCTATCATACTGAATGGGTGAAATGCGTGATGCACTTGTAAGTTACCAACAAGGGTTCAACATGCATGCGCCATCTTGATATTGCTGAGATGTAAACAACAGTCGCCCATTCAAATATATTTCACTTTCCTTCAACAAAATTATTAATACCAGCTTCAACGTCACTACCGATGACATGGGTGTACTATTTTCATGTTTTACACAGCAGATATAAACCTGGATTATGTGCAACAATCACATACTGGACAGTGCCTGATAATCTACACTGAAAAGGCGAAAACGGGCGCATGTGCACATTACAAAATATATGTTTCAATCTATCGTAAATCCCTTCCATCCCGAATCGATTAATGCACTGACCAATTACAAAGTTATGTACAAATACTCAACTATACATCAGGACATTAGTGGGGAGAATATTAATAAAGAAATACACAATTTACCGGCAATTTGTTTCGCACACTGTTTCTGTGTCTCTGTCTCTCTCTCTCAGTCTCGATGTCCCTCTAGCGACCATCGGTTACAACAATTGCCTAAAATTAACCATGTCTCGAGCGAATACCGGACTGTAATGGTCCTAACTGTTACACACTCCCCTGCTTGAGCACTGACGTCCCGTCAGGTACACATCAAAATATGTCACCACTTTAGTCTACTGCTGTTGCCCAGAATAAAGCCCTGCTAACATCTGAGTCAGCAGCAACTGTGCCTGGCTAATGTTAGCCAAGACATGTGGGTCTACCACTACAGGCGTACATGTCATCTCTACTCCATGTTGCACTACCGTTGTTGGCAAGTGATAAGGGTTGGTGTGAACCCCGGCACTAGTCCTTGCTGAATGGCGAAGTGCCACAGACTCTCCATGCATGGTGCCTTCACCATTGTCTGCATTCAGGGGCTCCCCTGCTTTGTCCAAAGCAGGTTCTCTGTGATTCACCCGAGTGTCCTCCATTGCTCTAGCTGAAGGAAGGCAGACATCAAACTCATCGACCGAGTCAGAGTCATCTCCCTGCTGTTCCCGATTAGTAGTGCCATCATGTTGAGGCATACATTCTTCGTCAGACTGGATGGCCTGTGCAATCTCCCTCATCAGTAGTAGTTCATTTCTGTGGACAGTCTTAGTTGGTCCTTCTGTTTGTAGAGGTTCGACTACATACACGTGATCTTGTAGCCTATTGACAACCTTGTACGGCTTGTCATCGTATGCGTCCTGAATCTTATTCCGGCCCTTGATTCCTCGGGTTCTCATGAATACGCGTGCACCAACCGGTACGTCGGATGGCCTGGCTCTTGAATTGTGTACTCGGGCCCGCCGAAGAGCCTCTTTTTCTGTTCTTGACCCTCCCAACCGGAATGCCTCTCTGAGTCTGTAATGGTGGCTGGTTACCCAGTCATCAACACTGAAGTTTGACTCCTCTTCTCCGACATCTAGTAGATGGTCAACAGGCAGCCGTGGCTCACGACCAAAGAAGAGGTAGTACGGGGAATGACAGTAGATGAATGTGGCGTGCAGTTGTATGCATAGACCAGTTCAGGCAGGTGTTCTGGCCACCGCTTCTTCTTGTCTCGTGGCAATGTCCGCAGCCGATCATGCAGAGTTCTGTTGAATCGCTCGCATTGTCCGTTTCCTTCTGGGTGGTAGGGAGTAGTTCGCGATTTCATCACCCCGTAGATCTTACAAAGTTCACTGATAATTGCACTCTCAAAGTTCCGGCCTTGATCACTATGCAACCGTTCCGGAACTCCATATCGCACAAACCAGTGATTCACCAGTGTTTTCGCAACCGTGTTGGCGGTTTGGTTGCGTGTCGGCACAGCTTGTGTCAACTTTGTGAAAACATCAGTCAATACAAGCACATGTTCCATACCATTGCTGGCAGGCTCAAGCAGGGTGTAGTCCATTGCAAGAACTTCCAGAGGCCTCTTTGCAGTGAAACTCCCAATAGTTGGTCGCGGTTTCTTCCCTGTCTTGGCCAACATGCATCTTTTGCAAGTCTTGCAATAAGACTCCACATATGCTACCATACAGGGCCAGAAACACCTGACACGTGCCAAGGCCAGGGTCTTTTCTGTTGCTTGGTGTCCCACTTGGTCGTGGAGAGCGTCCATCACTTGGCCTTTCAGGTTCTCAGGCAGCAAAACCTGTTTCACCTGGTTACCGTTCATCAGAACTGTCCGATAAAGCACACCACTGACATTTGACAGTCTCTTCCATTCACGAAGCAGCTTACGGGTCGGCTTGTCTTCTTTCATGAGCTGTCGTGTGGTGGGCATCTTTCCTGTGTCCCAGAAAAACCAAACACGACCAATGTGTGCATCAGCTCTTTGCCACTTTGCCATGTCCTCTTTGGCAATACTTGGGAAAGTAAACATAGCTGTAGGGGTCAATCCAGCTTGTATCTGTTCCATATGAGCCCCAGTCATCGCTTCCCAAATCCGTGATTTCAGTTGTTCTGGCACGATGGTAGATTCTAGAGCCATACCAAGTGTGGAGGTCACCGTTTCCATGCTGCTTTCAAACCGCTCAATTCTGGTCCCAGCATCAGTTGGGGTTTCCTGCTGAGTGCATCAGCATTGCCGTTGTGTTTCCCTGATCGGTAGTGGATTGTGAAGTTGAACAGAGCCAGTTCGGCAACCCACAGCATTTCGGTAGCCCCGAGCTTAACTGTGCTCTGAATGTAGCTAAGTGGATTGTTGTCCGTGAATACAGTGAACACTGCTCCAATCAGCATGTCACGAAATTTGACAGTGATTGCCCAGTATAACGCCAGTAGTTCAAGCTTCATGCTGCTGTAGTTCTGCATGTTCTTTTCACTTTCTCGAAGTCCACGACTTGCATAGCTCAGCACTACAACTCCATTCTCCTGACGCTGTGACAGCACGGCACCTAACCCTTGCAGACTAGCGTCTGTCTCCAGTATGAACGGCTTAGTAAAGTCCGGATAACCCAGCACGGGTGCAGATACTAATCGCTGTTTCAACTCGCTGAAGGCTGTATCACAGGACTCATTCCAGCCATCAGCAAATGAAGGTCCCATGTTGTTTCTTCTCTTTGGTTTCTTCTTGTCTGTCCCTCCTGTAATAGCTTGCTAAGCCCAGGAACTGCCTCAACTCGGTCTCACTCTGTGGCGTTGTCCACTCCTCCACTGTCCGGGTCTTCTCGGGGTCGGGCGCAATACCATTCTCCGCAACCACATGACCCAAGTATCGTAAACGTTGGTGGAAAAGTTGACATTTCTCTGGTTTCACTTTCAAGTTGTACTGTTCCAACCTGGTCAGTACCATGTCCAATCTTTCGGCAGTTTCCTCGAATGTCCGACCAAAGATCAGGATGTCATCCAGGTATATGAGTAGTGTCTGGAAATTCTGGTCACCAAACACCCTGTCCATCAACCGCATGAATGTAGCAGGGGCGTTGCACAATCCAAATGGCATTCTTGTATATTCATAGAGACCTCCTGTGCCAACGCGGAAGGCTGTTTTCTCCATGTCTGCAGCTGCCATTGGAATCTGATTGAACCCATGGGCCAGGTCCAAGCTTGCAAAGTACTTTGAACCCTTCATCACTTCGAGTGCCTCCTCTATTCTGGGTAGAGGATACGCATCTTTGTGTGTCCGCGCATTAAGGGAGCGATAGTCAACACACAGTCGTAAGGTTCCGTCTTTCTTCCGCACGAGAACCACAGGTGCAGCATATGGGCTTGATGATATCACGATCCAAGCTCTTCTGAAGGTACTCCCGCACCTCACTCCAGTGTTGTGGTGGTATCTGTGGCACTTTAATAGGCACATCACTTGTGGTGCGTATTCTGTGCTCGATCTGGTCACAGTATCCCAGGTCATCCTCATCTCGGCTGAAAATATCACAGTGCTTCGCTATCAATTTCCTGATACACTCGTGTTGCTCATCATCAACGTCACTTATGTCCATCCGAGACAACAAATTTGTGATAACCTCATCTGTGCCGGCACTGTGAGTGATCTCTGTCACACAGACCTCATGTTCACTATCGAAGCACAACCCTACCCTTGGTTCAACTGCCACATTTTCTATACAACCAATGATCGTCCTCGGCTTTAAGAAGATGTCTCTATCACTGAAGTTGGCAATCTGCACTGGAATGTTGCCAGTGTCATCAACTTTTACACATGCACGACCAACTGCTAGCCCTCGTTGTAGTGAGTGCACTTCCTTGCACTCAATCAATGCATAAAATTCTTGGTTGACAACAGCAGGCTGAGTTGATCCCTGGATAACTCTCAATGAGTGTGCTGGCACCAACTGTGGCTTCTTGCCAGCGACACGGACTCGACTACACGTGTCTGGTGTGTCCACTCTGGTCTCACTGTACAAGGCTAGCACATGTGCCCATGCATGTGCACCAGCTGCCTCCAACTTCTGAAGGTAGTCACCACCATGTGTTGCCAATGAGTCCTTGATATCTCTGAAGATATTACTGCCAATAACACCTGGCACCAACCTCTTCCTCTCTACCAGTGGTGTTCCCACAGGGTCTTTGACAATGAGGAAACCCATATCTTCAAACGTATGTCCCATGAATTCCAGGGGTAGTTCAATGTATCCCACATAAGGGATTTCCAGGCCTTGCGCTGCAGATATCTTAATCAGTCGTGATACGTCCTGGATGTGTCCTTCTTGAAAGAGATGTTCGCGGAAGAATGACTCGGTAATGGTTGACACTTGGGCTCCGGTGTCCAGCAAGCAGCGAACTTCGATAGGCCCGATCTTGATGCAGGCCTCAGGACATTCTCCCACAGCTCGATGTAGGGTAGAGCCAGCACTAAACCCCGCCGTGTGGCCTACGACGACGGGCTTTACCGAAAATCCGACTTGCTTGCTCTATTGTTTCCGCCTGCTCTTGCTTGTTCTGTTGGACAGTTGCGGCGCATATGATCTGCTGACCCACACGCCCAGCAAAGTCTGGGTCCATCGTGTCGCTGTCGGCGATCTCTTCCTTGCAGGGATTGAACAGCAGCAGCCAAGTCACCAATCTGTTTATTCTGCGCTTGCATCATTGCTTCCTGTCGCTTCAGGAATTCGGCAATCCCATCCGGCATCGCAGCTGCTTCCTGGCTGACCACTCTGACCACAGCAGGCTGGTCTCCACCTGCCCAGTCCACGACTCGGTCTCGTAGCTGGAAGAAATCCAGCTGTGGTGCTTCACGGATGAGCCTGCGAACCTCCCTGGACACGCTATGGTCTGTTACTGCCGCTGCCAACCTCTCTTTCAAGGTCTGGTCTCTCCTTGACACGTACGCCGGATCTCGTTCTGTGATCTTGCTGTACAAATTGACCAGCTTCAATGAGCAGTCCACTACACTCTCTCCCCGAGCCTGTCTGCACTGGAACAACCGCTCTTGTAGAGAAGCCAGGTCACTGCCGTCTCCAAATGCTTGCAGAAGGGCCCTGAAAATTGCCTCAGGGTCGTCCCTAATGTCCCTTCCAGAAATTTCTATCCTGGCCTTTCCCTTCAGGTGCTCCAAGTGGACAAGGAAGCCATTGGCTTATCGAGAGTCCAACAATGTTCACCTACTTATAACCCGCCCTCCTGAGATATGTGTCAACCATGTTTTTAAACATATTCACGCTGCTAGCAGTTACACAATCTGTAGACAATTTGTTCCATTCATTTATTGTCCTCTGTGACAACGAGTGCTTCCTGATGTCCAATCTACATTGATCCTTTACTAATTTTACCTCATGTCCTCTAGTTCTGCTATCCTTCTTGAGTGAGAAAAACATATTTCTATCAATATTTTCATACCCATTCAATATCTTAAAAACTTCAATCTGATCTCCTCTTAACCTCCTTGTCTCTAGAGTTGTTAAACCACATTCTTTCAGGCGTTCTTCATAACTCAGGTCTCTGAGTTCTGGAATCATTTTAGTTGCTCTCCTTTGTATGCGTTCAAGCATATCTATATCCTTCTTACGATATGGTCTCCATGCTTGTATACAGTATTCTAAATGAGGTCTAACTATTGCTTTATAAAGAGGTATAATTAACTTTTTTCCCTTGTATGTTATGTTTCTTCTAATCAATCCAAGAATTTGATTACCCTTTGAAGCTGCAATACCATACTGCTCTGAAACTTTCATATCAGCGCTTATTGTAACTCCTAAGTCCTTTTCTTTTACAGTAGTACCCAGAACAGTATCTCCCATTTTATAGTTTACATTCAAGTTCCCATGTCCTGTATGTAGGCATTTACATTTCCCAAAATTGAACAGCATCTGCCATTTCTCAGACCATTTCACTAATTTGTCTAGATCGTTTTGTAAATGTTGTTTATCACCATCAGTATTAACCTTTCTAAACAGTTTTGTGTCATCCGCAAATTTCAGTACGTTACTTGTTATACTGTCGTCCAAGTCATTGATATAAATTAAGAATAATATAGGTCCTAATACTGTTCCTTGAGGTACCCCACTCAAAACCGATTTCCAATTTGAAACTTCTCCATCTACTACAACTCGTTGTCTTCTGTCAGTCAGCCATTGTTCTATCCAGTCAGTTATGCTAGCCCCGATACCATGGGCTTTTAATTTAAGTAGTAATCTTTGATGTGGCACTTTGTCAAAAGCTTTCTGAAAATCTAAGTAGATAATATCTACTGGCGAATGTACTACTTAGGAAATTCTATATGTGCACAAATGATGTCAAGATCAAGCTGTTTAGTACATTTTGCTCATCTATGTATACAGCTCAACTGTGGTGGAATTATTCTGTATATAGCATCCACAGATTACATGTATGCTACAAAAATGTGTTTAGACGATTACTTGGACTACCAGATACTGCAGCGCTTCAGCTATGTTTGCGGAGAGATTGACTCCTGACTGTAAAGCAGTCATACGAAATCTTGTATATAAATTTATGTCACGTTTAGATAAATCTAGAAACTCACTGATAATTGCTACTTGGTACTGACATCAGATGGAAATCAAGGATAAGGAGACAATGGGTAAAGTCACTTTATATACATAATGACCTTGTGTAATAATCATACAATATGTATGTTTTTTGTTGTTTTTTTAATTATTTGGTTAGCTGACTATATGGACCTATATATGTATCATTATATGTGTATATGTGTCTGCATTAAAGAATTACATTGAATTGAATACAATTTGGCACTTATCTTCAGTATGATGAAATCTGGTGGTCTATTTTATTATGTAAAGCCATTACCACAGAGAAACACCCCTGGACAGGCCGGGCTGCTTCCAGTACAACTTATTACGTCACCCCCCCCCCCCCCCCGACAAACGCACTACATATCAGCCGCCTGGCTGTGACGTAAATTTGACATACTAATCGGCCTCTGGCCTGGATGAGTCCAATGTTACTGGTGCTGCCGTCTATCGGTGAAGGTTAAATGACCTGAAGAAAATGGCAGCACGGGGGCAGACTCACGTAGGTAACGGGCAACCATTGAACAAAGATGCCTGGGCAACGGAGAAGCTGAGGCAAAAAATGATAGGAGAAATGTGAGTATGACTAATTCCGCGCCGTCGTTGTGTATATTGAAGTGTTGTCACGGTGGCTGAAAAGTAAATCTAATCGCAAAACGATTCTCCGTTTCTCTCGTCTCGGGCTAGGTGATCGAACGCACTCGAGCAAGCGCAGTTTAGTAAACAATGACCGCTTAATTTAAATTGTTATCAGCAATCATGAAATAAATTTGTGTTTTCCGTGAACAGTAGTGTTTGTAGTTAACTAAAAATGCACCATTTAAAGCAGTTTTTGGAAATGCCAATCGTAGTCCTGTGCAAGCCTGCACTGATCCGAGCGGGTCACCAGGCCAGTGGCCGACTCGAGTATTACGTAACATGTCCACCATGACGCTACGTCATCGCTTATTTATAAGATCTAGAGCACAGCATGGCCGGCAATCTGGGTCATTGGCTGACCGACCAGTGCGCCCTCCACACACGACCGGGCACGTGATGCGAAGACACTGACGCGTGCTTCGACTCGCGGCCAATCGGTCGTCATAAACAACACAATCAACACCACGATGATAACATGAAACTGTGGTCGAACACACTGCATTAAGTTAATGAGATCACTGTCACCTTTGTTGTTGATATGTAGGGCAGAAAGTATCAACAAATGACCCAGGTGTCTAAGCCAAGGTTTTGGTTTTGCCTTTCATGTAGATGTAGTAAGCCTTAGTCATATTATCGTCATTATGTGGCAGTTTTCAATTCCTCTTATATTTTTTGGATGCAAACAATTATATATCTTTGTTATATTTTTATTTCAATTAAACATTTTGTAAATAGTTTATGTGACTTTTTTATTATTAATAATTACTCATCATGTCTGATTAATCAGAACAACAATATTTAGCTCCATTATATCAGAGTGAATTTAGCTTCCAAGCGTTTGATATTCCCATATATAATACTAAATAGAATCGTATTGTTCATGTTTATACATCAATATTGGTGTCACTAGTGGTGAGATGAGCGTAGGAAATAAATTATTGATTATTACTGTTGGACAGTGAGAAGACAATGGCGGCCTGTAACTACCCTGTGAACAGAACCAGTATACAGATGGAGGGTTATATCTACCAACAGGCAACCATGAGGGTAAGTTACAGACTGTAACTTATAACTGTAACTACTATATTTCAAAGAGGTGAATTATATCAGTACAGTAGGCTCGATAGAATCACTTCTGACCAAAGCAATTTTATTCGCCTGATACAATTGTCAATGTTATTGTCAGGAGTGTGTTGTCTGTCTTATGAGACTACATTGTAAGAAAGTTATAAATGTGCAGAATCTCCTAAAAACTCAATATTTTAAGTGTGTGCCGCCTGTGAATGAAGACACCTTTTCATGAACTTCGTTTTTTGTATTTATTTAAATCTTAAAATCTTTATTTATTTATTTTAATGTATTACTTTTGTGGATTTGTCATGCCTATGCAACTATGAATGGGCTGCTCCCTGATATATGGTGCTTTCCTAATTTGAGTAAGTTAATAAAATAATAAACATAACCATTTTGAGTGCTTTGTAAAAGAAGGTAGTTGCCTGTAACGTTAGTCGGCCTGACAGATTTAACAAAATTGCCATCCAAGAAAAAAGGCCCAGATGGCAAGTGGACACGGAAGCCATTGGCTTATCGAGAGTCAAATTTTTCATATTTGTAATTTTTTTTAGATATTTGTCAATTTGACATTTAAACATTCACGCTGCTAACATAAATGCTAGCAGCATGAATATAAAAAATATGGTAAATTTACACAGTCTGTAGATAATCTGTTCCACTGATTTATTGTCACATGATGACGTGAGATTCCTGTTGTTTTCTACAGGAAGACTACATTTCTATGACTGCCCGCGTGATCATCCACATCAGAGAAATGGGTGAGTGTTGATTCATAATTTTACCAGATTCCTTTTCTCATCTTGTGTAATTATTCTCATTAGGGTTTCTCCTGTAATTAGTCTAAGACTTGCAGATGCCTTACATAATATTCCACTGTTCCCACCTCATTACTTGGACTGACATTATCACGTGCAGTTTTGTTATTATTTATGTTTAAAATTGTTAGTGGAATTTTAGTTTAGCAGTGATTTGCCACTAAAGGTAGAGACTGTCGTATAATAGAACTCATATTATTATTATTATTGTGTTAAATCTTTGTATATAAGATGTTGTTCTGTAGGTGACAGATAAATACAATTTCTATCACAATCCTGCTAATGTTATATATATATATATATATATATATATATATATATATATATATATATATATATATATATATGGTAATTGATCAGGTATCCAATATTTATGTAACTGTAATTATGAATTATTATCTAATTATAAATTAGTTTTTAATTATAAGTTATCATATGTTATAAAATGAATTAATGCTTGCAAAATAAATTTTTTATTCAAATTAATTATTTGATAATTAGCCTTTCCAATTTTTTTTATCTTATAACATATATGGTTATAATGAGTAAAACTATGTCAATTTCTAAACAAAAGTGCCATCCCTAGCCATCTGTTGTTTGCCCCATGCAGTATTACTTGTTGCATGCGATGTGAAGAGACATTCTGACTCAGTTTGTGTCTTCCAGAAACTGAACATTATGTTGTGTTTTAGTTGACTGGCGGTACCAACTGGAAGACGTGCACGGTCTCTTCTGTCCGAACTACGATAATTCAGATTCAAAGTGAGCCATATCACCAACAGCCGTCAAATAAAGCTTCTATTTTTGTATTCTTCTTCCTCTTAGAACTACGTGTGTGTGCGTGCGTGTGTACAGATGTCAGATTGCCAACCAGCCTGCAAGGCAATAAAATAATTTTGTGTGCATTGATGTACTTACTTTAGGACAATCTCAAAACGTTGATGTTTGACACTACAAAAAAACAGTTTTCAAGGGGGTTAGCAGCTGTTTTGTTTAGCTTCGTACATCAACTTTTTTCCCTAAACATAGTTTTCACTGTAATCACAGTTGATCAAGGCTGACACAGGCAGTTTTGCGTTATGAAGCGCCACCTGGTGAACACAAAGTAGCTGAAGTTACACACTGGTCCATGTGATTCAACGTTCCATGTATTGGGGGTCGGGTGTCCAAGGTCAAATGACATTGGTTTTGTGTATGTTTTGATATCGCCCCTTGCTGTCAGTGGCTGTGAATGTCAACTGATTGAGGAAAGAACACTGACATGAATGGTTGACACCGGCCGTTATCAAACACTCAGTCAGCACACGCTGGATTGTGCCATATTTGTACAAATTACAGTAAAGTGCAGTAGTTAGTTGCACTTGCCGCTGACGTAGATGCTGTAAAATGTAGCAAAATTAGGCAGTCTATACAGACAGAGATAAGCTTTGTTCACATAGAAGCTGGCCCACACTTATGGCAGTCTAATAGACTCTAAGTGTTGGATTAAGTGTTCGCCACATTGGTTTGTGTTGGAATGCCTTGTCTGACTGAGATCACATGATAAAATATAAATGAAGTGTTTATCAGGAAAAAGCATTGTGTTCCAATATTTACTGATGAAATCATGGTTTTCTTGTGTGTTGCTTAATATACAATTGGAAACGTGGACTTGCAAGTTTAGTGCTCTTAAGCACTACTAGTGTAAATGTAGTTGTCTTTATTATGGATCAAACAGCATCAGACTTTAACGATTGATTATATCATTAACGATTGATTACATCACTGTTTGCCAGTATTCTTTATGTCATTATTATTGTCAGGCAATGGTCTACTTTAATTCAGGCTTTCTCATAATCTGTTGCAGAAATTTGTTTTTTATTTTGGAGTGATGCAGATTCTGTGCTGTATTCATGCACACTGCGTTTGTTTGTTTGTTTTACCACAGGTAGTTGGTTCTTTTGAATGTTTGTTGATATTTTTATTTGTGATATTCTCGAATGTCTGCACAAATAGATCATTCGCCTACTGTTCTATTGTGTTCACATTGAAATAGTTGTGTCGCACAAACAAGGTAATGCCACAGTGTACCGTGTGTTATGACCACCTATTGTTTTAAGTTGTCGTTTTCTTAACTCAGAGAGGTACACCAACTCAGGGATGGTGCTTGTGTACAATACGGGTATTTTATATCGATATGAATACGGGTATTTTGGAATGTACAAGATTTATAATTTAATCCATATTATGGAAATGATTAGCACGTATATCATATTGTAGATGTGTGAATGAAAACGTTGCAGACGTCATGCTGTAACTTATATGTAAGCAGGGCGGAGTAATTAATGTACTTGATACGTGTACACAGCCTAGAATTTCACCAAAGATCGACCCTTTCACAAGGCTATTTTCAAATGTTTAAGAAGTATATTTTCAAATGTTTATGTTTAAGAAGTATATTATACACACAACTTGGCTATTGTTAAAGTCGTACACAAAATCACACATGTATGGTTATAATTGCATACCAATATCGTAAAATAACAAATTAATTTGTGTTGGAAATTGGTCAGGACTGTTCAGGGGTCATAATTTTTTAAGAGACTTCTATATAGAAGGCAATGCCTTGTATCATCAATAAACTCGAAGGACCATTCTTCCATTGTCCCAAGCTATATGGGAACTACACTTCGGACTCGTTTACATTTTAGTTAAACTGGGCCAGCCAAAAGTGGCACTGCTATTTTTTTTATGTTTTCATTTTAGTAATTTTGTTTGCATATTGCCTTTAGTCTTCCATAATTCATCCTAAATTTCCTCTAATCATTGTGGACTATGTCGTATGGAGGGTAGCTGTATTGTTATTTCATGTCACGACTGGAACAGTTCCTGTCTGCCATGAATGATTGGTAAATCAGGTTGAATTATGGGAAACTTGATGGCTGAATTGTAGTCGAGTGTAAATATACCTTCTGTGCCATGTTTGATATAGCACATATTGAGAAAGAATTGTCCATGTTACTGCAGTTTGGTGCTTGTTTCATTTTAATTTTGTATCACAAATAACTAAAATACCATTAACTCCACATTGCCAATGTACAGGCATTTCAGATTCTGAGGAGCTGATGTTACAGGATGTTGAATACATGCATCTACATTTTATTGTTGTGCACCATTCTTCAAGAAAAGTTCTCATGAGTTGTCGACTTTGTCGTACAGTTTGTAGAATGCCTGGCAACTGCAAGTTGCCGAGGCAGATATCATCACAACACTGCTGTCTGATATGCTGATGTTTATTTTTGGCGACGATGTGTGTTTCTGTTGTACACCAACTTTTGTTTTCATTTCACACCAAATAAATATATTTGTAAATAAATACTGGTGTCTTGTCTTGCCTACAGAATGTACCAGAACTGGCTTGTGCCAAAAGTTGAACTTTACACACGTGATACTGATAGTAATATATTAACTTGATAATTTGCACTGCAAATATAATTTTTTATGTACAACTCGAGGGACTATTCTTCCATTACTCTGCAAGCATATATAATATATATATATTTTATATATGCTTGGGGAGTAATGGAAGATATATATATATTACATACTGAGTAATTTACTGTACAAGTTCACAAGATTGTTACCCAAATATACCACCACCAATATCTGATATATAAATAAATTCCACCATATTTGTACATACATACACGCATATTATATGTGCCAAAACAGAGAATGATGGCAAGGTCTAGCAGAGGGCCACATCCTGCAATGGATGGACAAGGCCTAGGTGAATATAATGTAAACACACTAGGATAACATTGATTGGCTGGCTTCTACACCTAGATGTATTACATCTACATTATATGTGTGCATATACATACATACATACATATATGTACAAAGAAACACATTATAAATACATAATATTATGCTCATCACAAACGCTATACATACAGTAAAACCTGCTCAAGCGACCACCTGTCATTAAAGACCACAGTCAACTTGTCTTTTCACAAGAGCTTCACATGTTAAATTACCTGTTTTAAGTGACCACCTGTATTAGGAGACCACCTGTCATCAACGACCCCAATCAACTGCTCCTTTTTTTCAAGAGTTTCAAACATTAAATTACCTGCATTAAGTGACCAACTGTATTAAGATACTACTTTTTGACTATCCCTTGACTGTCCTTCCACTAGACAGTGGCACTGTTAACTGAATTTAGCAGAAGATTGCATTAAAACAACCATTGCATGACTGTCTGCTAAAAGATGTAATCTTACAAGAGGTTTCAAAGCTAAATACAACTTTCACTTGAACAAAACAGAAACCATTGACCATGTTAAAATTGATAATAAAATTCCACATGACACTAAGGTGCTTTGTAAATAAAAATGTCCAATAATCCCCAAAATTGATACGATTGACCACACTAACCCACACCCCTATTCAAAAGCAAACAATTACAAAAAAATACACACATTGTGAATGAGTGAATGGAAAGTAAATTTTTGCAACATTTAAATCGGGGAAAAACTCAAAAAACATGAACCTTTCCAATTTTTTTTAGAATCCCAGTGGACCCACCCACGTCCAGTTTTTGTTGGGCTTATTTGAATTTTTTATATTTACAAAGCCAAGCCTCTAAAACCTAATGCCACTGATTACAACCTCCACGTCGTCACAAGTTCAGTGTACAAGTGTTAGAATCCAGGCTTGTGTAGTGGACGGCAACAGGCTGGGCAACAGGCTTAGGTCACTTTGAGAACTTTCCAAACAGACTTTTCCTGCTGGTCAGTTTCTCTGTACCACTCTACAACAGTCAGTCATTATTAGTGTAACAACTATACAACATGACATACACGACTAGTCGGAATAACATTTAGATTTGTCAAAATTACTCTTGATTTACCTAATTCAACAATAATTTATTAATCTCATTTCTCTTTTTAGCCATGCTTTTCAGAGTGCAAATAAATCTTTGAGGGACCATACAGTCTCAAAATCATCTGTATTTTATTCAACTACCGTCAACACAAAAATAAAATTGTGTTATGTGTCCTAAATTAAAGGTTTTCTAGTAAATGTTTGTCCATTGATTTTAACCTAAGTTCAACCGGGCAAGCGCTTTCTCTGTCGCTACACCCAAAATCTGGAACTAATTCCCCATCACCTCAGAATCAAGACAAATTTGTTTGGAAATTGCATTTCCACCTTAAATCTCCGGTGGTCCCTCTTATATATCACTGTTAATGTTTCTGGTTTATTTCACCACTTAACTCAGGTTCTTACCTGTAGTTTTTAGCCCTTCGCTGTGACCTACCTGTAGTTTAGAGCCCAGTAGCAGCTTGGCTTTGTCTGCCTCCTGTTGGACGTCAGACGTCCCACCATGGTCACAAGCCACCACTGACTTCATGTGTAGTTTCTGCTTAATCGCCTGCGTGTAATAATAAATAAATAATATGTAATTATTACAGGGCGCAATATCCTTGAAAAATGTTTTATCTAATAAATTCATAACATTGGATGTTTAAAATAGACGTATATGAATAATACATTAAATAAAATATAGAATCAAGTAAAATATTATGTAAATAGTTAATAAACAAACGCAGCGTAAGAAAAGTGGATGAAAATATTAAATTAGAATAAAAACAACTTATTAATGCTGTAATCAGAGCATTATTGAAATGGATTATAAAAAATTATGTAATTTATAAACCTGATTAAAAACACCAAACAATCAAATGTCAGCATTATTCTGCCAGGAAGAGGGGTGTTAAGTTTTCCTGAATGCTGACAGTGTCCTGGTGCACTGGGTGACAACTGGTAATGTGTTCCACGATGGGCATACAATGTCTTTTTGGTGACAATGACGTTAGGTGAAACTGACAGTAGGTGACACAGACATTGCTCACTGACAATGGCACAGGATGGCAGCACTGTTCTACTTGTGATAATGATTTTACAGCTAGTGACACTGCCTTATTGATGACAATGACACAAGATGACACAGTAACTACCCTGACGTTGTCATACAGCAGGATTTACCATTCACTGGACATTAACTATTGGAACGGTTACAAAACCCACAATTTTTAATCCAATTTAATTTGAGTTTATATTAAATAAATACGTTTTGATACACATGTGTTTTGAATTACCAGAGAAATTATAATTACAATTTATAATGAAAACACAATTTTTTTCAGCTAACTTTTGATCAGACAAAATATACACACGTAAACAATTAAAAATGGCCTGACTCATGTTGAGAGGCTGATATAAAGTGCAGCACACCTGTGAGATGAGGACGCGCTTACAGTCGCCCTTCATGGCGAGGAGCAGGTCAAGCCAGGTCCATGTCTTGTTGTGATACTCCAGGGTTGGTAGCAACAGATGGAAGTTGTTCACATCCGCCACCAGATTCTTCTCCTTCTCACCCTGACAGCAACAACCAAGAGGATAGTTTTACGTATGTACGAGTTGCCTGGTGTTGCACGGGAGAAAAGGTAGCCACTGCAAGAGCTTATGACTCCTTGCAGTAACCAGTCAGGGTTTGGTATGATGGCCCAAAATCATGTACCACTGCTGGTTTCACAAAGCGTTCGTACCGTAGAAAGGAACTTATGGGGATGTTTGACTTAGATCACGTAACTCTGAATGATTGTAGAAAATATGCATAGCCTTGCTAATAATTGTACATAACTACGAGCTATTATTGTTCCAGGTTACGAAACATACTTCAAACATCCCTAAATTTTCTATATAAAACCTCCTACCTTGTAGCTGACTCTCAGAGGCACTTCAGTCACCTTGATGTACAGAAACATGTTGTTCTTTGCCCTTTCCTGCAACACATGGATCACATTAAGGGCCAGGCATTTTATTTCCAGGACATTTGGTTATTTTAAAAATAATAGTTCTGCCCCAATCTTCACTAAATTTTATTTACTGCTGTTTATGTTAAAAATATTATTTCTTCCCATTCTGTAGGATGCAGTTTTCCCATGGAAAAATGTGTGCCAATATCTGCCTAGACAAGGCGTTCATTGTGCTTAAACTTGGTACTCTATTATCAGAGCAAGTTGTTGGCAACAACAAATGCAGCACCTGTATGTTTTTTTTTATGGATTGAGACCATTGGCTCTGTGAATTAAAGACAGGTTTGTTTCATTTCCCTGCGTAGGGTCTCTCAGTTCGCCTGGCATTGACACCAGGTACAAGGGACCAACATTGCCTCATCCAAGAGACACTGGCAGTGGGGTGAAAAAAACTGCCCAAGTTTCAAAGCGGCAGCAGGTGGACTTGAACCCCGGTTCTCCCGACTGACACAATAACAGCCGAGTTACCACGCCCCATAAATAAACAATTTGCTTTACATGACATGCTTCATTGAACCGTGACGTCACACCACACTTACCTTCATGATGTCAATGTCACTGGTGTCGACAAATGACTTGAATGAGTCTTTCTGTTGAGTCAGTGTCTTCTCCTTCTTCTCTTCTCTCCGTCGCTGTCTACTGCTGGCTTTGTGCTCAATAAAACCTTCCTCACCTACAAGCAACCACTCACATCTGCACACACAAAACCTCACAAAGCCAAGGGATGTGTGACTGGCTGAGGGATATGTGATTAGCTAGGGATGTGTGATTGGCTGAGGGATGTGTGACTGGCCAAGTGATGTGTCATTATCTGAGGGATGTGTGATTGGCCAAGGGATGTGTGTTTAGCCAAGGGATGTGTGATTGGCCGAGGAATGTGACTGGCCTAGGGATGTATTTAGCCGAGGGACCTGTGAATGGCCGAGGGATGTGTGATTGGTCGAGGTGTATGCAAACCTTGTGGCACATCATCCCTATCGGCACTGTGTTTGGTGGGGAAGAAGTAGGCGAGCACGGTCTTGTAGAAGCGATGTGTCAGCTGCAGGCTAAGTGGCATGACATTCACCTCAAAGTGCTCCTTCACTGAGATGCCTCCAACTACAACCACAACAGACAGACAGACCAGTCAACTCAATCCTGGCTGCACAACTTATTTCCACTATGTGTCTTGCTTCAACATCAGTACACCTCTAAAGTCTATATTTTTTTGTTATTTTATTTACACCATACCATGAATAACTGTTTTGTTAAATTTAATTCATTATCTCAGATCCTACTGCAGGCAATTTTCATAAGGGTTTTGTGTAATGAAAATGAAGAGTTTTTAAGCAAATTCTTCATTTTCATTACACAAAACTCTTATGAAAATTGCCTGCTCTAGCTAATAGTAACATTTCGTAAAACAAACCACATTAACAACGTGTACAGAGAACGGAGGTCTTGACAGATAGGAGGTTACCTGGTGCCTTAAATTTACAAAGTATTCTCAGGGCGACTTTATTGTCTGAGAAACCTTTGACTGCAGGCTCTTGAAGTGATAGCAGATCCTGAAACCATAAAATAGAGCAGAGATTGAAATAAAGTTCATATATAGATATCTGACAATGGCAAGGCACACAGATGAAACAGTTGTGACTCTTGAAGTCTGACCCAACAGTTCCTTTTCCATGTGTCCTCTTGTTGTTTTGGATTGGATGTAGATCAATCATAATTTGAGTAATGATTTTCTTCAAATCTTCAGTTTTGTGGTTTGAAGAAAATTGTTAAGTACATGTACCAACATTTTCACGAATACAATCGTAATTTTCTGGGTGTAATATGCCCTCAAGAAAAATGCATATCCTGACCTTCTGCTAAAATCCGACAGAATTTCTACATTACTATGCACCTGAACTTCGTAGCATCAACCTCTGCATGTCCCATTTCTGACAGTTTGGTTGAAACCACTGATCTCAATATATGGATTGATGATGAAAGTCCATCATGTGAAAAACATTGTTTGCTGTGAGACAAGTAAATTGAGACTATATTCGGTTTTATTGCTCATTTCTATGTGATCAAGCCTTATGGCTCGACATCTTGTGGGATTCCAATTGTGTATTCAGTCTGAGAAATTTCTTTTAGCCTCATTATCACGCATAATATGCACCTGGAATTTTAAGTAAAAAAATGTGTATCATACATGGAAGATGATGGTACACAGTATAAGAACTCACACGGTAGGTGGATTCAGGCAGGAGGTTTGTCACTTTGATCCACCCCAGCTCAAGTTGATGACACCCAGAGTTGTCCTCCCTGTTTGTCTTTGTGTACCTGTTGACAAACATTGTGGGTGTCAGGGATGATCTCAAAATATTTTATTTAGCACCACAAATTAATGTACTTTTCCCAAGAAATACAGTTTATTTTTGGACCACAGTTCATATGGGTGCAGACTTCGGGTGCACACAGGCAATTTTGCATTATGAAGACTAAATATGAATGGTATGTGATGGTTCCAGCATGAAAAAAAAATGGACATTTTCACTAGTATCTATCAATTTTTAGCACGGGGTGGGTCTGGGGCTCAAACTACATAGATTATCAGTGCTTAGAGATCATCCATGAATAACAGGCATATTTCAGAACATGCACTTTTATAATCAGTAACATTGGTGCACCTTTTATTTTCTGACAAATAGTTGTGTGAAAATAGCTTACAATCTGAATACATTCTGGAAACAATGTAATGATTTGTGTGAAATTTTTTTTAACTAGGAATTGTCACTACTGGTGCACTCCCTTAAAAATAATAACGTATTCCATGAGGAAAGTTTAAATTTGGTTTATAAAGTCATACAAGAAAATCGTTCAGTCTTGGGCCATGAAAATAGACATGTACTTGACCCGTAACTCAGGTATCTCCCTCCAACATCAAGTTAAGCAGGCTCTATGGTGTGTAGACTCACAGGAAGTTCCTAAGCACCAGGTCAGCAATGCCAATTTGTCCGTCAGCCTCTGTCATGCGCCACTCAGCGTGCTTGAAGCAGACCTCATTAAGTCGCCTCACAGGGGAGCTATCCATACGGGCGTGACTGCGCCGTGCTGAACTCTGCTCTGACCTCACCTGTAGCTGACTCTCCTTGAAACAACTGCAACAGCAAACTCACGCTGTAGGGCCCTGGCCACAGTTAATTTTCCAATTTGTATGAACATAAGAAAACATGACCATAAAAAATGTTAAACCTTCATGACATCTGCTGGCACTATATTACAAATGTGCTGAACAAGTTTAATCAAAATCACGTACTGCCAGCTCTTTTAATTGTGTTGCAAACACGGTTACCCTCATAAAATTGGAAAGATCCTACATAGTGGGTAAATGTGTAACCTGCCATGGACTCCCTTCCCTTAATGCAAGCACAATCACAATGGATCTAACTACAAAGAAGGAAACTCTGAGAAAAAAAACAATTGGCATGATAATCAAATATGGCTTGCTGATTCTGCAACAGATACAGTGTATGTGATTGAAAATAATGCAATAAACATATGTTTACCATCAAGAAAAGTCTACTAATAACATGAAGACAACGAATACATCGAGTTGTTACCTGATCATGATAGCGAGCTCCTCACTAACAGAACTGATCTGTTCCTTTGTCTCAAACAGACCGTTCTCAATCTCTTCACTCTGACTATCCAGGCTGCAACAAACAACATACAGATGCATGTGTATGATTACAAATTTGAGGGCCATAAATAGTCTACAAAGTCCACCTTCATGACATCCTGATTATAAGTGTCGACACTGTGGGAAGATGTGTCGGGCTAGGATCGAACTGACTATCCACATACAAACTCACAACAAATTAAACTGTCCATGGGAAAATCATCCTTGCTTCGAGGGATTGCTGATGATACCAAATTCACAATACTTTGCTGATGAACAAACAGTGTACTATTTATTTTTAACAATGTTGCACATACTATCTGGGTTGGCAGCACGCTTGAATCATAATCTTAAATTTGAAGTGTTATTATGTTCCTATCCTACAAGTTGAAGTGTTATTATGTTCCTATCCTACAAGTTGATGTGAGACACACAAGCACCTACTCTGAGTCTGCCGAGTCATCATCCAGACTTCTCTGCAGCATGAACAGTTCTCGCTCCAGTCTCCGCATCTTTAACACCAGCTCTCTACAATGTCAACACAACCTCTGTGACAACATTCATGTTACATCAATGTTACTTCTTTGTGACAACATCATGTCACATCAACATCACCTCTCAGTGACAACATTCATGTCACGTCAACATCACCTCTCAGTGACAACATTCACATCAATGCCACTTCTCTGTGACAACATTCACTTCAATGCCACCTCTTCTGACAACATTGACATCAACATCACATATCTTTGACAACATACACAACACCGTTGCTTATTTTGACATTCACATCCATGTCACCTCTCCGTTACAATATTCAAATCAACGCCGTCTCTTTGTGAGAACATTCACATCAATGCCACTTCTATGTGACAACATTCACATCTCTCTCTCTATGATTACATTCACATAAACATCACATATCTGTAACATTCACGTCAATACAACCATCTCTCTGTGACAAAACTACTAGTGTTCATCAATTGTTGAATCATATTCTGATTTTTTAAATCACAAAAGCATGAAATGTCTTACATTACTCTGTACTATATACATGATACTACAGTCTCAACTCCTCCGACACCTCCATGCTTCATTTGTGTGACGTTTCTAAAATGATACCCTGTGCTAACAAGTATGGGAGGGTCTTACTAAAATTATATTGTCATGGAAGTACCTGAGGTTGTTCTGTCTCTGTAGAATTGGAGTCTTCAGGTCTTCAATACTACACAGCTGTAGCTGGAATCTCATGTTCTGTAACTTCTCAGTCAACTCCTGAAACAAATATAAATGTACCAATCTTTTGCAGCACAGTGTTGTAAATTACTTCCTTATCCACAATATATCAATCATAAATAAACTCACTGCTTCAGATAGCAGTCTTGTTTAAATAGTATCTTGTCCTTAGGAATTTTCATCCACTGTCAGACCAGTTCATTCCAACACCAAGTCAACTTATCTTGGAAGTATTCAATTATGCGCAAAGTACGCAAGTTCTTCATTCAAACAATTCTATCAACACCTTCAGTCAGGTATTCACCTATCTAGGAAGTGTAGTGACAGACAAAGGAGGAACACACGAAGATGTCAAAAACAGGATTGGAAAGGCCAGGCATGCATTCAGCATTTTAAAGACAGTGTGGAACACATCATCTTTCTCAACAAGAAACAAGATGAGAAAATTGACATGGATAGAACACACCCTCCGAAAACAAACCGACAATGTCACGAGACAGGCCTTAGACTGGAATCCACAAGGAAAAAAAAACAGGCAGACCCAAAACTACTCAATCAATAGCCGAGGAAGTAAAGAAAGATAGAACCACCTTGAAAGAAATGAAGAAAGCAGCAAATAACAAAGTACGTTGGAAAAGAGTTGTTTTGGCCATATGCTCTACCCTGAGCAAAGAGGATTAAGTAAAGTAAGTAAGTAAGTCAGGTTTTCATTGATACACTTGCATTAACTTAGGCAGTGGGGCAGAATGATACACCTGTATTAGCTTGGGCAATGGGGCAGAATGATATACCTATATTAATTTGGGCAGTGGGGCAGAACGATACACCTGTATTAACTTGGGCAATTGGGCAGAATGATACACCTGTATTAACTTGGGCAACAGGGCATAATGATACACCTGTATTAACTTGGGCAACAGGGCAGAATGATACACCTGTATTAACTTGGGCAACAGGGCAGAATGATACACCTGTATTAACTTGGGCAATGGGGCAGAATGATACACCTGTATTAACTTGGGCAATGGGGCAGAATGATACACCTGTATTAACTTTGGAAATGGGGCAAAATGATACACCTTTATTAACTTGGGCAATGGGGCCGAACGATAAACCTGTATTAAATTGGGCAACGGAGCAGAATGATACACCTGTATTAACTTGGGCAATGGGGCAGAATGATACTGCATAGACATTGAATAGCAAAAAATTAAAACCTGGTCACACATTCGAGAGTGCAATGCTTAAGTCACTATGTCCCATGTAACTTGTCTTCATAGTGACATTGTCACAAACAGGACACATTTCAGCATTGGGATACTGTCACCAACTTGACATCTCAGCACTAGATCCAGTTATCATGGATGTCAGTGTCACGATTTTTTATATATCAATCAATAAAGATGAATATTTGTTTTATAAATAATAATTAATTTAACCATGCACATGTTGCAAAGGTTTGGATTTTTACCATAGGCATTAACCATAAAACAGACACATTTAGCAGTTTATACAACGACAATGTGCAAGAACTAACCTTTTTCTTGGGCTCGACATACAGCAATAGGTTGTTGACTATGTCTAGAACCATGGCGTACTGCAGCTGTAACACAAGGCATGTCTCTAACTGAGATACTGTTGGCAGTGATGTCAGCAATAGATATATTCTCTGTCTGCTCTTCTTATCCTGGGTTCCCTTCATGTATACTATCATTCTGTGTCCCTGCCACTTTGCCTCTCTCCACCTCATCATTCCATGTCTCCAACACTCTATCTAGCCACCATATTACACCACATTGTCCTCTACTCCTGCCACTTACTCCTTCCGTTCCAATCTTTCCTTGTCCATTCTCCATATATGGCTTGCCCACCCCACCCTGATCTCAATACCTTTTTTATTCTGTTTCTTTATCCTGATTAACGGTTTATATTATCTTGACTTGCAGAGATTGTACGTGCATTGTGAACTTAATATCTATGGCTATCTTGAGTCAAATATATGTATATGTATTATAGAATTAAGGCATCTTCACTCACAGAGTTTGTGCAGATGTTGAGGTCATGATGTAACAAGGTGAATGAGTCTACAGCGTCTTCTCTCTTCATCATGTCAGCATCCTTTCTTCTCTGAAAACAAACACCAACAGATAATGTTCAAGTAACAGACTACACTGCAACTTCATCACTGTACTTCTGGCAGCATGCCATCTAGGGATGCCCAGGTACTTAACCAGAGGGGTACTTGTGGTAGCATGCCCTCTAGAATTGCCAAGGTACTTACCCTGAGGGGTACTTCTGGCAGCATGCCCTCTAGAGTTGCCAAGGTACTTACCCTGAGGGGTACTTCTGGCAGCATGCCCTCTAGAGTTGCCCAGGTACTTACCCTGAGGGGTATTTCTGGCAGCACGCCCTCTTGAGCTGCACAGGTACTTACACTGAGGGGTACTTCTGGCAACATGCCCTCTAGTGTTGCCCAGGTACTTACCCTGAGGGGTACTTCTGGCAGCACGCCCTCTTGAGTTGCTCAGGTACTTACACTGAGGGATACTTCTGGCAACATGTCCTCTAGTGTTGCCCAGGTACTTACACTGATGGGTACTTCTGGCAGCATGCCATCTAGGGGTGCCCAGGTACTTACACTGAGGGGTACTTCTGGCAGCATGCCATCTAGAGTTGCCCAGGTACTTACACTGAGGGATACTTCTGGCAGCATGCCATCTAGTGTTGCCCAGGTACTTACACTGAGGGGTACTTCTGGCAGCATGCCATCTAGGGGTGCCCAGGTACTTACACTGAGGGGTACTTCTGGCAGCATGCCATCTAGAGTTGCCCAGGTACTTACACTGAGGGATACTTCTGGCAGCATGCCATCTAGTGTTGCCCAGATACTTACACTGAGGGGTACTTCTGGCAGCATGCCCTCTAGTGTTGCCCAGGTACTTACATTGAGGAGTACTTCTGGCAGCATGCCCTCTAGTGTTGCCCAGGTACTTACACTGAGGGGTACTTCTGGCAGCATGCCCTCTAGTGTTGCCCATGTACTTACACTGAGGAGTACTTCTGGCAGCATGCCCTCTAGTGTTGCCCAGGTACTTACACTGAGGGGTACTTCTGGCAGCATGCCCTCTAGTGTTGCCCATGTACTTACACTGAGGAGTACTTCTGGCAGCATGCCATCTAGTGTTGCCAAGGTACTTACACTGAGGGGTACTTCTGGCAGCATGCCATCTAGTGTTGCCCAGGTACTTACACTGAGGAATACTTCTGGCAGCATGCTCTCCAGAGTTGCCCAGGTAGTTACCCTTAGGGGTACTTTTGGCAACATGTTCTCTAGAGTTGCCCAAGTACTTTCCAGGAAGGGTACTTCTGGCAGCATGCTCTCTAGAGTTGTATAGGTACTTACCCTGATGGGTACTTCTGGCAGCATGCCGTCCTCTACCTCCCCGTAGTCGACGTAGAAGAACTGACAAGTGCAGCGAGAGATGATGCGCTGGAGCTGGATGCTGCTGCCTCGTTCCTGTGACAGCCGCAGTAAGACAGCAGTGGTGATCACAGCACAATGTAATAAAACTAAGTTTATTCAGTTGTAATCATACAGGGAATTATTCAACTCATTAATTATCATATTTAAATGCAACTCAGGTGATCCGTAGGAAACCCCATCTATAGAAATCGGTATCCAGTCCTTAGGACCAATCGAAGCACTGTGTCCCATATAAATAGTTAGTTTTTAATGGTTAGCACCACGTCACCTTATCTATTCTTCCTCATAACTTCAGCAACTTGGACTGTAAACACTAGGTGGTGTTACTGCTGAGGCAAGGTATGTTTGGTGGAATAACCTGGCTCTCAACATTGTAGACCGTGACGCGGATGATCATATTAATGTCGGTCCCATCTCGTTGATTGGGGACATAAAAGTACCACTGAAGATGACATGCACCCTAGTAGCGACCACCCTCAGTGCCAGCATATAAAGGTCGGCTTTGCGATAATGTTCTGACATGTGTAGTTGAATGAGCAATTTCTCATAAAACAATGAGATTCTAGTAACCACTACATACATACAGATGTTGTACATTGCCATGTGCTGGAAACAACCAGAAAACAAGGAAACACAACACTCACCTGCGTGATGGCAGCCTGGGGGTCAGTGACCACGCCCCCTACACTGACCCCGCTGGACAGCATGGCTGCAATGCCAGTCATGGGGATGACTGTCTCCGTGCGGTCCTCCACGTTCTCCTGGGTCAGCCACAGGATATTTTCTGTCATGTCACTGTTGCCGGCGTCCACTGTCGCGTAGTACTGTAATATATTTTATATTATATATTTTATATATATATATTTAACTATGTATTATATATATATATGTATAGTATTTGTGCACATAAATTACAGTCGCGCCTCGTTATAACGCGGTAGTCGGGGTCCACGACTTCGGACCGCGTTGTAAGCGAGGCGCGTTAGGTGTTCTCATATCTGCCACCAGGGAGCTACTAAACAACAGCGACCGCCGCCTGCTGCACCAAGTCCATGAACCCTGTCGAAGCCCCGTGTGCTTGCAGCATTGTCTTATACGGCAATATGCAGTTTATGGAACTTATTAAATGCGTATACTAGCATCAACGTGTATTATTTTTAAATGTCACACCCTCTTGACTCTTGAACTGAATAAAACACATGTATGTATACCATTATGGAATAGATCTATTACAATGATGATGGACTGGACCAACAGGCCTACGAATCGAAAATAATAACCTGGACCTGAGCAGCCAAAAACGTATATGATTTGACAAACATAGTATGCAAGCTGATAAAACACAGACAAAGACAATAGGTAGAATTAATAATTGTTTCACTTCGTCTTTCAACCGATCTCGACCGAAGCATAAATTTATTACGCACCACTTAACATCAATTCATTATTTCATATGCGGATGACGAATTCGTATTTTCGCCACCGGTAGCACCTTGGGTTAGGAATTTGGCATGTTGGTTTCGCGTCGCGAAAACGATTAAATTTACGATGTAACGGCAGCATGTAATTTCACCCAAGTGTTATATTGGTACTGCTTGTTAAATGCATTTAAAACGGTTGATCTGATTCTAGGCATATTTGTGAATCTCGATTGCAATTTACAAACCGTCGAAGCGAAGCCAGCGACAACGATTGATGTCCGCGGCAGTGCAAAACAAACAACGCCTAATGTTTCTTGAGAATTGTCAAAGCAATTCTAAGTAGGTTTAAGCAGGCCCATTTGACTTTTTCCCCTAGCGGCAGAAATTCGGGGTCCACGACCGACCGCGTTATATCCGAATCCGCGTAATAACGGGGCGCATTATAACGAGGCGCGACTGTATGTGGTACTTTACACATGAGAGTCGAGACAGGGATAATTCTACACACACACAAAATAATTAGATGTAATATATTTTATATTATATATATATATATATATATATATATATATATACATAATTTTGTACCCAGAACGTCTTACCTGAATGTGTTCTACAGAGCCGACCCAGGAGGTCTTACCTGCATGCATTCTACTGAGCCGACCCAGGACGTCTTACATGCATGCATTCTACAGAGCCGACCCAGGACGTCTTACCTGCAATCATTCTAGAGACAACCCAGAATGTCTTACCTGCATGCATTCTACAGAGCCGACCCAGGACGTCTTTCCTGCATGCATTCTACAGAGCCGACCCAGGACGTCTTACCTGCATGCATTCTACAGAGACGACCCAGGACGTCTTACCTGCATGCATTCTACACAGCCGACCCAGGAGGTCTTACCTGCGTGCATTCTACAGAGCCGACCCAGGTCTTACCTACGTGCATTCTACAGAGCCGACCCAGGACGTCTTACCTGCATGCATTCTACAGAGCCGACCCAGGACGTCTTACCTGCGTGCATTCTACAGAGCCGACCCAGGTCTTACCTACGTGCATTCTACAGAGCCGACCCAGGACGTCTTACCTGCTTGCATTCTACAGAGCCGACCCAGGACGTCTTACCTGCATGCATTCTACAGAGCCGACCCAGGACGTCTTACCTGCATGCATTCTACAGAGCCGACCCAGGACGTCTTACTCTTCAGCTGCTGCTGCTGCCACATGGGTTTGTGGTGGCAGGAGAGAATAGAGGCAGCGGCTGCACTCACAATCACGTAGCCGGCCGTCTCACAGCCACGCAGCATCACTTGACTGTTGGAAAACTCAACTGAAACCACACCATGCTTTCAGTTTGAGACAACAATCCAAGGCTAAAATCCCAGATGGCAAGTGAAAATTTTTCAATTAAATTTTTTTTAAATGTTCATGCTGCTAGCATTCACACAATCAGTAAATAACTTATTCCATTAGTTTATCTGTGAGAAAGAATACTTTCTGATATCTAATCTACACTGTTCCTTTAAAAATAACTTCTTACATATGGTGTGGTATCTAGTGCTTTACATTCCACCCCCTGGCAGACCTGTTCATTCCAACACCAACTCGACTTCTCTGGGAAGCATGCTGAAATTGCTGAAAAGACCATTCATTCACATATCGACCACTATGAATAGACAGGTACTCATTATACGAGTGAACTGAGACAACATGGAATGAATGAAATTGCTCATGCTTCGAAATGGCAGCAAGAGAACTTGAACCCACGTTATCTCGATTGAGAGTCTGATGTTCTAACTCCTACACAGCCACGCCCTTCCTTTACTAACATGAGTGAGGTGTATTGTACTTACTATGCCAGTTGTGGGAGAGGACGTCATCTTTCTGGCACGCTGCTATGCCATGTAACTGCTCCACATCCACCCCACCTCCAGCAAGCTGCAACAACAAATAAATATTACTATATGAGCAAATTTTGCAGTATTCATAACAGATCACACAGCCACTGTGGTGAAATGACGTATAAAATGTAGCAGGGTTTCATAGTAACTTAATACGCAAATTGATCAAAACATAACAAATTTTTTTCTTTGGATAAATCAAATGTATATTGCAAACTTTGTGTTGAGCAAGCTAAGATGAAGGCTATGCTGCACTAGACACATGGACTAACGTTTCAAAACATTTACTAGTCTGTTGTGCAATCAACTAGTTCCAGTTAGAGGAATAGCGTTAATTTCAAACCCTGGGTTGATAGGCATACTCAAAGTCAATATTGACAATAATAATAATAAAACTCAGAGGCGCAACCAACCAGAACCATTAAGCATAATCGTGAACAGGGACGTCTAAAAGTCAACATCTGAGCCAGGGACCACCGAAGATTTAGGGTGGAAATGCAATTTATTTATGTCAAGTCGTTTGTCGATTTTGGGCACAGCTACAGAGAAATCACACTAGCCCAGGTTAAGCTTAGTCTTAGGAACAAAATAAATAGACAATCAAACAGACAATCAAAATAAACAATAAAAATGTTTGCATGACAACTCACCTCTTCATGCACAGCAATGAAGTTGCTGTCACTCTCCGAGACGAGTTTTTTGAGCATGCTGAGTGCAGGACCTGACTGTATCCGTGACCACGGACTGGGGGTGTTTGTGGATGACCCTACCACTGGCGAAACCCCATACACCCGCTGACCTTTCTACAGTTAAATAGCAAACCATGGTCATGTTCAAAGGTCATGATTCAGGATATTCAACCCAAATTGCAATACACCAATTTAAAGTTGGACAGAATGATTAATATACAAATTACAAGTCTAGTATTCGTTATAATTTATACAATTTTATAATAATGTAAAAACTTCTATCGTGCCTAAATACTCAGAAACACAAGCTCGGAGGCTCATGAAAACAAAATGTTTAGACAATCTCAAAATCTATATGCAATGTTAAAGTTACCAACAGATAAATTAAATCATTAGGGAGCTAAGGAGGTTATGCATGGCTAAAAAGATAAGTGTTCAGATGACGGCAAAATTTTATTATGTTACCTGCTAACCTAACAGTAGTTGCTGAAGTAAATAAGAAATTACAATATCGTATAAGAAAGAATTATACAGTAAGTGTTGTGTTCATTATAACTAATTGTTGCAGCAAATTACACCACTTGCATTATTTGGCAGCATAAGTTAGCTATGCTACAGTGACTTAACATCTTAGACTACCAAGGAGACCTATATTCATCACTGACTGACTAAATCTTGTTCTCTGAGTGTAATGGGGTGTTCCCCTGTACCTGTGGGGTCATCAAGGAGTCGACCCTGAATGCTTTCAGGGCCTCAGCAGACAGAGACTTCCTGATGACCTTGGCTCTAGTGTAGCTGTCGTAGAGGGTGAGGACAACGTTTCTGTTGCCTTCGGTCCATGCCGCCTTCATGCTGGATATATGCACCTTGTGGCGCGCCCTCACCTCCTGCAGAACATTCTCAGTTACAGCACGTCTAAATATTATTATAACCCAGCAAGAGTATGTAAGTACGTACGTACGTACACACGTATGTTATGCTACTCCTAGACATTTTGTATCTCAGGTGACAAACTTTCATGGGTTCATCTACGACCTCTCAGTCGAGTCGCCATCACTTTTACTTTTTCGAAATTCACTCTGCTACTGCCATTTTTATGAACAATTGAACAGTTACGTACAATTGTTGATGGCATGCGTTTTTTCGCTGACTGCCTGAAGTTCCGTAACAAAAAGACAAGGCATTGCTAGACACTACAATAACTGTCAGTATTACGTCGCAATTATGAGTGATGTTGACTGGCAGCACCAAGTACTAAGGCATAGACAGATATTTTTTAATATTGTTGTCACTTAGGAACTGCTGAGTTATCCCATAAGGATATATTTCCTAGTAATAATAACAAAACATCTATAGCGACTACATCCTGAGGAAGCCAAGCTGAGAGATGGAACAAACCAGAACTGCTAGGGTATTATATCACCAACAGGGATGTGCCAGTTATCACCAGAGAGGGAGTGCCGAGGATATAGGAGGAAAATGTAATTTCTTAAAACATTTCTTGAGTTTTTTGTGGAAGGTTTCAGATGATTTTAATGTGATGGGAGTTTGTTCGAGATTTTGGGTCCAGCTGCAGATAAGGGTGATTGCCCAGGTAAAGCCATGTTTGAGGAACAAAAAGCTGTTGTCAGATAGATGACCTGAGCTGCCTGAAGATATTTGAAATATGCAGGAGACTAGCCCAAAAGGATTGCTGTTGTATACAGAGAACAACATGTAACAGTGGCCAGTTTAAATATGATTCAAATGGTAACAGAAAGCCAGTGTAACTGTCTAAGCAGGGGTAGTGATGGTGAGAAACGAGGCGCCCTGAGTGTACAATATGTGCAAGGCAGTTTTGCACACATTGCAGTTTAGCAGTGTCTGTTATCAATGTTGCTTATAAAATGGGGTCCAAAAGTAATGAATAATCAAAATGTCACACAAGCAATAAGTAAAACTAGTGTCATTGGTGTTTCAATAAATATCACTCCAAAAGTGCCTCACCTGCTGGGTGTGTGAAGTGTTTAGGCCAGGTTCCTGGTGTGTCTCTTCTGCCCTCCGATAGTTCACCCTACAGATACACACAGTGAAGTTCGCCTCTGATTCATTCAGATATAACAGCCCATCCGTCTGTCTGTTCATACATCCATCCGTCTATCCATCCGTCCATCCATCGTCCCATCCGTCCGTCCGTCCGTCTGTCTCTGTGCTCTCCCCTCACATGAAAAAGGTGCCTTGAGTTTGGCAATGGAGTTCACTTCTCAGGCTCCAGCATGCAGGGCATTCCACGGGGTCAAATCAAGACTTAGCAGAAGCAGTAACCAAACTCTCTTCATCATTAACATACTGAACACGTTACAGCATTTTTGCACATCCCATAAAACATTTACATGCTGTGTAACAAAGCTATACGTAACAGTTGGTATCAATATGTTCGTGTTGAATAGAAATGCACAAAGTTGAGAACTTCACCTTTCTTTCTTTAATATCATAGCAGTTTCTGGTTTACTAATTCTAAGATTCTGCACAGCATAAACATGGCAGTCATATTATTAAACAATGCTAAACTGTAGCATATAACTAGATATCTGCTACCCGGGTTGAGAAAGTAAATGTAGTTCCATATTATTCAGTAATGTAAACATATTAACTTACTCTTGTACACTGGCAAAGAAGCTCCTGTTGCTTTGACCATGCATAGACATGTTAGCCTACAAAAAAAACAAGTTTCTGCTAAGTCGTGTAACACAGGGAAATGTTTTCATATTTTTTTACTTTCAAAATTGTCTGTTTTGCAATCTTAATGAATAAATATTACATGGTTTATGTTACACATTATATGCTTTTGGAAATAAATCACTGAATTTAACTTCAAACTGGATTGTTATTATATTTCTTGTGTATGAATGGATTGACTTTCTGGCTTCTTGTAAAGTGAATTTTTATATCATTGTTACCTCTAGAGAAACTGTATTTGGAATGTGACACACCCGTAGGTAAGACAGCATACCAATCAATGAAGATGGAGAGATTTAGTCAAGTATTCGAAGACAGAAGCTCAGTTTTTTGAGAGGTTAAAAAAATCTATAAAAGTATTATTTATTATTTAGACTCATTTGCACAGGAAATTACCCCAGCATGTTCATCCACACTACACAGCCAGACAGTGGCCCGGTCAAGATCACAGTCCAGCTGACTGACAGTCCAGCAGGCTTGAGGGCGTCGTTGTAGGCCATCCGGGAGGGTCTGTTTGTGAAGTTGCAGGCCCACTGCCAGGGCGAACGAATCACCCTCCATCTCTGCCCCACTCTGCTTGGCGTAGGACATCCAGTAGAAGACGTGGAAACGACTGACATTGAATGACAGCTGCACCAGTCTGCAACAGACATGTGTACAACAGTTATCTGGGGCAATGTAATCACATTTTATTATGTATACATGTGTATTATGTTTTAAAGCATTTATTATTATTTACTTAACTATTTAATTTTACATAGTAATATATATATATATATATATATATATATTACTAAAATGAAGTAATAAAATTTTATTATGTATACATACAGTAATGAATAAGACCGCAATTGAATGTTGGAATATTCTAAAATATGAAATTGAGAGTATCATCGATAAATTTGTTCCCTTCCTAAAACAAGGAAAACGGTGTAGAAAGAAACACTTGTCAAAAGAGGCTATTAGAAAAATAATGCTAAAACAAACTATGTGGAGGGTTTATAGGCGTACCAGAATGGACGAAGAGTATGCAAAATACAAAGAGGCACTTAATGCAGCTACAACTGAAATCAGTAATCTGTCATTAAAAGAGGGAGTTGTTCCGTTTTAATGGAAAAGAAGCAAACATCATACCATTATTTAAAAATGGTTCAAGAAATAAGTCAGAGAATTACAGGCCAGTGAGTTTAACGTCAGTGATTTGTAAATTATTAGAAAGGTTAATTAAAGACCATATGGTGGACTTCCTCGTTAAGCATAAATTATTAAATTCATCTCAACATGGATTCCTTAAAGCGAGGTCATGCTTAACAAATATGTTATGTTTTTTGGAAGAAATCACTAAGTGGATAGACGTGGGATCGCCAGTAGATATTATCTACTTAGATTTTCAGAAAGCTTTTGACAAAGTGCCACATCAAAGATTACTACTTAAATTAAAAGCCCATGGTATCGGGGATAGCATAACTGACTGGATAGAACAATGGCTGACTGACAGAAGACAACGAGTTGTAGTAGATGGGGAAGTTTCAAATTGGAAATCGATTTTGAGTGGGGTACCTCAAGGATCAGTATTAGGACCTATATTATTCTTAATTTATATCAATGACTTGGATGACAGTATAACAAATAACGTACTGAAATTTGCGGATGACACTAAACTGTTTAGAAAGGTTAATACTGATGGTGATAAACAACATTTACAAAACGATCTAGACAGATTAGTGAAATGGTCTGAGAAATGGCAGATGTCGTTCAATTTTGGAAATGTAAATGCCTACATACAGGACATAGGAAATTGAATGTAAACTATAAAATGGGAGATACTGTTCTGGGTACTACTGTAAAAGAAAAGGACTTAGGAGTTACAATAAGCGCTGATGTGAAAGTTTCAGAGCAGTGTGGTATTGCAGCTTCAAAGGGAAATCAAATTCTTGGATTGATTAGAAGAAACATAACATACAAGGGAAAAAAGTTAATTATACCTCTTTATAAAACAATAGTTAGACCTCATTTAGAATACTGTATACATGCATGGAGACCATATCGTAAGAAGGATATAGATGTTTGAACGCATACAAAGGAGAGCAACTAAAACGATTCCAGAACTGAGAGACCTTAGTTATGAAGAACGCCTGAAAGAATGTGGTTTAACAACTCTAGAGACAAGGAGGTTAAGAGGAGATCAGATTGAAGTTTTTAAGATATTGAATGGGTATGAAAATATTGATAGAAATATGTTTTTCTCACTCAAGAAGGATAGCAGAACTAGAGGACATGAGGTAAAATTAGTAAAGGATCAATGTAGATTGGACGTCAGGAAGCACTCATTCTCACAGATGACAATAAATGAATGGAACAAATTGTCTACAGATTGTATAACTGCTAGCAGCGTGAATAGGTTTAAAAACAAGGTTGACACATATCTCAGGAGGGCGGGCTATAAGTAGATGAACATTGTTGGACTCTCGATAAGCCAATGGCTTCCTTGTTCACTTGCCATCTGGGCCTTTGGCTTGGATGGTAAATCTTGTTAAATCTTGTTAATATATACATATACATACATACATACATACATACATACATACATACATACATACATACATACATACATACATACATACATACATACATACATACATACATACATACATACATACATACATACATACATACATACATACATACATACATACATACATACATACATACATACATACATACATACATACATACATACATACATACATACATACATACATATATATTACTGCCAACAGACATGTGTACAACAGTTATCTGGGGCAATGTAATCACATTTTATTATGTAAACATGTGTATTATATATTACTATGTATTTTAGCACCTATATATATATTTTTTAAACACCAATATTTTTTATTAATTAAATGTTCATCAAGGAAACTTATTTAGCACCACAATTCTTGATGAAGATCCCATTGAGAGATTGCTACTTACTTGTAGTGCCTACCCAACTGTGGCTTTGTGGCCAACTACTTGTAGTGTTTTCCCAACTGTGGTTCCTGGCTAGCTACTTACTTGTAGTGTCTGCCCAACTGTGGCTTCCTGGTGGTCTACTTACTTGTAGCGTCTTCCCAATTGTGGCTTCCTTGCTGATTACGCCCACTTGTAATGTCTGATTAAATGTGGATTCCTGACCGACTATGTACTTGTAGTGTCTGCCCAACTGTGGCTTCCTGGCTGGCTACTTACTTGTAGTGTCTGCCCAACTGTGGCTTCTTGGTGGGCTACTTACTTGTAGCGTCTTCCAATTATGGCTTCCTTGCTGATTACAAACTTGTAGTGTCTGCCTAAATGTGGATTCCTGACTGACTATGTACTTGTAGTGTCTGCCCAACTGTGGCTTCCTGGCTGGCTACTTACTTGTAATGTCTGCCCAACTGTGGCTTCCTGGCAGGCGTCCAGTCAAAGAGCCGTCCTCTCCTGATGGGTCGTGACACTCGCGCAAGGCACATCTGTAGCACAACATGGAAGCTTTTGTAAGATAATGCTAAATAAGCAGAGGATTTCCTAATGTAATACTTGTAAGGTTAATCTGAATGAAGTAAAACGTGAGAGTCACAGGTTGAGGGTGACTGGCTGACTTTTGGGGTGATAGCTGTAACCATGCACCTGGTTTATTATTCTTTTTTTTCAGATAATTTTACCTTTTTCCTTTGTAGCGTTTTGACAAATTCAAGGTCTTCAACTGACTGACAGCTACTACAGAAATTTAAAGATATACTGGCCAATGAAAGTATCAAATGAAGACCTATATCATCACACTTGTATGTCACCAATCACAGAAGAAATCAAGATTAGACAATGGAGATGGATTGGCCACATACTTAGAAGCGATGGAAATATCAACATATAGACAGCACACAGAAAGAGAGGAAGACCAAAACCTACAGGGAGAAGGACTGTGGAAGCAGAGAGATAAGAACTGGGATGGAAGACTTGAAAGATGGCAGCTAGAGATAACACAAAAGGGTGGAAAATACTGAGTGGCTTTATGCACCAACTAGTGTGCGAAGTTACTGAGTGGCTTTATGCACCAACTAGGGTGCGAAGTTACTGAGTGGCTTTATGCACCAAGTAGGGTGCAAAGTTACTGAGTGGCTTTATGCACCAACTAGGATGCAAAGTTACTGAGTGGCTTTATGCACCAACTATGGTGCAAAGTTACTGAGTGGCTTTATTCACCAACTAGGATGCAAAGTTACTGAGTGGCTTTATGCACCAACTAGGGTGCAAAGTTATTGAGTGGCTTTATTACCCAACTAGGATGCAAAGTTACTGAGTGGCTTTATGCACCAACTAGGGTGCGAAGTTACTGAGTGGCTTTATTCACCAACTACGGTGCAAAGTTACTGAGTGGCTTTATGCACCAACTAGGGTGCGAAGTTACTGAGTGGCTTTATTCACCAACTACGGTGCAAAGTTACTGAGTGGCTTTATGCACCAACTAGGGTGCGAAGTTACTGAGTGGCTTTATTCACCAACTAGGGTGCAAAGTTACTGAGTGGCTTTATGCACAATAAGCTGCGAAAAGGATAAGTAAATACCGGTAATCACCAATCTGATGAATTTCTTCACAATCATGCATCTGGTTAATGTAATGACATCTTTTATGAGACATTCTCATTGATTTACTTGTTCAGTAGGACAAATTTTAAAATAAATACATCTTTTGAGCAAATGACTGGGGATATTGTATGAGTCTGCAAGACCTTGGACTCACTTTGATCTTGTCCAGCCACCGCAGTGTGCTGCCATAGAAAAGACAGCTAGAGACACTGGCGCCCTCTCGAGGTTTCACATCAAAACTCACACTCATGTTCACATTCTGGGAGCGAAACGCTCGATAGGAATCATGCTCCTGAAAAATAAACTTTCATTGACTGAGAAGATTTATACCTATAACAATTATTAATTAACAATATCTTGGAAGTTGGTGCGTAAGAGTAGCTTTAGTTTGTTATTCTGGTCAAATTATAAATTGTCAATACACAGATGCAAAGATATTCTGATTTGTAGAGGGAGGGTAGCAGCACTAATACTTACTATAGTTTTGTTTTGTTATGTCACAGCCATATAATGTTTTATAGAACAAATCTATTACATCGATCACATCCAAAATAAAAAAGCAACACAGCTCCAAATGACAAGTGGACATGGAAATCACTGGTTTATTTACAGTCTAACCATGTCGTTTCACACTGCTGGCATTTGCACAATCATTTCTTCCAATTATTGACCTCTGTGAGAGTGAGTACTTTCACAAATCCAATCTACACTGTTCTTTTACTAATGCTATTTTGGACCCTCCGGTTCTACTACCTTCGTAACAAGACATTATGAAGTAATTCTCATGAATCACCAATAGATAAAATGACTTATTTGTGAATTGACAATGTTTGGTTTCAGCAAGTGACACAACGTACCTGCATGGAGTACTCAGGTACTTTGTCTGGAGCACAAGGCATGACAGCATGGTGGTCATTGGGGTCACCGAGACACAGCCACTGTAGGCGGACACTGCAACACCACACAATCACACCTAGTTCTATGTTAAATTTGGGCCAAAGCAGTTTTATTTACTTTTTATTGCTGAACTTAGAGAGCTGAAAATCTGATTGTTAATCACAGTAACAATATTGTGAATTTTTCTTCACAGTTTTATGTGGGATTTTCCTTCTGTATGATGGCCATCTTGGATTGCACTTTGCATTTGAAACAAACAGGTGTTCTGACTGTTATAGGTATATGGATGTACTATATGTCTACGTGATAGGTACGTGATAGTCTTCATCTGCTGCCATACAGTGTTATTTGGTTGTGAAAATGGTACGAACACCTACATTTTCTCAGCAGTGCTATGTAAGACCCTAATTTGTGTATGTGCTTCAATGACGTACCAGTAGCTGAATCTTTTAGAAATTGTGAGTCGTGATAACAACATTGCTGTGAATTATTTTTAGAATTTTGTTGTGGGATTTTCTCACAGTACAATGGCCATCATGGATCAAAATTTGCTTCCTCATATATCAGTAACTATTGGTCTTATATGACCCAAACTTTGTGTGCAGCAACTCCATACAATCCAAATGAAAGCTGTAAAGAGTTTTCCATTTGTATGATCTTTTTTATTTGAATGTATTTTTTTCACGTAAAAATGGAGGATGAAATTATGTTTCCATGACCATTGACGTACCAGAAGCGCAGATCTGGCAGGTGGAGCAGCCGACAGTCATCATACTTGGACGCTGTCCTTGCATACACATCCAAGTCTCCCTTCAACACCCACTTGCCTGCAAACACCACTCTCTAGCTACACTAGTCTCCAAGTGGTAAAACAAAACTTACTGAAAGACCACCTTAGCCATACGTGTCAACCCTGATACACAACGGTCCTACCAGGTGATCTGTTAGACAATGATCCTACCAGGTGATCTGTTAGACAATGATTCTACCAGGTGATCTGTCAGACAGTGATTCTACCAGGTGAACTATTAGACTATGATCCTACCAGGAAATGTATTAGACAATGATCCTACCAGGTGATCTGTTAGACAATGATTCTACCAGGTGAACTATTAGACTATGATCCTACCAGGTGATATGTTAAGACAATGATTCTACCACAATGATCCTACTAGGTCATGTTAGACAATGATTTTACCAGGTGATCTGTTCAACAATGGTCCTACCGGGTGATCTGTTAGACAATGATCCTACCAAGTGATCTGTTAGACAATGATTCTACCAGGTGAACTGTTAGACAATGATCCTACCAGGTGATGTGTTCCAACAATGGTCATACCAGGTGATCTGTTAGACAATGATCCTACTCAGTGATCTGTTACAAAATGATTCTACCATGTGATCTGTTAAACAACGATTCTACCAGGTGAACTGTTAAACAATGATTCTACAAGGTGATCTGGTAAACAATGATTCTATCAGGTGAACTATCAGACAATCCTACCATATGATGTTAAACAGGTGATCTGTTTGACATTGATAACACCAGATGATCTGTTAGACAATGATCCTACCAAATGAAATGTTAGCCAATGAACCTACCAGATGACCTTTTAGACAATGATCCTACCAAGTGATCTGTTATTATCCTACCCATCTGCCTCTCCAGTCGAAGATGAGGTGGCTCCAGCATACCAGGTGATCTGTTAAATAATGATCCTACAGGTGATCTGTTAGACAATGATCCTAACAGGTGATCTGTTAGATAATGATCCTACCGGATGATCTGTTAGACAATGATACTACCAAGTGATCTGTTAGACAATGATCCTACCAGCAGTCCAGTCGAGGATCAGGTTGCTCCAGGTCCAGTCCATCAGCTCTGTGGTGTTGTAGGGGTCCTGGGAGGCATGGTAGAGCCAGCTCATCGTCTGCACGGACATCGTGAGGCGCCCGTGGAGCAGGAGACGCGACTTGTCCCAGAAGGCTAGTGGGGCACTAGGGTCAAGGGTCGGCTGGTTGACCAAGTTCAAGGCCAGGTTGTACTGGGCGAAACATGGCTCCCAGCACGCCCCATAGGCCATGTTAAACACTGACACATCTACAAAAGAACAAGGCATACAATGGGGCTATTCTCCATTCTCTCTGAGGTGAGAAATGGCTATTCCATTCATCATGGAGAGGGGACAAAACTCTCCAGGACAAATAGAACAGCTCGGAGATCAAAGTAAATTAGTTTGAAGATTTTAACAAAAGTATGCATTCTTTTATTAAACCAACTGCGCATATTACTTAAACAATTCATGCATTACAGATCTGAACATCAACAAGCCTGAATCATGATGGTATTACTCAAATTAGGATGGAGTTCCAATAAGGATTTGAGAAGTTCTTGAAAATCCAGTTATGATGTAACAGAAAGAAGGGGTATGAACTTACCACAACTGAGGTCATGGTAGAATTTGAGGGGTGGCATTCGTCGCTCCACCGTCATGTTGCCCCAGGGCTGGTCAATCTCAACTAGGCAGCTTCTTGTTGCTGAAAGCACACAGGAGTCAAGGGTCAGGAGGTCACTAACACAAAAGGTCAAATGTGGGAATGCAAATGTCAAATAAAACATGAAATTACTTGTTTAAAATTGAATCAATGACAAAGTTTATTCAGCACAATAAATATAGATTCAACTGATGTGGGACACATCAGTGCAAATAAATGTAGATTCAGCTGATGTGGGACACAGCAGTATAAATGTAGATTCAGCTGATGTGGGACACAGCAGTGCAAATAAATGTAGATTCAGCTCATGTGGGACACAGCAGTGCAAATAAATACAGATTCAGCTGATATGGAACACAACAGTGCAAATAAATATAGATTCAGCTGATGTGGGACACAGCAGTGCAAATAAATATAGATTCAGCTGACGTGGGACACAGCAGTACAAATAAACATAGATTCAGCTGATGTGGGACACAGCAGTGCAAATAAATGTAGATTCAGCTGATGTGGGACACAGCAGTGCAAATGAATGTAGATTCAGCTCATGTGGGACACAGAAGCATGGGTCTGAATCGCCATGCACTAGTTCATCGAAGAAGAAATACGCTGCAAAATACAAGCCGGAATGGGCAACTGACTTGCAGTTTATACTTATATGCCACAGTGACAAGGGACCGACGTTTGCATACTGTAGAGTGTGCAATATGCACATAAACGTAGCGCACGGTGGCAAGAGCGACACTGTTCGCCATGCAAGTTCGGCTAGTCACTACGTTGCAGAAAGCCACACCATCGCCCACAGCAACGCAGACAGCGAGTGTGTGTTCTCGATGTGTCGAAAGATCGACACTGACTCTTGGTCGCAGCTCGGCAATGACACCCTGTGTGCGCTGCTGTCATGCAAAATCAACACAGACGAAACTTGCTGTTCCTTCTCAAGTCGGCCACGGTTATGTGAAGGTTCACCAGTAAATGTGTAGGCTTGTGTCTGTTGTGCATGCTCTGTGAGATCGACATGGACGTTATTCTTTTCTGGTAGATTTGTGATATATGTTTGTGGGTTTTCATAAATTATAGGCATGTGCCTGTCATGCACGGTAAAGTCAAGTCACCCTGCATGCTCTATGTGAGATCGACATGGACATTATTCTTCTGTGCCAGATGTCTAGAGCTGATGAGTTATGTGTGAATATATATATATATATATATGTGCTTTTGTATCATATATGAATTGTTGGTGATTGGTGATCATAAAACATGGTTGATACTGCTTTGGAAAGTATTCTTTTTGTAATATTTTGTTCTCTTAGACCCTCCAATTTACATACAAGTCCCTGATTTTCCGAGACTACCCGATTTACGTATTAATCCCCGATTTTGTGAGACCCTCCGATTTACGTATAAATTCCCGTTTTTTCGAGACCCTCTGATTTACGTATAAATCTCCTGGATTGGCATTTCTGAAACATAACATGTATGTATTCCTAGAACAAATAAAAGAAACAATGGCATTACTATTGTCATAGAACACCCTTAAACCAAATAGCATAATGCCCTACATGCTATCACGCAGTCTATGAATACAACTACCTGCTTAAAAATACACTAGCTCTAACTGGAATAACCACAAAGGAGGGGCCAATTCGCCACTGGTCACCGACACATGTGACCACCCCACCAACCTGCTAAAAGAATCTGTCTGTTTCAAGGGTGCCATAAAGGTACAGAGTCTGACTTTTGATTTTGTAAAACTATGTTATATAATATAAACCATATCTAATCTAACATCTTCACTGCCCAGATGTGTTTTAACCCATTAGACCCCACGCGTCCGAAAGCGTCCGACCTTGTTTTCCCCATGGCGCCCGAAAGCGTCCGCTGGGAAAAAAGGCTGTGGAGGTGGCGTCATTGGGTGGATTGATATGAAACTAAAACTAGCGGAATTCTACATATCTTAGCTATGAATTGTGGGTAAAATTAACATATGGTCGTATTGAAAATTTCAAAGATAATCGCGTTTGAAGTCGAGCACTGGTGGGCTTTAAAAATGGCTGTTTCTCGTAGAACAGATGCCTTCACTGCAGGTGAAGTTTGCGCGATTTTAGGGATGAATCTTTGGATGAAAGTGCTTCTGAGATGGATGTGGAGGTAAGATTTATATGTGGCTCGATTTTTGACTGAGTGAGCGATAAATTGAAGATGGCGTCGGTTGGCTTTCTCCGTCCAAGAGTAGCTTGGTCACATTCTTATTCAGCTTGTCGACTGTTTCAACACTGACATTGTGTGTTTTGTGCCATTTACTCGGCTTAGATTACGTGGTTAGTTGTGCATGTTGTTATATGATGAATTATAAAGCAAATGAGTAAATAAAACAGAAAAATCTGGCCCGACGAGCATGTAAACATTCAAGCCCTGGCCTGGGCGGTGCCTGGATGGGTGGTGTTGTTGCTTTGCCTTTGGACATTGTTGACAATTTTATTATATTGACGGTGTCAGTGGTCTTTGTAATTAATTATATTTATCTATATTTCAGATATTAGTAAACTTTAAAAAGTCATGTCATTATTGGCTGCTTGTAAAAATTATAATTTGACATTGTTGTGTTGGATATGACATGTGACAAATGCATAAAAATTCTTATTCTGTTTTCATTACTGTAGCTGTTTGTTTGTTTCAGGTGGCATGTAATAGTAGTGATGACATCCCTGATGAGAACTCCAACAACTCATTGTCATCAAAATGAGCTTGTCAGTTGTGTTGTGAAAACGGAGTGAAACGGCCATCTGGACGTGCCATTGAGACATGCTTTGGATGTCTGACATGCAATGTGCATTTGTGCAAAATTGGATTCTTTGTGCAGTATCATGCATAGGAAGAACATTTCCTTGTGTGGAGCCAGCAGTTGGTGATGTTATTGCAATAAAATATGACTATCATGTCAAACTTCACTCTCAGTATTCGTTAAAAAAAATTATTTCCGAAGTTCCACACATCAGAATGACAACATATAACAGGCTTATATATACCACAGTTACACCATTGCATAAATAATTCAATTTGCTTCAAAATAAACCTAACTTGCAATTATAAGATATCAATACTTTTGAAGCTACAGCTTAAAAACTACAAGCACCCATAATTTTCAAAATCTGCCTCAGTTGCCTGGGGAAAAGCAGCACACGCTTAATGCAATGTGTGGGGTCTAATGGGTTAATGAACCATATTTTGTTTATATAATTTGACCGTTAGCTGGATAAATTGAATGTCTTGACTTGAATATCATGTTTACATTGCCTGCTGAACAGCAAGGTCAATATTCATAAACAGACAATGGTCAAATTATATTTGTTTAACTGTGGCTTGCTAAAACACATTTGGATGGTCAGTATGTTAGAACAAATAGATATAGTTTATACTTATGACATGAGTCTACATAACAACCATCAGACTTTAATAGTTTAACTCACCTCTGTTTGAAGCCATTTGCTCAGCCCCAATAAGGATACCCCAGATATGCATGGTCTCCACCTCCAGAAGGGGTTGGGGGTAATCTCTCAATTGTAGGGTCCACAACCCCACACTAGCGCTCACCTGACGACACCAGAGAGTGGTGAACTCTAACCCCTCTTCTGGGTAGGGGCTAACAAGAGAAAATGCAGGATTAGCATATGAAGGCATGAAGCTACCATAGTTAATCTATGCTCATGCACAACTGCATACAGAATATGAACACTGCAGTGCTTTTTTGTCTATTCATTATTTATGTTGTTATAATTATTTTTCACTAATACAGTTGCGCCTCGTTATTACGTGCCCCGTTATTACGTGGATTCGGATATAATGCGGTCAGTTGTGGACCCCGATTTTCTGCCGCCAGGGGAAAATGCCAAATGGGCCTGCTTAAACCTACTTAGAATTGCTTTGACAATTCTCAAGAAATACTAGGCGAACAATGTCAATGAACGAGAATCAACGTGTTGTTTGTTTTGTGCTGTCGCCGACATCAATCGCTGTCGCTGGCTTCGCTTCGACGGTTTGTAAATTGCAATCGAGATTCACAAATACGCCTCACGTAAGAATCAGATAAACAGTTTTAAATGCATTTAGTATGCAATGCCAACATAATACTTGGGTGAAATGACATAGTTCCATCGTAAGTTTAAATTACAAGTAAAGTTTTCGCGACGCGAAACCAACATGCTAAATTCCTAAGCCTAATCCAAGGCTCTACTGGTACGCGAAAATACGAATTCGTCATCTGCACATGAAACGATGAATCAATGTTAAGTGGTGCGTAATCATTTTAAGCTTCGGTCGAGATCGGTTGAAAGATGAAGTGAAACAATTATTAATTCTACTTATTGTCATTTTCTGTGTTTGATCAGCTTACATACTACGTTTGTCAAATCATATACGTTTTCGGCTACTCGAATCCAGGTTATTTTTGATTCGTAGGAATATATTGGTAGTAGATCTATTCCAAAATGATATACGTACATGTTTTATTCAGTTCAAGAATCAACAGGGTGTGACATTTAAAAATAATACACGTTGATGCTAGTATACTAGTTTAATAAGTTCCATAAACTGCATATTGGCGTATAAGACAGTGCTGCAAGCACACAGGGCTTCGACAGCGTTCTTGGACTTGGTGCCGCGGGCGGCGATCGTTGTTGTTTAGTAGCTCCCTGGTGGCAGATTTGAGAACACCTAACGTGCCTCGCTTAGAGCGCGGTCTGAAATCGTGGACCCCGATCACCTCGTTATAACGATGCTCGATTGTATATACAGAGTTTGCATTATTGCAAATATCCTTGTCCAACTGGAGGAATCTACTACTAAGGCAAACGATAACATGAGGACCACTGTAAACCATTAACATGAGGACCACTGTAAACCATTAACATGAGGACCACTGTAAACCATTAACATGAGGACCACTGTAAACCATTAACATGAGGACCACTGTAAACCATTAACATGAGGACCACTGTAAACCATTAACATGAGGACCACTGTAAACCATTAACATGAGGACCACTGTAAACCATTAATATGAGGACCACTGTAAACCATTAACATGAGGACCACTGTAAACCATTAACATGAGGACCACTGTAAACCATTAGTTACATGAAAACGTCTTTATAAAATTTAACTGCTTCAAAATCCAAGGGTTGCAGCATATAACGCGTAATATATTACCCGCTACCCCTTATCAAAAGTGAAAACAAACAAGGCAAAGCCTGTTTAACCAGTAGCAGTTATTCATGGGTGTGCTCACAAAGACATTTTATAATGTAGATAATACCATTTTTAATCATTACACATTGTAATAATGTAGACAATATCGTGTTTAGTCATTACACATTGTAATAATGTAGATAATATCATGTTTAGTCATTACACATTGTAAAAACTGTTTTAATGTGTTTCTTTGCTCTATAGTAATCATTTTATGTTATATACTTTGACTTTTGTTTCCTTTAAATATTTTTTAATCTAACATGTATGCATATAATTTTAACACACATATATTTTGTACTTGCTGTACTTTTATTCAGTCTTATGATTGCAAAGGAAAATAAATCATTATTATGAAAAATTAAAACATCATCATAATTATCTATGGCACTGTGATCAAAATGAAACTTTGTAAATGAACCCATCCAGGTGAGCCCATTAAACGAGAGCCTACTGACCTGTCCTTGTCAGTGGCCTGCATGTGTCTCACCACCGTGTCATGGCCATGCAGGGAGACGTCAGCCAGCGCCACAATACGCAGATGTGTCATCGTCCAAGTGAACAGCTTCGTCCTGCGTGCAGACGACGTGTACAGCTGTCTACAGCGCTCGATGTACACTCCACTGCTCCTTGTACTGAGGGAACTGTACAACTCCTCCAACTTACTCGCTGCAAACACAATACAACACTCGATGTACACCCCACTGCTCCTTGTACTGAGGGAACTGTACAACTCCTCCAACTTACTCGCTGCAAACACAATACAACACTCGATGTACACCCCACTGCTCCTTGTACTGAGGGAACTGTACAACTCCTCCAACTTACTCGCTGCAAACACAATACAACACTCAATGTACACCCCACTGCTCCTTGTACTGAGGGAACTGTACAACTCCTCCAACTTACTCACTGCAAACACAATACAACACTCAATGTACACCCCACTGCTCCTTGTACTGAGGGAACTGTACAACTCCTCCAACTTACTCGCTGCAAACACAATACAACACTCGATGTACACCCCACTGCTCCTTGTACTGAGGGAACTGTACAACTCCTCCAACTTACTCGCTGCAAACACAATACAACACTCAATGTACACCCCACTGCTCATTGTACTGAGGGAACTGTACAACTCCTCCAACTTACTCGCTGCAAACACAATACAACACTCAATGTACACCCCACTGCTCCTTGTACTGAGGGAACTGTACAACTCCTCCAACTTACTCGCTGCAAACACAATACAACACTCAATGTACATCCCACTGCTCCTTGTACTGAGGGAACTGTACAACTCCTCCAACTTACTCGCTGCAAACACAATACAACACTCAATGTACATCCCACTGCTCCTTGTACTGAGGGAACTGTACAACTCCTCCAACTTACTCGCTGCAAACACAATACAACACTCAATGTACACCCCACTGCTCCTTGTACTGAGGCAACTACACAACTCCTTCAGCTTACTCGCTGCAAACATAATACTGACATTGTAGTTGTCAATGAAGCTTACTCGCTGTAAGCACAATAGTTGCAGTTGTAGTTGACATGCTGCAAACATAATCCTGCAATTGTAGTAGCTCCTAAACAACTCTCCTTCTTGCCCATTTTGGCAATAGAATATCTGAGAGAAGTCTGTGTTTGTCCATTCGGGCGACAGAATACCCATTTTGGTGATAGAGTACCTGAAAGAAGTCCATGTTTGTCCATTGGGGCGACAGAATACCCATTCCGGGAATAAAATACTTGAGAGAGGTCAATGTTTGCAGAATACCCATTCGGTCAATAGAATACCTGAGAGAAGTCCATGTTTGCGTCGGAGCTCCTGAATCTTCTTGTCCATTGCAAGTAACCTCTTCTCATTCTCCAGATGTTCATCTCTCATCAACTACAAACACAAAACAAGTATATGACAAGAGTACGTCAACATAACAATATCGACAACTGTTAGTGCTGTCACGGTTCCAGTGTTCATGGTTCTGCATGGTTCCTGATGATCAGTTATTCACGGTACGAATCAGCCATGGTTCCAATTATCACTACCCCACCTGGTGGATTATTAGGAACTACAGAATGGCGTTTGTTGCAAGACCATATTTTTAGGCATGTATGTCGAGTGTAGTGACTGTTGACACCACTGAGAGGTAATCTGGAAGTGTTATTTTATTGGTTTTGTGGAGGAAGATCTATTTGAACTTTGCCAATAATTTATGTCAACAGCTGACGCAGACCCAGAATTGTGACAGCACTAACTGTCAATATATGACAAGTGACATGAATAGTCAACACACTGTCATCAGTTACGAAAGCATAGACAATCTGATGTACTCTGCTTCAAAATCACACTTCTTGTAATGTATATATTATAATATAAACATGCTGTAATCTTAAATACTTATGCTATGTAAAATACCGGAATGGTATGTAACAACTAATAGCAACAACTAATAGCAATCGCAACAAAAATTCTAATTTGGCAAAACAAATACATACATAAGAGAGTATACATTTACATCATCACTCAGTGCAGTTCTCTGCTAAGATTGGTTTTTAAATGTTATATTTTGGTAAAAAAATTAAATCCTCGTACATGGACTCTGAGAGGACAGACCTGGTAGTTGTCACCCAGCTTCACTTCTAGTGGGTCGTCACTCAACTGTAGCACGACATTCTGGAAGGCGGAAAATTATAAATATTTATACATAGTCTTCACTCCCAATTTTTCTTTCCACAAACATGGCAGTCTTCCCTCAACATCTGCATACGTGACTACATGTTGTGGCATGTTCCGTTTTAAAGGTACAAAATCTGAATGTGTTAATCTTTAAATGATGTTATACACTATATATATATTCTATTAACTATGTTAATGCTGATATTTGCTGGTTTAAGTACATGATTTAGTTAGGTAGATATAATACTGTGTGTACTAGCATTACAGTAACCAGACGATGTGGTTTGCTTTCACGGCGAACGAATATAGCTGGTTCGAACATCGTAGCGCACGCGGTCGTTACTATGGAAACATTGTCGCTTTTCCGAGAACTCAAGGGGATGTCCAAAAGGACTGCGTTTTTAAAGGATGGTTTGGTGAAATATGACGTTAGTGCCGGGTGATTTTTTGTGGCGTCAACATTTAGTTCAGTACGTCCTAGCATGTTATGAATAAAAAAATTAAAAAATCAACTGACACGCTAGCCGCCCCAGCCACCTTAATCTTTAAATGATGTTATACACTATTATATTCTAACATCTTGGCAGCACAAATGTGTTTTATTAGTGAATCAACTTTGCTGTTCATAAAAGTTGGTTCCCTAAAACACATTTGTGTGGTCACGATATAACAATAGATATCGTTTATACTATATACGTTTTTACGATAAAAAACAATAAGACTTTTTACCTTTATCTGTAGCTTACCTGTACAGAGATACAGAGGTCAGCCGGCAGGGGACTGTCCTCTGTGAATGGCTTCTTCTCAATTTTGTGGACCAATTTAAGCCACTTGTTCAGGTTCTTCACCTGGATCAGACCACATCCATGTTAAAATGAAATATCAATGTCAGCATGGGTTGATTCATTCCTTATTCATGTCCTCAGAGAAACTATTTAACAAATCTAGATGTATGGCTAATTTTAACACATTGTATTCCATTGAACATAGTTGTGATATATTTATGGATGCCAGTACCTTCTGGTCTGCAGTTCAAAATCATTCTATGTGTAATGCTCTACATAGGTGTTTTACATGTTTTAATCTACCCCTGGGTAGCATGCCTGCTTTACGTGTTTTAATCTGGCTTGATGTAAATGGAAGTCTTGGATGGATTAATACCCTTCTTATTATTTTCTACATGTATATATTTACATGTTTAGTCAGATAGCTTTCACCAGTCCTGTTACTGGGTCGTCAGACCTGTTGGAACTGAAATATACTGATTCATAATGGTTGTTAAACTGTGGCTCATGTTTTTATGATGGAACCCTCTAAAAACAACACGTGTGAATGGAAGAAGATGCTTCCCACTTTTCATGAGCATCTTTCCCTCTATGATAAATTTCCCATTTTATGTTATCATTCAATTGTAGACATTGACGGCATGCACCTCCTCCAGACAGTCGGCAAACTTGTAGGCGTGGGGGAAGACAATGTGCAGAGTATCAAGGCTGAACACCCAGGCAGTGTTTGTGGGCACAGTCAGGGTTCCAATGGCAGACCGCTCCACAACCAGCTCGGGGCAATGCTTGCAACGCTCTAGGCTCAATCCCTGAAACACAGCCAGTAAGTAATGATCTTTAACCTTAGCAAGCTCTACTAGTTTAAACCTCCCTCCTCAATTATTTTAGCCCATCACGAATCAGGTTTGTTGTAGAGTGTCAATAAGAGTGCATAGTTTTGTTAAAATCATTGAAAGAATTGACTCTGATCTTATGATTGAGTAACTTGTGAGTGTGTAATACAAGCAGTGGGCAGGTCTTTCAGGTGGGCAATGTTTGGAGGGAAGACCTAGACAATAGAATGTCAACTGGTAGGGTCAAAGGGTGATAAGTTGATGGTTAATCATGGCTTGATTGCCTCTGCAAATATTTCTAAAGTAAACATTTGGGGCTGGCTACTTCCAGCCAAGTGAACTTATGGGGTCATTAGATTCCATGCTAGGTCTCAATTTGTAACTATATAATACTAAAGAAATAATTTTAGGCATTCATTAAACGGAATTACAATTTCTAATAAGTTTTTATTTAAAAAAATAAAGTAATAATCTGTGTTTTGTATGAATATTTTTATTATGTCCAGGCCCAGCCCAGGCCCGGCCCGCTCACACTAGGCCCAGGCCCGGCCCAAGCCCGATGTGTTTAAATTGTTTTCTGCCCAGGCCCGGCCCGGGCCCACAGTATGTAGGCCCAGGCCTGGCCTGGCCCGCAAAATTATGTAGAGGCCCGGCCCGGCCCGCGCAGGGCACTAGTGTGTATTGCCTTGTACTATACGTTATAGAGCCATACCAACCTTTTTTTGTCAAATTATGACCAGTTTATTCAATGATTTCACTGAAATTAAATAATTTTTTTTACAAAAACGTTAGCATGTCGTAGTTGGTACTAGATTTTTTAGCAAAATTAGTCCAAAACAAGACGAGCGAAAAAGTGTAATTGAGGAGGACCTTTAACATATTGTAGGTACTACGTGATAAGTTCTTGACTTTTAACATATTGTAGGTACTACATGACAAGTTCATGACCTTTAACATATTGTAGGTACTACATCACAAGTTCATGACCTTTAACATATTGTAGGTACTACATGACAAGTTCATGACCTTTAACATATTGTAGGTACTATGTGACAAGTGTATGACCTTTAACATATTTTAGGTACTATGTGACAAGTGTATGACCTTTAACATATTTTAGGTACTATGTGACAAGTGTATGACCTTTATTGTAGGTACTACATGACAAGTTCTTAACCTTTAACATATTTTAGGTACTATGCGACAAGTATATGACCTTTAACATATTGTAGGTACTATGTGACAAATGTATGACCTTTAACATATTGTAGGTACTACATGACAAGTGTATGACCTTTAACATATTATAGGTACTACATGACAAGTTCTTAACCTTTAACATATTTTAGGTACTATGCGACAAGTATATGACCTTTAACATATTGTAGGTACTATGTGACAAATGTATGACCTTTAACATATTGTAGGTAAGTTTGTGTTTCCATCTTGTTTTTTCTCAAATCCTCCAGACTTCACTAGTGAAATAAAGAACTCTTAATGAAGTTGTCAATGCATTCCAGAAAAAGACACTGAACCTAAATGCTAATGCTAAAATCATCTGAGATGATTACAGTAGGCTTACAGTGGAACCCCTGAAATAACACCATCTTTGGAACTAGTGGTGCTACACCTGATTTTTAGAAGTGTAAATGTAATTGAAAAATTAAAAGTAATTTCAAACTGATTTCATTTTAACAATATTTAACAAGATGGTCATCCGAAGTAAAAAACCCAAATGACAAGTAGACTTGGAAATCATTGACTCATTGAGAGCCCAACAATTAGTCATCTATGTGTAATCACACCTTCCAAGTTTTGTTTATAAACATATTCACGCTGCTAGCACTTACACAATCATCAGTGGATAATTGTTCCATTCATTCAGTTTGTGTAATTGGACATAGCCCTGGTTGATATCACTATCTGAATAACTAATAAAGGGTGGTCACATTTATGAGGTGATCTTAATATCAGGGTGGTCATTTGACGAGGTTGTACTGCACATTCAGTTTAAACTTTACGACTTTAAAAAAATTGCTAGTAAATCAGTGGATATTAAGCCTAAGAAATCGGGATCAAATTGGGAGCACAAACTCTGCTGTGGTCATTACATTGTAGTAGTTGGTCAACTCACATGCAGGGTGAAGATGTGGTGTTGGTCAGCCAGGATTCCCAGGACTGGACATTGGATACAGACATGTTTGTCATCTGTCTCCACTGTCAGACTGTTTGTCTCCACAGAGACTCTGTAACAGGTGTGATGGACACTGTCTAAACTGTCAAGGTAGACACATGGGAGAAGTTTGTTTACTTCAAAAAACCCTTAGTTTATGAAACAAGTGAAAAATAAGAATTCCTATCCCACTGCAGGCATGAATTATGACATCTAAGACCAAAACTTGTAGCTCCAGGTGCTTTGACCACTGTGACATACACTGATAACTGTCAATTACCATGCACCTATTAACCATCCTACAAATGTCAATCATTCTACAACTGTCAATCAACCTGCAACTCTCAATCATCCAGGAACTCTTCCAGCAACTCTCAATCATCCACCAATAACTCCTGTATTCTATTTTTACATCTCTGATTTTTGTACATTTCCGAAGAGAGAAGTAAACAGACTACACTCTTAGACAACACATACCTGTGGTGCTTAGAGAGCTGGGCGGACAGTTTGAGGTCAGCATTCAGCGACACACTGACCAAGGGCCAGTCTTTGGACTTTTCAACCTTTATCACTGATGGAGACTCTGTAACAAATGTCACACACAAATTATGTATTCTCACCATGTATGTCCCCTTGTAAATACTTTTGGTAGCTATCATTATATAGGTTATTAATTTTGGTTCGTTCGGTCGGTCGGTCGGTCGGTCGGTCGGTCGGATGGTGGGTGACAACTGTACCTATGAGTGAGTGTCTGAAGTAGATGAGGTCCTGCCAGACGTGGCGCACACAAAGATGAAAGGCGAATCCACGACACATGCACCAACTCCTGCAGCCTCACTTGGATTCTCTAAAAAAACACGACTGACTTAAACCCAAGTCTTACCAACTCTTCTAAGTGAGCATGCATGCATGCATGTACACATGTAAGCACACATGCATGTACACATTACACATACATACAATGTTGTTTGCAACTTGTGGCAACTTCAATGGGTTAAAATAATGCAAATGAAAAAAATAGATATTATGGGATGTCTTCACACAAAATTATAGTAGTCATTTTGAAAAACATATTTTTTACTGATATTAATAATAATAAAGTTGGTAATTCCTTATACACTGATGTCTAAAACTTAATTTTCTATTTTGCGTTATCACTGATTTGTGTTGAATTCGAACTACTTGCAAACCTTTGAAATTCTCCAGTAATCTAATTATGAGACCTTAGGACGGTAGAAGGTAATTTGTGCCAAGAACAGGAATGTGCTGAAAAGACTTTACCTTTGTTGATGGCTTGTGAATGATTTGGAGAACATTCACATGAGCAACACCCTCGGGAAGATCCTGGGACTTCAACAGGGCCACAAACTGCAAAGAAGAAGTCTCACATATTCCGATTTCTGTTTTGAGTACAATGTAAACAAAGCCACAGTTTAAAGACATCCTCAGGTCTTAATGTCACATTCCTAAGAATTTGGTTTTATAACTATCAGTGAATAAAAACTACACAATTACAACATTGTAACAGTAAATGTTACTATATTACAGTATGATGTGACACACAATCAAATATCCCAAGATGACACAAGGTAATGTCAACACACACCTTGTCAGCCTGTCGGGAATATGTCACATGTGTGCCATTGATGTCAACTGTTGTGTCAACAGGCCTGTGTTGACAACTTATACTGTCAACGCGCAGCATGCTGTACACTGAAACCATAAACCATTCCATGCTTGGTCAAGCTGTAGATCGTTCTCAATGTAAATCATCATAAAATACCTACAAAAGGTAAAGTTTCCATAATTTAAATAGTCCAAATTACAGAAGATTAAGTTTTAGTTAAGAAATAATGATATTCAGCCAAGGAAGAATTAGATTCAGTTGATGAAGATTGATATTCAGGCAACGAAGAATGAGATTCAGTGGAGGAAGAATGAAATTCAACCAAGCAAGAATGTGGTTTAGTGAAAAGAGATTGAGATTGAGTCAAGGAAGAATGAGATTGAGTCAAGGAATAATGGCATAGGTCAGGTCAAGGCCATTGACATGAAATGTCACTTCGAGCACACTATGCTTGAACGCCATCTCAAACCGTGATGCAAATGTTGCACCATATAAACTATTAATCAGTAAGCTTTCAATACGTATTATAAATATTAAAATTTGCAATTTCGACAATGTATTGATAATCACCATAAACTGACACAATGCTGATATTCATGAGCGAACGCGCATCGTGGATCGAGAACCGATTTTCGCCCATTGGCATTGTCAGCAACGTCAACAGCCTTATCGGCTTACGTTAGTATTAAACAGAATTTTACTTTCACGAATAAAATTCATATTGAGATGTTTAATAAATTCATAATAATGATTACTCTACAGAACTAAACAGTAAATAATTGATACTCTGCCATTTGGCAGCATCTTTTCCCAGCAATGGCTTATTCAAGCTGACCCATAAATAATATCAAGGACAGGGACAGGGGACCTGACAGGTCACTTTTAATTGCAATTAGCAACAGCATTCCTTTGTTGCACTGGTCCATCTTCTCATCAATTCTAACACCAGCTGGTACCAGGTAACCAACACAGCTAGCCTGTTGTTTCAATGTTTGTGTGAGCTGATAAGACATGTCTGGGAAGACAGGAGAAGGTGAGAGTTCACAAGCCAGATAGCTTCATCAGCTAGGCATCAAATGTCTTTGTTAATTTTACTATGGGCAGTGCTAGGTTGTATTACCTCTGACCAGTTTCCCTGAGAGGCTACTACTACTGGACTGACCCTCTACTTACTCAGATACAATCACACCTGCGTATACATATCCTGTTGTACAATCTTGCTCCTCCCATACCCCAGTGGAACAGGTCGATAAAAAGACAGATTGTGCCTCATCATTAATTAAGTTCTGTATTTAACTGAAATTATTTGATGTTGTGAGCGCTCATCAAAGATAATGTAATTTTCAAAGCATCAAAGTGAGTACCGTGTTCAATGGTGGCAGACTGATTGACCAGCTAAGGCCCTCTGGGAGCACACTGTTATAGGCAGAGTGGTTGCAAAACAGTTGTCAGATGCAAGTTGTGCAATTTATATAATATTACTCATGATTTTGTTGTTATTTCTAAGTGTTGTACTTTTACTTCAACTTTTACTTCAAGTACTTTTGAAAAGTAGTTTTACTTTTTACTCAAGTACTTTTTTACAAAGTAATTTTACTTTTACTGAAGTAGTTTTTAGGTGAATTACTTTTACTCAAGTACAAAATTAAAGTTATTCAGTCAACCCTGGGTGTAGCTGAGGAAGAATGAGGTTCATCTCAGCAAGACTGAAGTTAAGTGAAGAATGACTAAGGCTACCTCCAGTGTCGGTGCAGGTGAACACATTGAGACTGTTACACTTGAGTTGTAGTTGCAGGGCTGCAAGACGCCTGGGTCTGCCAGTATGACCCCCCTCCACCCCAGCCAGATGTGCCCCCCTGCCCCTGGGCCGAAGGTCAGCCATGAGGGCAGAGGTCAGTTTGCCAAGGACTGCAAGGCCAGTTGTAGACAACTCCACCTGCAGACTGTCTGCCATCCCCTCAATGCACATGTCACTTGTCAGTTGGTTCATCTGTAACATCCATGTACAGACTGCCACTAGAGATGGGTCTGACCCCTAGCTGCTTTTGGGTTGATCTCAAAAAGAAACTTCTGTATTCGTAAGGTGGTGAAAAATCAACAACAGTGCAGCAGTAAAAGAACTTGTCAGCTTCATTCCTTTATAAAGGGAACTATGAAGAACTAGCCTTCCGCTCTCATAAAGTAAAACTGGCTGCACACGCTTGAGCTGTGATCAGAAAATAAAACATGTTTTTTCTAAAAAAACTACACCGATGTACTAAACGAAACAGCTGCTACCTAAATGAATTTGTCAATATTTACGATAAACCTATGCGATTAGTGCATATACAGAGGTCCTAAATGAGACATTGCAGACAGATAGTCAATAAGATGTTATAAAGTTATTGTACTGTAATTGGGTAAATTAGTGTGTAAATATGTTATCTGGAAGAGAACCTTACATTTTCTCTGAGAAAAATGTTATGCATTGGGGGATCTGCTTTACACCTACATTAAAAATCTGCATAAAGAGGGATGTAAGAAAGACTGAGGAGGACGACAAGTGGAAGGAGAAGGCTGAAAATAGGGGGAAGTGGAAAGGGATAACAACCGAGGCAGTGCAGCTGTACAAGAACTAGCTTCATCCGTTTATAAAGGGAGCAATGAGGGAGAACAACAAATGTTACCATTGGTACTGACGGACATGGTAGTTGTAATAATGATTACAACAAATGTTACCATTGGTACTGATGGACATGGTAGTTGTAATAATGATTACAACAAATGTTACCATTGGTACTGACGGACATGGTAGTTGTAATAATGATTACAACAAATGTTACCATTGGTACTGATGGACATGGTAGTTGTAATAATGATTACAACAAATGTTACCATTGGTACTGACGGACATGGTTGTTGTAATAATGATTACACCAGAAACATGAAACTGTTGCAGCAAGAGAGGTGTACTTACATTGACAATGAACATGTCCAGATAAACAAGTGTGTTCCAGCGATGCTGACGGGGCGAGAGGTCACTAGTGGACAGTCCGGGCTCATTGAGACTGCAGTAAAGACTGACCAATTCAAAGTCAATGTGGACATCTCTCTGGCGCAGCTGCACAGTAGTACCTGAATGTTTCAAACTGAGTTAGTTTCACCCAAGGGGGATCACTCTGTGGGTACCCATGTTAGCTCACAGGTAAACAAATAAGCAAATAAGTAACTTATTCATTTAAATCAGGGTTCATACAGAAAGCAAAAAGTAAATCAAGAACATTCAAAAGTATTTGGGGGTAAAAAACACGCTATCTCAAAAAATTTTATTTCTATATTTGTCATGATAAAATATGGTGTAACCTGAAAAATAACAGTCAGAATTTGATATTTTTTTCAGTGGTGCAAAGCTAACACAGATAGCTACATTTTCTTCACTGGGTTGCATAGGGTTATAACATGGGATCATTGTCAAATGTCAGTCGCAACTTTCAAAGTTTTAACAAATTTACTATTTTGTCTTTGCAAATTCTGATAAAATGTCAACATTTTATTAATATATCCTATTTCTATGTATACATGCATGTGGAGAAATTAGTACTCTTCAAAATAAACAAAACTTCTAATTGTCAATATTGAATAGTTTTTTCTACAGATTTTTTTACACAAGGAGGTAAAATCACTCGAAATTTGCCAGAAATCCTGGGAACAGGGGAGCATGTTTTAATAAAATCCTGGGGCCTAATGGGATAATAGTTTTCCATTAGTACAAAATCTATGTTCCAAAATCTTCAGTGAACAGACTGCTTCACAGCTTGATGAAAGACAGATCCAGTCTCTGATGTGGTTTTAAAACCTTTAATGTGGATTCCTGCTGATGTGTCAAGTGGTCATGGAAGCGAACATATCGTGGTATGAGTCGGGCGAATGTAGCAACCACTGTGTGGATAGTTTTAAACACTGTTGCCTTGCTAGTTGCTAATGCCAAACAAATCGTTAACAACCACTTGAAAGTTACTATACCAGGGCATCACGTTTGAGATGAGCGATCACTCTCGCTCCCTATCGCTCACGCAAATCAATAATCTAGGGAACAATTTATTGATCGTGTCAATTGCTAAAATCACTCGCTGCCTGCAAGTGTTCATCTTGACAAGGATTTTCTTGAGTATTAGATTCACTAGGAAAGTCTACTTTCTTTATAATGCAGTGTTCGGGCTCCAATATTCAGAGTTCACATATCATCCGTCACCGGGGATGGCGATCGCAACCCGCTGCACCAAGATTGCAAGAACGCCATCAAAGCCACCATGTGCTAGCCGCAGTTTATAAAATAGTTATCAAATGAGTGGACTAGCGTCGATGTGTATTATGTTTAAATGTAACATACTGTTGTATGTTGAACTTAATAAAATACATGTATACATGTACAGTTATGGAATAGATAGGGATCAACAATATTTCGCTACGATCTGATTGACCGACTACGCTGTAATGGGAATCAAAAATAATAACCTGGATCTGAGCTACCAAACTCGCATATGAGTTGACACAGAGTGTAAAAGTTGATTAAACATTGAAAACGACAATTTGAATAATTATTCCACTTCGTCTTTCAACCGCTCTGAATACATAAATTCACTACGCACATCTCCGGTACCACTTAACATTGATTCACTGTTTTATGTGCGGATGACGAATTCATATTTTTGTGCACTGAGTTTGAATTGTGCGTTTGGCATTATGATGCAATGGAAGCATGCCATTTTACCCCAGTTTATATTGGTGTTGCCTACTAAGATGCATTTATATCTATTTATATATTTACATCTGATTCTTATACAAAGTGTATTTGTGAATCTCAATTGCAATTTTCAAACGGCCTAAGCGAAGTCGCACACGAAGTCGCCACTGCCACAGCATGGGCACAGCACACTGTCACGGCACTGGGCTTGTCTAGGCTATGCCTACGGTGATTGATGACATGTTGCAATTCAAAACCGTTTCACCAATTGCAATGTATGGGGTTTACTAAAGTAAACATTTATTTCATTGCACAAAAGTCATAGCACCAAAAAGTACCAATTAAAATTTCATGGCGACAACAACAGAATCCGAATGCGAAATGGTGGCGTCACCACACGGTAACAAAAAACTAATAAATCGCTCGTCTTAATTAATTTGGCATACAAATCGCTTGCCTGTTCTTTTCAAACGTGAAGCCCTGCTATACTGTACTCGCAAATAAGCGTAAGGCGACAATAATTTGGAGCGTTGCTGTGAGCGAGCTGTTTTGTGTAGAAACAAAAACATTGTCACCGATCAAATTGACTAAGTCTATGATGTCATCACAACGAAAATGGTACCTATTAAAACCTTGACATCACCATACATTTCGAAAGGGTGTATTCTGTCTCCAAACACTGTTTTCCAGCGTAATCCTCGTCTTGCTGCATCATTTATTCGATGTACTTGTCGGAGAATATTTTGATAGCCCCTAAGAACTACTTAGTGGACTTGCGCCACGGGGATAGGAAGCACAATCTAAGTAGGGCGTTGCGCCCATTGCACATTCTAAGTAGACGACATGAAACGCATAATTTCTTAAGACAATCATATTAGTGCTAAGTAAACTTTCTTAGCTGCTAAGCAGGTGACATGAAACCGGCACCAGGTGATTACGGCGGAACTTTTCTTTATTAATTCTAGCTTTGCAGTGGTCTTCTTTAAATAATTGATGCAATTTACCACAAATATAAAACATGCAATTATTGATATCTGGTGCGTTCACATAGCAACACATACAATACGCGGCCACACACATTTTCGCTGGAATAAATCACCATGTCATTTACTGTGTCTTATGCCCTAAAGTTAAGTTTTCATTTCAAAGCCTTTTGTCGGCATTATGAGACTTTACTAATTGTTATACCCCTTTTCCACAAAAAAAAAACACTTTTCGGGGTCTCGAGACCACTTTTTAACCTTTGGAAAATACCTGTTTCCTCGGTTTTTTAATGCACAAGCATCCCAAGAAATTTTTGGCCTGACCCCGATCAGAATTCTACCACTCAGCAAATTATATTAACTCTCTGCCATTTCTGAAATCTATGCACTGGCGACTTGTCCGATATATTTTTAACATTTGTTGTACTTTTACCTATCAGGTATTTTCATCTAAGCAACCAGCATATTTACATCCAAGTGCTGCTCACTAAGAAAGCCTAGACAGTTTCGATCATCTACTTCTGATCTAATTGAAACTAATATTGAAACTAGTGTTTTCTAGGTTGCTGCACCAACTCTTTAGAATTCATTCCTTCTTTGTGTTAGGTCAGTAAAAACATCATACAATTTCGCCGTCACCTGAAGACTTTTCTTTTTAATTGTGCTTTCCCTCCTTAGCTCCCCAGACTGCCTAACTCAATCGTATGATGTGCCTCTGGGCTTGGGTTTCCAAGGAATTAGGTGGAATAGTGTTTATATTGCATAGTCTAGTTATATGTTGTGATTACTAGAATCTGATAGTCGCGTCTTGCTTGAGGTTGATCACTGCCAAGGTGCATGTTGTGGTACATGTAAGACTATCAGGGAACATCAATTAGGTGATGGAAATATTTTGGCGGACCATAAAATTTATATGACAGCAATAATGTTGATAGTGATGTAAAATAACATAACTGTTGCACAAATATATGCATGACTAATGAAAAAGCTAGTTTCCTTGATTTCTAAAGTATCTATTGCACATAGTATTGCTTCTAACCACGTTTTGGCCTGTAACAAGTTTGACTTCAGACAAGAAATTAACAAAAACAAATTATCAAAGACAATACCTGGTGGCTCTGGGTTTATACACAGAGACAGTTTGCTGCTTGTGAAGCCAGCATTGACACCACTGCAGGTTGCCTTGGCGACCACCACTGTCACTTGTTGAGTGTTGACCATGATGGAGAGCTTCTTGCTGAGATGATGCATCAACCAGTTGCTAAGGAACAGCAGGAGAACCATGTACATGATTCAGTGAACTATGTCTGTAATAGAATTTGTGATATACAGAGGACTCTGCTTAATCGAATTTAAATCTAATCTAAAACCATGATCAATCGTGTTTTGCTGCCGTTAATTTAGTGGCTCCCCTGGAAGCAGATATGGGAAGAGTTGGCAATAATGTACCTTGCTGCAGTTAGATGTCTTGGATCCCGAACACTGTGAGGCATAACTAAACAAATTCTGCCATCTTTCTGAGAAAATTTAAGGGTCTTGTAGAAAACTGTATCACAGAGCGCCAAAGTATGACAACACGTTGGTATGACAACCAGCTCGCTGGTTCTCAAAAAACATTTTTAGCTACGCTTTTTCAATGTTGTTGTGTTTTGTCCTCGACTGCAAACACCACTTTGAGATTCACATTTGTAGCTGTTATCACATCCCAAAGATGAGTGAGAAGAAACGTATTAGATATTCTCAGAATTTTCAGATGAGAAATAAATGTTGTAAAGCACGCAGTTTGATCATCGCAATGTTTGCATTATATATAACATTTCATGTTTCTTTGGGCATCGTGCTTTATACATGGTAAAGTACGTAGGCAAAACATGTCAATAATCAGGCTTGTCCTCAGGGTTTTGAAAAGGGGATTTGGGCATACACAATTAGCCGGAGTTTTCTGAAGAAAAAAATTCAGTTAAATAAATTCCCTTAAAAGGGTTCTTTCGAACCCGCCAACACCCCCCCCAGGACGGGCATGATAATGTATATTTTCTGTATGAAATTGTCAAATTCAGAAGTTTTGATAACATCTATAATGTCTTGGAATATAAAAAATCAAATATGATTTGTACAGTGTGAAGGCTGACGTGTTTAATAATAAACATTATTATTATTAATATAAAAGCTTTAACTCTAGCCCAGGTAGTTCAACAATATCACATATTCTTCGCATCAGAAAAGTTCAGGGCTGCTGTTACTGATAATATTTTTATATTATAAAAAGGATTAGACTGCCTGAGCAGCTAGTCCTTAATAATAAAAACTGTTATTTCTATATAGCACTTTTTCATAGCATGTACAGTTGCGCCTCGTTATAACGCGGTGGTCGGGGTCCAGGATATTGGATATAAAATTACATAAATTACACGTGTGTGGAATTGTGGAATACAAATCGACAATAATCTGTTATGATGGGCTGACTGTATGACACATCACTATGAGTAATGCTCATCGAAAACAATAACCTGGAGACGAGCAGCGGAACATGTGCGTATGAGTTTATGCTTGCAGCGCAAACATTAATTAAAAATTCTTGTAGCTTCACTTCATCCTTTAGCTATCCCCAACGCATCGATTCGGGAACGCGCATCTCCCGAGACACTTTTGCATTGCAATTCACCCTTTCGGATGACCAAATCTAACTTTTCGCGTACCGTGTACGCCTTGCGTTTTGGCATAGCGAAGATTCGAGAACGGTATTTGTGATGTGTGTAACAGACTAACGGAAGGCTAATGATACTTCGTAGCTGTTTCACCGGAGATTTATATTGCTGTTGCTTGCTCAATTATATTTAACACGATTTTACTCAACTTTTATTTCAATGCAATGCGAGTTATTTTCAGCATTCAGTAAGAATTATTTAATCTTGCCACCTGAAATCGACTCACTCTTGCTGCTTGTTATGTAGAATAAATGGGTTAAACTTCAATGTTTTTAATCAGTTGAAAGGTGCAGGAGCGAATTGGCTGGTGTGTATCTGATGTCTAAATTACCACTGAATGTGTGAATGTTTTATTCACATGCAACGCATTTGTGTGAATCACCACTGCAATTAACAAGTCGCCCGGCCGAGACATGATTGATGGCAGCCCAACCATTTCACCCCTGGCGGCAGAAAATCGGGGTCCACGACCAACCACGTTATATCCGAATCCGCATAATAACGGGGTGCGTTATAACGAGGCGCAACTGTACACAGTTCAAAGTGAAGATCTTTCTTGAAAAAAAGTGTATATTGCTTTTGGATGATGGTTTTTCCCAACATTTCTTTTAACTTTTTGAGTCTAGGGATTTGTTTATGATGAGCAGATTCAATTAGTCTAAATATTGCATTTAACAAAATAAATGGCATATAACAGCATCCTCCAGTGCTGAGCAGCGTTTAGAACCAGCTATTACGGTGCTCTATTGATGATTGGCTCATACAAGATTGTTATATAAGCACTACAATAAATAATAATAACAATATACTTTATTTATTCACCATCAAATCCGGGACTAGTGCCCTGTTCACGGGTGATTACAAATCGGCAAACTTTTAAGAGACATAAAGATGCTTATAAGAGAAATAAATAAAAAGTAAAATTAGGAAACAAAATGCTAATATGTATACATACATATATATAAATAAACCTATGTATAGTAAAATTGCAGGTAAGTGCAATGATAAAGCAAACGATTTGCAAAAGTGCTGAACACCTGATCCTATTGGATAATAAATAATAAAAGCCTACATTATATTAAATAGGTTAAAAAGATACTAAAAAGGTAATTAAACCTACGATAAATAAAACTATACATTAGTAAAACTGTATGCATAAATAATACCAAGGTTAAATGAGGTCTGATTAAATTAGTTTAAGAACAGAAATGTCTTCAATAGTTTTCCAAACTGCCTGGTGTTCTGGATCGCGCGTAGTTCCAGTGGCAGAGAGTTCCACAATGTCGGCCCAGCACAAGCAAACGCCCGGCGACCATAACGTTCTAGGTGGAACATCAAGAAGTAAACCACCACCAGAGCGTAGGGTCCTGCGTGGCGAGTGACGATGTAGCAGTGAGGCAAGATACACTGACGTGCTTGCATACAGTGCCGTGTGTACAACCATAAGTCATTTGTACTCAATACGCTTTCTCACTGGGAGCCAGTGTAGGTGTTGCAGGACAGCAGTGATAGATCGCCGATCATCTCGTCGAAGTTGCATCACAACACGAGCGGCTGAGCGTTGAACCCTCTCTAGACGGTGCAGCAGACGGTCAGATAAGCCAAAGAGCATAGCATTACCATAGTCGAGTCTTGATGTCACAAGTGCATGGACAAGGCATTTGCAGACACTGATCGTCAATGCCCCTCGTGCCCATTATGATGGTAGTAAGCACTTCAACATGCATTTGCCACCTGCGTCACCATCGACAAATCAGCATCGATTGCAACGCCAAGGTCACGGACGATGGTCGATGTAGCTACATATTGTCCGCAGACGTCAACGTGCTCAATGTGTATTGGTCTGCGCAAGCTCGACGAGTGTTTGACAATTGCTTCCGTTTTGCTCTCGTTGAGAACCAGTCCGTTGTTATAGAGCCACGTTTTAACTTCACTGATGCACGCCTCCATTCGGATAAGAGCATTTGTATGGTCAAACATAGGGGAAATCAACGTATAACTGCGTATCATCGGCATACAGATGGTGGTGTACGTCGTGTCGGTTGAGTAAATTCATTAGACGCGCAATCTGGGCGTTGAAGAGCACCGGCCCAAGAACCGACCCTTGTGGAACTCCAGATCTCATCACGGTACATTCAGACACTTCTTTCCCGACACGCACGGCAGAGGTACGACCATATAGGTATGACGCCAACCACGCATGCGCTTCGCCGCGTATGCCATAGCCATACAGTCTCTGTAGTAGGATATCGTGATTTATTGTGTCGAAGGCTGCTGTTAACTCAAGAAGTACAAGAAGTACTCCACGTCGAGCATCAATAGCTTGTGCCACATCACTGTGAATGCGTAAGAGTGCTGTCTCTGCACTGTGGCGTGGTCGGTAGGCACTCTGGTAGACGCCAAGTATGCCATTCTCATCCAGGAAGCGTTGCAGTTGTCTCGAGACGAAGCGCTCCACTGTCTTAGCGTCAAACGAAATGTTAGATATGGGGTGGAAGTTATGCAGCACACTGACATCAGAGCCTCGTTTTTTCAGTACCGGTGTCACAATGGCGTGCTTCATTGACTGTGGGACTATAGCAGTGGAGAGCGACGCATTAATTATGCATGTAATGGCGAGACACAGAGCTTTAATGTTCTGTTTAAGGAGTGACGTTGGCAGTGGGTCCAGCTCACACGACTTGATAGCAGATTCTAAAATTATGTTCTTCACGTCTGCAGGTGAAGCAGCTTCAAAGCACAGTAAACTTGCAGCCACATTCGTCGCTGCATCTTTAGTTGACGATTGAGTCATATTGCGGTGCAACGCATCAATCTTCTCCGTAAAACTCTCCTGGAATTTCGCTGCCATAGTAGCTTGTGTAGCGTCTTCGGGTAGCGGCCGGTCTCCGGCTTGACCAAGTAGTGTGTTTGCGATCTGGTAGACACGTCGGATGTTGCCACCAGCACTTGTCAACTCAGTTCGGTAGTAATGCGATCGCGCCGTCGTAAGTGATTTTCGGAACGTGTTGCACAAACTGGTGTATATTTGACAATGTACAGTTAGTCCAGTTTGTCGCCAGTTACGCTCAGCACGACGCAATGCCCGCTTCTCTACAGATAGTTCACTTGTATGCCACGGTGTCATCGGCCTAGCAGTGATAGTCCGCGAGATTACTGGGGCATGGGGGTTAACAATGCTACGTATGCATGCATCATATCGAATGAGGATAACTTCAGGATTTTGTTCAGGAACGTTAAGATCTGCCGCCGCGAGATCTGCAGTAAGACGGCTGCCGTCAATGGCTGAGTACTTGCGGTATTGAATGCGTCGCGTCATGTGCTCTGGTTTAGGTCGGCGTAATTCACATTCAATCACTCGGTGATCAGTGAGAAAAGTCTCCAGCTCAACGGTTGTAGCTATGACGTGAGATGTTCCAGACGTGATAACCAGGTCCAGCGTGTTGCCGCGCTTGTGTGTTGCACCTTGTACATGTTGTACAAAACCATGTGTCTCCAGCAAATCTGCCAAGTTCATTGCATCGGCGCATGTAGAATCACCATATCGTGTGTTGAAATCATCACACACGACAGTCTCCGTGGGGTGGGCCGCGGCGATGAGTAAAATCTTCCCAACGTCATCTAGGAAGGTGCGGAAATTAGACGTTGGCGGTCGGTAGACGACAATCACGCGAGTGATGCAACCAATACGGATATTACGCAGAAAAACGCAACAAGTCTCACAGGCATGTGTATCAATGTCAGCACGTGAAACTAGCTGCAGTGTCTTTCGGAACAATACTCCCACACCACCTCCACGACGGGCCCCACTGCGTGGCCGGTGAACGAACGTGAAATCCCCACCGCACAATTCGGATGTGACAGTCATTTCGCCTTCTGCCAGCCAGATTTCCGTTATGGCGATGACGTCCAGTTCATATTCATCAATGTAGTCGCGCACGAGTAGCTCCTGTTTGCGTATGGATCTTGCGTTAATCAGGGCGAACTTCGCACAAAGGTGAGAGGAACTTCGCGCAATGTAAGACCCATTACCCGAGGCTGTAGAGGTCAGTGCAATCAGGTTGACACTGTTAACACCCGTTTGTTTATCAACAGAGCTGACCTGGCGACACCATCCGCTGAGCACCCTGGTTATTGGTCTGGATCCACGTCTTATTCCGGCTGTTGTGCCACGCCTCATTGGTCGTCGACACAAATGCAATCGTTCAATTGTTGCCGTCCACGGGTGACTAGGCGGCTGCATGCATGTCCGTAGGTTCATCAACAATGTTCTAGACAGCGACATGCTTCAGCGGACACTTCCCCAAGCAGGCAATGTTCTGGTACGGTGAGCGCAGCTTGGCAACGCTGGCACGTGTATGCGTGGTTCAAACAGGTTGATAGCAGCAGCCACGCCCCAGAATAAAGGGCAGTTTTAAAAGTCAATGTAAAACGTGTAGTTAAAGATAAAAAAAAGATAAAAAAGTCACAGACCTTCCATTTGTACACTATGTATATTCACAACTTATAATACGCAGCACGAAGATAATCCAGGATTTCAAAAACGTTGATAAATAGAGATAATTGACAGACCGGGAGCAGCCATACACAGCAGCGCTACAACCTCGACATGATGAAGGAAGCCAATGGTCTCGATCTATAAAGCCATAAGTTTGCAGCATTCAGATAATGAGGGGGTGTCAGTGACCCTGGCGGGGGCGTATGAGTTTACCTTAGAGGTGAGCTCTGCTGTGAGGGGGTGACTATGACCTCACTGGGGGCGTGCGGGGGCAGTAGGGCGAGCCAGTAGAGCAGTTCCTCGTGGTGGTAGCCAACAGCACAAGATTGTAGCTCACTGACCACGTCCACTGTGTGGTCATCCACCTGTAACACAGCACTAACATATACCTACACACCAACACACTGCACAAACACGCTACACCAACACACTGCACCAACACCAGACCTGGGGCTGATGTACTTGGTACTCGTGTACTTAAGTACATTTTTTTTTAAGTACTCGTACTCATACTCATGGATATTATGGGTCATATACTCATACTTGTACTCATGCTCAATGTACTCAGATTTTACGAGTACATCTCATTAGTTTTTTAATATGATGTGGTAAGAATTATTTATGATTCTATTTTAAATACAATTTTATTGTAGTTAATGGAATGAAAATATTTTTTATATAAATACTTCCATAAAGTATCTGAAATGTTCAAATACATTATTTTTTATTGATATAACACATTTAATTAAAGGCTTCACTAAAGGCAGCATCTTTCCCCAGTCAGAAACCCATAGTTAGCATTAAGCAAATAGTTATGTTAGTAACCAGTTCAGACTAAAATCCTTGTGTTTGTTTAATTAAACGAGGAAGTAAATAATGAAGGGGCCATTCATCATCAGCACCTTTGTTCCACTTAATGCTCTGTGATTATGTCTGATCAACCGCCTTTGCATAATCAATTGTTCCTTAATTATATAAATGAATTAACAAGTTTTATTTTTAAAATATGTTATTACTAATAATTTACTGTATCATACAATATGCACTCGTGCTAGTACACACTCATACTCAGCTTTTAACTCCACACAGTTCACTCCACACAGTTCACTCCACATAGTTCACTCCACACAGTTCACTCCACAGGGTTCACTCTACACTGCTCACTCCACACATCAAACTATTTCTCTGCATGAAAACCCGGTATTTATAAACACAGCAGCAGCATACACTGTGTCAATACCATGCATATAATTTATTTCATAAAACTCTATTATGATTACAGATTGTGTAACTGCTAGCAGCGTGAATATGTTTAAAAACATGGTTGACACATATATCAGGAGGGCGGGTTATAAGTAGGTGAACATTGTTGGACTCTCGATAAGCCAATGGCTTCCTTGTCCACTTGCCATCTGGGCCTTTGGCTTGGATGGCAAATCTTGTTAAATCTATGGTCATAGGATATAACAGCAACAAAAAGAGGACTTACTTTAGCAGTTACATCTAAAAGGCAGATACTAGCAAAGTGTACATGTGGAGACTCGGCCGACACATCTGAAACAGGTAAAGAGAAGAAATATTTCATTCACAACAACCAGCAAACCATATCTTACACAGCATGGTAGCTCAGAAGTAGTGCGCAGGAACGACGATCAAGAGAACTAGAGTTGGAGTCCATCTACTGCCACTTCGAAACTTGAGCAATGTCGTTCACCTCACATCGCCTGGGTTTTTTGGAAGAGACACTGAAAATGTGTAACCTCCCGAGAACTCACCATATCTAACACAGTGTGGTGATGTAACCTCCCAAGAACTCACCATATCTAACACAGGGTGGTAGTGCCCCAGAGTGGGATATGTACTATATATCACAAAAGAAAAAGAGCACCCACAAATGACATGCTCAAATGTCTTGTGTTGTTCTGACAAGAGTTGACACAGCTGTCCACATGCAGCGTTAAAGAATGTGCACTATTATTTATACATCATATCGATGGTAATGGTAACGTGTAACAACTGTCTAGCCTCTAGTGGTGTCCATGATATGTAGTAGTAATCTTAAGCTAAGGAAGACATACTATCGTACAGATTCGTAAGAACTTCATTAATCGTATCATTGATTGGTGGAACAAACATCCTGAAGAAGAGATGCCAGCATCTACTCTGAACAGAAAGTCAATGAAGGATAATAAATCACAGTAGAACAAATCAGTTTACCACTTGCAAGAGTGTTCAACTTGTCATTAAGAGGGAGTTGGTGCGAGAAGTCCTGGGCTGAGGTCCAGGCAGATAGTTTTAGTTTTGAGTGTAGGGGATGTACAAAGATGAAGGAACTAGAGGTGGAGTTGGAAGAGCTGAGGCTGCTCGTTGTGACAATGGTGGGAAGGGAACAGGGGGGTTGTGCCAGTAGTTCCGGTGGGGGAACAGTAGATAATAAAGTGGGCAAAGACACAAGAGATGCTAGGGAGAGCTCACCGCAGCCTGGGAGGAAGCTGAGAGGAGGGAAGGTGACAGGTCGTAGGGAGACAGGACGTAAGGAGACGGGAAGGAAAGGAACGGGAGGGAAGACAACCGGAGTGAAGGAGAGGGGAGTGGGAGAGACAAGAGCAAAGGAGTGGGAAGTGGGGGAGACAGGAGCGAAGGAGACAGGAAGGAAGGGGTCAGGACAGAATGTGATGGAGGGGATTGAACGGAAGAGTTATTCTGCAGCAGTGATAGAGGGGGTGAGGAAGAGAGCGAGGGTGTTTGTGGGGGATTCGATAGTTAGGAAGACCGACAGAGTCTTAAACAAGGGAGATGATGTGGTGGTCTGCTTGCCTGGAGCCAAAATAGAGGCGATAACTGAGAGGGTAAAAAACATCGTAGCTCGGGTAAGGGTGGATCTGTTTTAGTACACGTAGGGACAAATAACGTAGAGAGGGAGGGTACAACTGCCACAGTTAGGAAATATAGGCAATTGGTCAGAACACTAAAACAAACGCGGGTTGAGCAGGTAATACTGTCAGGGATTTTACCTGTAATGGGCAGGAGGGGTCACAAATATCGAAATTGTCGGGGGGTGGCAATTAACATGTTAGTCCAGAAGCTATGTAGGGAAGAGGAAGTTGGATTTGTGGATTTATGGGGAAGTTTTGTTGGGAGGGCTGATATGTACATGAAGGATGGGTTTCATTTAAGTGGAAAGGGGCGGCAGTATTCGCGGACAAACTTTCAGCAGATAGTGACTTGGGTACAACGACAAATATTTTTGGAAGTAAATATTCTTTAAACTAGAAGTGCAGGGGACCCCTAGAGGTGTCTCAACCAGAACAAGAGGCCACTAGCACAGATAAACCAATATCAAATCATCCGGAAAACAAAAAGGTTATAGATGCGTATGTTTAAATGCAAGGAGCATAGTAAATAAGAAAAATGAATTAAACATTATGGTAGAAGATATTGACCCTCACACAATTGGTATAACTGAATCATGGGCCAACATAGATATAACGGATGCTGAATTAGGACTGACAGGATATGTAATGTTTAGGAAAGATCGAATAGGAAGAAGGGGCGGGGGAGTTATTTTATATGTTAAAGAATCTACTCAGGCTTATGAAATAAAACTAGAAAGGGAAGCAGATTGCGATGAAGCTGTTTGGTGCAAAATTGTTTCAGGAAATTCAAAATTAATTATTGGATTAGTTTACCGAAGTCCAAACATAAACGAAGAGGACAACACAAAAATAAAAATGCTATAAAGGAAGTTAGTAAAGGGGAATGTATCATAATGGGAGATTTTAACCATGGACACATACAATGGAATTCTCTAGAGAGCACAGGGACTGAGGACCAACAATTTCTATTTTTAATCCAGGATAGCTTTCTTACTCAGCACGTACTAGAACCAACCAGGGGAGAAAATGTATTAGATATAGTTTTGTCATCACAAAAAGAATTAGTGGACAATGTAAAAATATTAGAACCATTGGGTAATAGTGACCATAATCAAATACATTTTGACATCAATGTAAAATCAGAAAGTAAAATAAGAAAACATACAAGAGAAACTTCCACAAAGGTAACTACAAAGATATAAGAAAATACTTAGCAAAGCTAGATTGGAATAACATGCTGATGAATAAGACCGCAATTGAATGTTGGAATATTGTAAAATATGAAATTGAGAGTATCATCGATAAATTTGTTCCCTTCCAAAAACAAGGAAAACGGTGTAGAAAGAAACACTTGTCAAAAGAGGCTATTAGAAAAATAATGCTAAAACAAATTACGTGGAGGGTTTATAGGCGTACCAGAAAGGAAGAAGACTATGCAAATTACAAAGAGGCACTTAATGCAGCTACAACTGAAATCAGACAATCTAAAAGAAGCTATGAGCAAAAACTAGCATGTAACATAAAAAATGACAGCAAGAGTTTTTATGCATATGTCAGGAGTAAACAAAACGTACAAGACAAGTTTGGACCTCTAGAAGACAGTGCTGGAAATATAATATCACAGGGGTTTTTAATGGCGGAAGACCTAAATGGTTATTTCAGTTCAGTGTTTACCAAAGAAGATATTAGTTCATTACCAGTTGCTGATGCTAAATTTCAGAGGGCTAAATCTTACAATTTAGGTCCGTTAGTTGTAACTCCAGAATTGGTAGCTAAGAAAATAAAGGCAATGAAGGATAACAAATCACCGCAAGTGGATGGGATTCCTCCAAAATTACTAATGGAAACAGTAGAACAAATCAGTATACCACTTGCAAGAGTATTCAACTTGTCATTAAAAGAGGGAGTTGTTCCGTTTGAATGGAAAGAAGCAAACATCATACCATTATTTAAAAAGGGTTCGAGAAATAAGTCAGAGAATTACAGACCAGTGAGTTTAACGTCAGTGATTTGTAAATTATTAGAAAGGTTAATTAAAGACCATATGGTGGACTTCCTCGTTAAGCATAAATTATTAAATTAATCTCAACATGGATTCCTTAAAGCGAGGTCATGCTTAACAAATATGTTATGTTTTTTGGAAGAAATCACTAAGTGGATAGACGTGGGATTGCCAGTAGATATCATCTACTTAGATTTTCAGAAAGCTTTTGACAAAGTGCCACATCAAAGATTACTACTTAAATTAAAAGCCCATGGTATCGGGGATAGCATAACTGACTGGATAGAACAATGGCTGACTGACAGAAGACAACGAGTTGTAGTAGATGGAGAAGTTTCAAATTGGAAATCGGTTTTGAGTGGGGTACCTCAAGGATCAGTATTAGGACCTATATTATTCTTAATTTATATCAATGACTTGGACGACAGTATAACAAGTAACGTACTGAAATTTGCGGATGACACAAAACTGTTTAGAAAGGTTAATACTGATGGTGATAAACAACATTTACAAAACGATCTAGACAGATTAGTGAAATGGTCTGAGAACTATAAAATGGGAGATACTGTTCTGGGTACTACTGTAAAAGAAAAGGACTTAGGAGTTACAATAAGCGCTGATATGAAAGTTTCAGAGCAGTGTGGTATTGCAGCTTCAAAGGGTAATCAAATTCTTGGATTGATTAGAAGAAACATAACATACAAGGGAAAAAAGTTAATTATACCTCTTTATAAAGCAATAGTTAGACCTCATTTAGAATACTGTATACAAGCATGGAGACCATATCGTAAGAAGGATATAGATACGCTTGAACGCATACAAAGGAGAGCAACTAAAATGATTCCAGAACTTAGAGACCTTAGTTATGAAGAACGCCTGAAAGAATGTGGTTTAACAACTCTAGAGACAAGGAGGTTAAGAGGAGATCAGATTGAAGTTTTTAAGATATTGAATGGGTATGAAAATATTGATAGAAATATGTTTTTCTCACTCAAGAAGGATAGCAGAACTAGAGGACATGAGGTAAAATTAGTAAAGGATCAATGTAGATTGGACATCAGGAAGCACTCGTTCTCACAGAGGACAATAAATGAATGGAACAAATTGTCTACAGATTGTGTAACTGCTAGCAGCGTGAATATGTTTAAAAACAAGGTTGACACATATCTCAGGAGGGCGGGTTATAAGTAGATGAACATTGTTGGACTCTCGATAAGCCAATGGCTTCCTTGCCCACTTGCCATCTGGGCCTTTGGCTTGGATGGCAAATCTTGTTAAATCTTGTTAAACCCAAATTATTCCAGAACTGAGAGACTTTAGTTATGAAGAACGCCTGAAAGAATGTGGTTAACAACTCTAGAGACAAGGAGGTTAAGAGGAGATCAGATTGAAGTTTTTAAGATATTGAATGGGTATGAAAATATTGATATAAATGTTTTTCTCACTCAAGAAGGATAGCAGAACTAAAGGACATGAGGTAAAATTAGTACAGGATCAGTGTAGATTGGATATCAGGAAGTACTCGTTCTCACAGAGGACAATAAATGAATGGAACAAATTGTCTACAGACAGTATAACTGCTAGCAGCGTGAATATGTTTAAAAACAAGGTTGACACATGTCTCAGGAGGGCGGGTTACACATAGATGAACATTGTTGGGCTCTCGATAAGCCAATGGCTTCCTTGCCCACTTGCCATCTGGGCCTTTGGCTTGGATGGCAAATCTTGTTAAACATCTTCAAAAATAAACTGAGGTCTCTATCCAGAAACTGAAAAGACTGTACGACTAAATAGGTAAGTTTACATACTTGCTGAAAATGGAATAATTTAGTTTTTTAACTGAAACAATCACAGAGATTTTCCAAGAGAATTACAAATAACGGGAATAAACTACTAGCTCTCTGAGTAAGAGCCGGGAGCTTAAATACATTTAAAATCAGAATAGACAAGTATCTCCAAGCAACAAGTTACATGCAGTTGGATAACATGTGCGCACATGTGTGTGCATGCATGTATGTGTATTTTAACAGACAATGTAGGACGTGATTTATCACTGCATTCCATGTCCACGAATCATCTAGGGCATGTTACTTTGGGTAACAACTTAACAGAATGTAAACTTACCTTTGATGAGTATTTGCACGCAGGACTCACTTGTACCACTGTGCTGCACTCTAGTGTCAAGTGACTTGACTGACACACACAGGGTCCTGTCAATCAAGAGGACATTAATGACCTAGCCTGTCACACTGGTGTAGTAATAAACATTTATTTCATATCTTACAACAATTACTGCTATGACAAGTGTCTTTCGGAGACACTAAAAGCCGTAGATCCTTCTACCTAATGCCTATGTGAAGGCAAGTAAAATGCCTCCCACACAGGGTAAATGTGTAACATGTTGTGGACTCACAAAGTGGTGGTCTCTATCTCTAACTCACCAATGGTGCCTAATACAGGGGCGTGAACTGTAGTGGGAGATGTCATCTGCCCTTGCGGTGACTCACCATCATTTCTCCCACTCTGCTCCACACACCTCCCATTCCAAGATCTCTCTTCGCATGTATGAAGCAATAATTACCCCACCCCATTTGTCCTTATTTTAGGTCTTCAAATATGTGTGATAAGTGACAAAAAAATACTGCCCAATTACTGGCAAGTATAAAATACAGAGTGCTGCCGCCTACCTTTGAATGCTACTCTTGCATATGCAGATTTGAGCATCTTCAACATGTAGGTTGGCATGCTGCAACAATAACAACATTATACACACTAATGACAGCTGCACTTCTACCAAGTAATAATACTTCAGTAGCTTTATTTCTACTACATCTGAGTAAGCAGAACATCTAGGAATCAGGGGAGATTGGTTAGAAAGAATGACCGTCTCACCAAAAGCAGACTTGGAAATTATGTTAATATCTGATGGTTTCAATGTGCATGATAAACCAATTTATTCAAAACATGAGCGATGGTGTGTATGGCTATTATGAAGACCTACCAGTGTGCTTGAGACCAGGTGGGAGATGGAGGATGACGGACCACCCCCAACACCTACAAAGAAATACCAGTCAAGTTTTAATATTGCATTCAATAGATGGAGATCAGTAGCTGAGGTAATGATGAAGCACGGAACTACCTGGAAAGAGATGACGAAAGCAGCCAATAATAGAGTGTGTTGGAGAAGTGTTGTGTTGGCCCTAGGCTCCACCTTGAGGGAAGAGGACTAAGTAAACTGTAGAAAAAAAATATCTGCATGTGCATGTGCATGAAATGAAAGCACAATGATTGCACTATGTAATATGATTTTACAATAAAAAGGATCAGGCTGTATACCTTCCATGAGCATGATAACATAGCATACTTACCTTTAATAAGCACGATAACATGGCATACTTACCTTTAATGAGCATGATAACATAGCATACTAACCTTCAATGAGCATAACATAGCATGCTTACTTTAATGAGCATGATAACATAGCATGCTTACCACTTTGTTGTGATTTTATTCTGGGTGTCATAGAAAACACTTCCGACAAAGCAGCTGAAAGAAAGAAAGCAGTTACTTGTAATAACTAATACGCCTAACATGGACGAAACAAGATTACATAGGTCCTTTGTTACAGTGGTTATTCTGAACATCATTTCATAGTATTTTCCAGTAATGCTATCTCAAAGAAGTCTTGCAATACAGCAATAATACTTGAACTACTGCCAGCGTCTCTGTTTTATGATATAAGTTTATGAAGACTACATGAACTTACAAAACATTTTAATTCCTTAAAATGTATCACAGTAAGAGGAAATGTGGGGGTCACATTACTAAAAAAACAAAACCCTGAATTATTAATATAAACTGACTATATGGAAAAATTTATTTACGAAATAGCTACCATGAAGCCTAAGAAATGGCTCCATGAAGCCTAAGAAATGGCTCCATGAAGCCTAAGAAATGGCTCCATGAAGCCTACCTTCAGTAAGCATAATATGTGGTCGTCTTACACCGAGTTCCAGCCCCTGAAATACCATGAATGTTTTAATAACAGCAGTAACATCCAAACTACTCATAAACTACTAACAGCAGCAATGACACTACTGGTCAAATACTTATCATAACAATCACACTAATGATAACATACTAGCAATGATACAAATTGTAAAATATTAACAATAACAATCACACAAATGACAAACTATTAACATAAACAATGACACTAATTGTAAAATACTAAAAGTAACGATGGCATTAATGGGTGGCCGATGATGCGGGTATGGGTGATAGTGCAGTCAAATACAGTAATCCACCCATTTGAAGATTTGCTTTTCTATGAAGACGAATGTACCTGTATGTGTGGCTGAACCGTAGACACAGCCACTGACAGGTGTTGGCTGAAGGAGAGCTCAGCAAGACAGACGGCCTCAGCGCCGGCCTGCAACAGTAGCAACATCTTGTCTGGGTGTCAAGTCATGTATACTGTCTTATCTGACATCACACATGCACATGAATGCACGCATACACACTACTTTCAGGTAACATAGCAACACATATCAAGCAGTGTTTTTTAAGGTCCAACTCATATGTACAGTGTGGAATGCTACACAGACAAAAGAATTGTTTTTCTTAGTCTAATTTTTTAGTCAAACCTGCTCAAGCGATCACTTGCATTAACTTGAAGCAACCACCTGACATTACAGATCACAGTCAATTCTTCCTTTCAAAAGAGTTTCACATTAAATTACTACATTAAGCAACCACCTGTATTAAGGTAGCTGGGGCAGCTAGAGTGCCCGTTGATTTTTTTCTTTATAACATCCTAGGAAATATTGAACTGAACAAATAATTACCCGGCACAAATGTCATATTTTGCCAATCCATCCTTTAAAAAACAGTCCTTTTGGAAATCCCCGAATTCTTAGAAATGCTGACGATGTTTCCATAGTAATGACCGCATGTGCCATGATGTTCAAACCAGCTATATTCGTTCACAGTAAAAGCGGAACATATCGTCTGGTTACTGTGATTCTAGTACACATCAGTATTATATGTACATAACTAAATCATGTCCTTAAACTAGCAAATATCAGCGCTAATGTAGTTTATTGCGCCTTTGAACCTATAATGGAAATGGCCTGTGACCCCAACCTGGTGACCCCGCTGGATAACAGGCCAATCAAAATGATCGTAAACATGCCCTGCCACGTGTTTGTCAGATGGTTGGCATAACCTGATATCATAGACGACAACACGTTACAAATACAGAAACAAGGGCCATTGTGTCGGCAAATTAAGGGGACATGTTAATATTACAAATGGTCATTATGTTTTGTCAACAATATGTAAAACGCCAGTGAAAATCGGCACATTTCAAACATGATAATTTTTATGTATATCTATCAACATTTCTGATATCAATAACAATCAGGAAACATTACCTAATTAAATTTTTTATAAAAACTACAACACTTCCAACACTGTAATTTGGCATATGAATGCGTCTTACATATAGGCAACTCTACACAGTTTGGAATTACGATTGAAGGGTTTGTGTCAAAAATACACTGCCACTTTAGGCTGTTATTAAACTTTTGCTTAATTCATTCAGTGGTGTAGCAGACGTAATTCATTCATGTTAACAAAAATCTCCTTTAAAGTTATCAGTGACACTGTCATACTTATATGTATTTCATTTATTTCTTTGGGGATGGGGATCTTGTAACATAAATGAAAAACTCCAAATTTTATTAATCTGGAATACTATATAGTATTTCAAATACTATCTGTGAAAGTGTGAATAAATGGTTAATTTATCTTACAAACTTCTACTTAAACTACTCAATTCAAGAAAAGCATATAACAGCCACCACAGCTACCTTAAGAGACCACTTTCGACCACCCATTGAGCAGTTACTTATGACAGATTTGACTGTATAAACTGCCCATATGAAAGGCCTAAAATACACTGGGACTCACACATATACGCACATATGCCCACCATAGACATGTATACTGGTCATGAATACAAGTAAGCAAATAGTGCATGGACAGAAGAAAAGATGTACACATACATGCCCATATATGGTGCATGACAGAAGAAAAGATGTACACAGACATGCCCATATATGGTGCATGGACAGAAGAAAAGATGTACACAGACACGCCCATATATGGTGCATGACAGAAGAACAGATGTACACAGACACGCCCACATATGGTGCATGACAGAAGAAAAGATGTACACAGATATACCCATATATGGTGCATGGACAGAAGAAAAGATGTACACAGATATACCCATATATGGTGCATGGACAGAAGAAAAGATGTACACAGATATACCCATATATGGTGCATGACAGAAGAAAAGATGTACACAGATATACCCATATATGGTGCATGGACAGAAGAAAAGATGTACACAGACATGCCAACATATGGTGCATGGACTAGGACTAGGAGCAGTAGACACATCATTAAACTACAAACCTGAACTTCATCAGCTGTGGAACTTTTGAGAACTCGACTTGTGAATGATTCCACTTGTAGGATGCCATGAACGCTGGAAAAGAAGGAAATGTTTACAAGAAAATACACTACCGGAAAACCGCAGAAATAAAAATGTTATTTTATTAATGTAATGTTTTCAAAAAGAGAATTTGCTACTCCTAAAAATAGAAACCAGAGATTCCAGATCATATTACAAACGATCACTAAAACAAGTTTGAATGGGGGTACTAACATTGATTTCTTGAGTGTGAAATATGTCTGGAGCTGAAGTACTGTAAGATGTAGCATGCTAGAGTGGGACGCATCCTTCAGCAGAATCATGTGCATGTTTTCTACATGCACACTACAATACTGAAACATAAACCATTCATGGCAAATCATTATGTGCATGTTTAACAAGATTTGGATTCTTTAGGGATCATTCTTTGAAATTAGTCCACAATTAAAACGGTTGGTTAATCCGAGGTACCAAAACATGTTTTTTATATCACATTAACTTAATTCTACATAGTTTTATGATAACGAAGGAATTTACCAACAAATTACATTTACCTACCATGCTTAGTCTTAAACTGTGCCACAACACCATACTACAGTCGCGCCTCATTATTACATGCCCCATTATTACACGGATTAGGATATAACGTCGTTGGTTGTGGACCCTGCTTTTCTGCCGCCAGTGGAAAATGCGAAATGGGTCTGCTTAAACATACTTAGAATTGCTTCGACAACTCTCAAGAAGCATTAGGCGAACAATGTCAATGAACTAGAATCAACGTGTTGTTTGTTTTGCACTGTTGTCGACATCAATCGCTGCTGCTGGCTTCGCTTCGATGGTTTGTAAATTGCAACTGAGATTCACAAATACGCCTGGTGTAAGAATCAGATAAACTGTTTTAAATGCATTTAGTACACAATACCAACATAACACTTGGGTGAAATGACATGCTTCCATTACATCGTAAATATAATTGTTTTCACGACGTGAAAACCAACAAGCCAAATTCCTAACCCAAGGCTCTGCCAGTGCACGAAAATACGAATTCGCCATCCGCATATGAAATGATGAATCTATGTTAACTGGTGCGTAATAAATTTATGCTTCTGTCGAGATCGGTTGAAAGAAGAAGTGAAACAATTATTAATTCTACTCATTGTCGTTTTCTATGTTTTATCAGCTAACATACTACGTTTATCAAATCATATACGTTTTCGGCTGCTCAGATGCAGGTTATTATTTTCGATTCATAGGCCTATTGGTCCAGTACATCATCATCGTAGTAGATCTATTCCATAACGGTATACATACATGTGTTTTATTCAGTTCAAGAATCAACATTTAAAAATAATACACGTTAATGCTAGCATAAGTTTAATCAGTTCCATAAACTGCATGTTGGCGTATAGGACAGTGCTTCAACAGCGTTCATGGACTTGGTGTGGCAATCGCTGTTGCTTAGTAGCTCCTTGGTGGCAGATATGAGAACACCTAACGCACCTCACGTACAGCACGGTCCAAAGTCGTGGACTCCGACCACCGCGTTATAACGAAGTTCAACTGTAGTTACCATGTCAGTGTAACACTTTTATAAAGTTTCAAAGAACGCAGCAAAATGCTCAGCTCATGTTTTCAAAAGACTAATGCGCGATAGACATTTCCACATTATTATCCTATAAAGATTATGAACTAACAACAATTTCAAGACAGCTCTACAGCTCTGCATGATAGAAAATGCTGCGTGTAAAAAATTCTACCTTACCTGGAAAATGGCAATACATAGTTTGAGACATATGCCTCGAAAGGACCACTTTGTCATGCCCGTGTTCCGCTGCGCTGAATTGTCTGACACCGACAGGTCATTTGAATGTAAAGTATACGGTGATGCATCATGTGTCGATGGTGATGTGTCAGCTTCATGCCACGATGTGTCATGTGTCTGTATTCTATTTATCAGATATAGCAGTTGCGAGTCGACCCTGATGTCACCAATACACAGGGCCAGTGGCTTGCTGACTTGTTTATTGAGGTAACAACTTGTCAACCACATCGTTTCTATTCCCTGCAAACCAAACCAATGCAATCAGCACTTAATGACATCTTGTATCTTCTTCTACCGTTTAAAGGGCTGGGCTCTTGCGAGCATATTTAGCCCTGTATTTAGCTGGTATCTGCCAACATAAGGCACTAATTCATGGCGCTTGCTCCAAATTTGACCACTAAATCAGTTGAGTCTATATTCATAATAAGCATACTGCCCATTAAAAATAATATGTTCTGAAATCATTATAATAAATATTCTGAAATCGTTTATCATTCTGAAATCGTTAAATATTCTGTAAGTTATATATTCTGAAATCGCTAAAAAATCGCTAAGTATTCTGAAATCGTTATTGTAAAATCTTTAAATATTGTAAAAACATTATAATAAATATTGTAAAATCATTATAATAAATATCATAAAATCATTATAATAAATATCATAAAATCATTAAATGCATACAATCCAGTAAATAAGTAAGTAAATCCAAAATTTGCAGATTAATCTACCACAAAGCTCTAATTAACGCTTGCATACGACATGTTAAGTAACTTCCAAGCAAGTTTATTTCAGCATAACTTGCCCAGTAGTTTTTTTGGGATGGGAAATCCACGAGGAAACAATCATCTGTTCACACAAAAGTCCAGCAACAAAGCCAGAGTTGAGTCATGATGGGACAATTTTCCCATGACATCCTCTCTGTTTCTCAATAGTCTTAGTCTGTCTGCATACAATGGACTTGTAGTTTGGCGTTAAATTGTCTACTTTTTGCAATATTGAAAAAAGCATAATTTTTTCACTGCTGCCCAACATTGGTTATATTTTGTGGCACCTATAGCCGAGTTGATTTCAACGTCTTTGAGAAACCGATATCAGCAAAATTACACCAGTTAATGATACAAGGGGCAGGACCAAGCAGTGTGTGTAAAAAATTAAAATAAATCAGAACATTTAAACATTTTTAGAAGTCAATGTTAAAGGTCTTTTTTACTTTCATTTCAAATTCATTTTGCTAAAAACCAAACCTACTTAGTATCCACTGTAACATGCTAGCTCGTTCTGCGCAAGTTTTGTATGCAGTTTTTGGTGAAATCATCAGACAAACTACTAAATTACTTAATGGTTGGTCAAGCATTAATTTATGTGAAAATGGAAACGTTAAAAACTCATGAATTTCACCCTTGGTGAAATTTTTTAACTTTGTCATGTCATCGGGATCAAATTCACACACATGATCGGCATAGACCCACAAAATGTTTGTCATTTTGGATATCCACTATTCTGAGCCTTACCAGATCTAAAAACTAAATTTGTCAATTTGTTTGATGTTTGAAAAAAATAGGGGTTTATTTTATTCAATTGACTGTGGATGTTACATAAACTATACATACATATTTGGACATCAACAAATCTGATCTGCGATAGGCTAAATCAGTTGAGGGTGTAGTTTTAATGTTGGCATAACATACTAGTCATTCTCATCCAAAACAATGAGAAAGCCAATTCAGAGTTTAATATAAATAGACACCAGAGGATTTTCATGTATATAGCTAATTTGTTATTTTGCTAGATTAGAGCCACCTATTTTTGATGATCCATATTGTGGTATAACTTACTTACCTGTACGAGGGATATACTCAGCAGTTCTAATAATGTTACAAAAACAATAACCTAAGATTAACATACCACATGGAGGTCTGGGCCAAGACAGATGTCAACATCAGCTAACGTCAAAAATCCAACACCCTTGATCTTGATGTTGAGACCCAGGAAGTATCTTGCTATCCATACAACAAACCATGCTGCCAACCTGCAACCAACAAACAATGTTCATGATTTCATATGCTTATGGAAAAGCAGGAAATACTCATGAAAAGTGGGAAAATGTTGATGTGCCTTTCTTGTTTGCAATGAACTCACGCATGAGAAAATATGAAATCACTTCAGAGCAAAGAAGCAAAATGTGCCTAGAATGGCCTTGTGTGCAAAAAAATGATTTAAAAAAAATTTTGTTTTGTGTCCATTTTTTCCAAAACGCAGGAAAGTGGGACCAAGGTGGAAAAGCAGCAATTCCCGTCTGAAAGAGGTAATGTAATTATACAACACTAATGTATTCAATCACACCTGCTCTGTAATATATCATTGAGCTGTGCATTTGATTATACATTATTTTAGGTTAATAATATCTTATTTGTCATCTAATCATTACTTTACGTTATTCTGTCACACTATTTCATTTGTAGGCATTTTTGGTACACTATAACTACGTATTCTAGCTGGTCTTTGTCATAACCCATTTGGGTTTCTAATGGATCTCCTAAAGTCACACTAATCTATTCACTTATCATGTTATTGTATTATCAATGTTTTATTTGTTGTGACTGAATAAAGTTCAGTTCAATATGTACAACTGTGTCTAGACTAAAGTAGACCAATTATCCTATGAGATGGCAAAACTGTATATCGAGGCATATATATAAAAAAGCTAAAACCCCAGATGGAAGTCATTGGCTAATGAAAATCCTTTTGAAACAACAGACCAGTCATCATCAACACTTCATAGCTTACTGATGCTCAATCTTATACATGATTCCATTGGACTCCCCTACAACTAACCAATGTTCTTAAAACAATACATCGTCATCTAGTATATGTAGAAAATAATTGCAAATATAGGAACTATTTAGTGTCACTATTCTCTGCAGTGTTAAGGAGGCCTTGCAAAAGTGTGCCAAATTTAAATACAACTTGAAATCGTCTTCATTGTAAGCGTAGTATCAAAATTATTCCAAACATCTCTTGTCACACGTTTATTTTCCGTGTCCGTCAAATGAGAATGTACAGTATTTTCCAGGAACTTTTTTGAAATTAGCTTTTAGCTTCTTATTTGGCAACCAATGCCAACTGAAAAGTGAAATATTTCAATTATTGAACTTGATAAAAGTAAAGCGTTCGAATGAGAAGCAACCAGTAACATTCACATTGAGCAACAATAATGCAAATGGACCAGAAAATTAAATGCGTATCAAATTAAATTTATGTCAAAAAAAGCCAACTGCCTGGCCTGGGCCAGCCAAGGGCAAATGGATGGCATTATGCCGATTATGGACATGACAGCTGTAGCAGGCCAACTAGTCATCTTGACATCACTACAAATAAGAAGCATAGACACAGAAAGTCAACGTTTCCATGTGTGAAATAATATTTAGGTCTACAAAACTTTTAACTCAGCACATTCCTATTCCCAGTACCAGTAACAATTTCTTATCATGATCTGACACTGACATCCCAGATTCCTGAGTCCTGTCCATCCAGTTAAAATTCCTAATTAACAACATGCAACGCCTGTCCATCCATTTAAACTTCCTGACAACACACCTCCCTATTAGCCAGCTGATCCCGATGCAAAAAATAATGGCAACAATATAAATCAGTAGCATTGTTAACAAATGAACACTAAATGTTAGAAATCGTCTGCTTCCACAACTCAACGAAACAGTGACGCCATCTTGAGTTTTCTGGGTCAGCCGGTTCACGTGATGAAGATAGCCCAATCAGTGGCCATGATGCTTACCGCCTTGTTGTTCTTGCTAGTCGCCATTACATGTCGCCATTTTATGCGAATATCGGGGTATTCACGTTTTTTTCTCAGATTTATGGCTTAGATCGTTTCACTGTTAATATAATTGGTGTGGATTTGGTTTATCGGGTCATGGACTGACCATGAGCCACCCGATAACATTTGGAAACGGATGTACTCTTGAAGATTGTCATACCAATCTATTTGCCCTGGTAAGTCTCAAAATCCATGCTCGGTGTTTTTCCAGAAATGGCTTTATCACTTGACGCGTGGTTGCATAAGAAATTATATTGCATGGTCCATGTTTGTTTGTTATGATGCCATATGTAGGTAATAGTTGAGTACACACTTGCTAGCAATTCGTTTTTTCCGTGAACATGAAATTTTTCAACTGAATCGCGGCGCATCAGCAGATTAACAAATGCCCAAACCGACCTGTTCGATTTCAGTTTAATTCAACTGAGTGCGAAACCTGACCATCTTTTTTCACATTTTTCAAACACTGTTTGTTACTGGTGTGACTGTTAATCTGGGTTTTGTGCTTCGTTTGTGTGTCATTGGATTGTTACCGTACTCATTACACTCTGATTTAGATGCTGGGCCCTAATAATAGGAGATTCGAATCTAGTAAAACAAATAGTTTTTAACAAATGACGTTTTATTTGCAGACTGATTTGGATGGGATAAAATGGCGTAAGCTGACTGCAGAAAACACCTGTTTCGCTGATCCCCTGGAGGACCCGGTGTTGCAGTCATTCACACGATGTATTCAGTCTGACATACTGTGTGTATGGCGCCGGGTTCAGTCCAGCGGCAGCAGCGAACAGAAGGTGACCGATCAACTGTCATGCAGTAAAGAGCTGTGGATATTTTGGTATGGCGACGAGCCGCACAATTTGTCCAACCTGTTGTCGCAAGACTTGCAAGGTATGTATGCAGGCCAGTCGTCACCATCGTTATACATGCTCATGTTAAAAAGTTCAACACTGTCCACTTACAGAAAATCACATCAATTAGTTTTTATTGCAATTACACTTGTAAAATGTTTTAATTGATTACAATCACATCATTGCAACTGCATATGCTGTTTGTTCAGTTTTGTATATTCCTTTGATAAATGTAGATAGGCAGGTGTTATACTTACGTTTTTAAGATTTTCAACTTGTGTAACTTTTTAGATAAAGTTTGATATGAAAAAGATACTGTAATTAAAATTGTTGTAATAAAATTTAATTTCTTGTCAGTTACAATTAGCACATCACTTTAAAACCAGATTCAATTAGAAATACAGCATTTAGCTTGTAATCATTTACAATGATGTAATTGGACCAATCTCTGACAATGATCCAGGCTTCGGAATGAACATAAGCTTACAATTTGTGTAACATGCATGCCAATCAAAATTTTTTTCTGGGTCCTTCTTAGGAAAACAGTCCTTGTGTGTGACATAGGGTGAACATTTAAATTGTGACATGTTTGCCATTTGCTGAAAAAATAAAATTTTCTTAAGTGCTTATTAAGATTTAAGCGAGTGATTAAACTATGCCACCTGCCAGAAATATAACATGGTAAAAGTAATTTTTATTGCTCATTCATTTACAGCATATCATTAAACACTCATGATAGGACAATCTTGCTTTTTATATTATTATATTTTCAATAAAAAGTCCCATTCATAACACAAACACCACTGTTGAACAAACAATAGAGAATACTCAAGTTTCACTGTTTTCTCTAAACAGTGCTAAATGATTTTATTGTGTCAATTATCCCACACTTCATCTACTCACAACATCTACAAATTATGTTGCATGCTCACCAACAGCACCTGCGTTAGAAATGGGAGACAAAATTTTCTGCAAATGAAGACAACAACAATGAGCAAATCACGGAGAACACTCAAGTTTCGGTGTTTTATTCTTTAAGTAACTTGAAATTAACCTTCAAACAACTCAAGACAGTAAAGTTATATTTTATGAGTCAAAATAGGACAAATGAGCAGGATAAAAGGTGAATCTGGTTTTAATGTGAACACTCAAGGAGGACACGAACAAAATCTTTACACTTTACACAGTTTTACAGTTTCTCAGAGAATGATGTCTTCATATCTAGTAAGATAACTGATCACATTCTGAAGTCTCAGCTTGTCCTCAGAAAAAATCTTTTAAAAGTTTTAAACATTAATATCACAAAGCTAACTGGTATAATTTGTTTTCAGAAAAAGATCAAGGTTCCTGGTCAAATGGACTTTCATATGAGTGTAGAACTTTGTTGTACAAAGCCCTACATAACCTGATTGAAAGGTATGTATGAATTGTTCTTTCGTCAAATATTGCCAACAAGTTTTCATCGATTCTTGGTGAAAGACTAACTGCTGAGACAAATAATGCATTTAAATCAAACTGCCAGAACGTTGCCTCTGAAAATATAAATTGTGAGATTTTTCTGTAAAATTATTTTACGGTATATTGTTTTTGTCCTAGGTGTCTGATGTCCCAGAATTTCATCCGGCTGGGAAAGTGGTTTGTGCAACCATATCATCATTATGGGAACTGCAACCCAGATAAAAGGTAAGAAGATTTTTCTTTTCCATTTTCATGCACCCATTGTCCTTTGCCCTGTCAGATAATCTGTACAAATATGTCTAGATACTCGGCAAATTTCAGATATGTAGCATGTAAACTTCTTAAAACTGCTTCCTCAACTGATTTAGCCTATCACAAATGTGTAGTGTGTGAATAGTTTGTTACATCCACAGTTAATTTAATTTTAAAAAATGCCAATTTTTGTTCAAATCATCGAAAGAATTGACTTAGTCGTTAGATCTGGTAAAGATCAAAATAGCGGATATCCAAAATAGTAAACACTGTGGGTCAATGCTGATCATGGGCGTGACTTCCATCCTCTCGCGGATCACATGACAAAGTTACGAAATTGCGCCAGTGGTGAAAATCGTGACTTCAGCATTTTGATTTTCACTTTAGTTAATGCTTGAACAAGCATTAACTAATTGAATAGTTTGTCTGATGATTTCACAAAAAATACTACATATAAAAACTGCACAAATGAGCTAGCATGTTGCAGTGCATATTAGGTAGGTTTCGTTTTTCGCCAAATTAACTTGAAATGAGACTAGCAGAAAAATCAAATTGATTAAGCACCTTTAAGTTAGAAATAATTTTCAAGATATCAAATCTTCACAGAATGTAGATATAAGTAAGACACACATAATACTACAATTCTGACTGACATCCATTCTTATTAATAATTTATGCACACAGAACATGACAGAAGTCTAGTCTCACAGATGGCATGGGAACACCATCTGCAACGGTGGCCCTGTAGATCCCAAGCCCAGTACAATATGGCCCAGTGGCATCCAAGTTCATTGTAAATGTCACAAAGAGGTCTTTGTGGGCCGTCTTGGAGAATCCACACGCAACTTTCTCCATGATGTGGCGTGGATTAAGCAAAGGGAGTCCTGGGAACAGAAGCCTTGTCCATCGTGTCACTGTATCCCAAGACGCCTCCAACTCAAACTTCAGGTGGAAAAGTTGAAGCCAAGTTAAATTGGCTACAAACTTTGCATCATATTTGGGTAGCGATGGACGTCGGCCTCTACACACAGCAAGAAATACGGACTGGAACAAGTCCAGCATGTCACCAGCTGAAAAAAATTTACTTTAAAAAAAACATGTTTGTGAATTACCTACCCAGTCTGAGACTGTGTATTCTAATAATGTTACGATCAGGTGATGCATTTTAATTTTGTTCTTTTTAATTTACACTAACTAAGGTGTTTAGATAAAGGAACATGCTTACAATACATTGGCCTTTTAAATAAGGCAACGAATAGTTATAAGATTCATGCAAGCAGAATACGCCGATCAGTAAATGATAGTATTATTGCCCAATACAAACGGCGACGAAGCGCCTAGGCAAACTACCGACGCTACCTTTTCGTTTCTGTTAGAAGCCACATTAACAATATTTTTGAACAAAAGATACATGTTATTTACGACAAATTAATTATTGCAAACATTGTTTTTTTTTAAGTGTTCGCATATATGTAGCATAAGCAAAACTAGATTTTAGTACACTTGTGTCGATCGCCACACTATTGCAGTGATTACTCAATTTCCCACTTCGAAGTAGTTGCACGACAGGTCTCAGACTTCAAATGCAAATATTTAAATGTAATTAAGTCCTATCAATTTCAAACTGCTATGAAGTAATCTAGTTAAACTAGTGAACGAATACATACCTGTTACGATCTGCAAAGTCATTGTATATTCGTTGGTTAAGTCGATACCAATTACTGCCGGTAAATCAAAGCTCTGTGTATCTTGAGTAGTACTCAAGATGGTGTGCACGCAGGTGCATACAAATATTATAAGTTCACTGAGTGACCATAACATATATCAAACTAAGTTTTGTTTAACTTTATAAAGGACATATTTATCTTTCATATGATTTATGTCACTTTTGTTTTTTGGGAACTATTTTTTTTCAGACATAAAAGTGACATATACCATTAGAAAGCTGAGGGAATGCAGATTTTATTGCGTATGGACACAGCTATAGGTGGTAAATGGTCAAAGGCGAAGGCCGCATTTTGTTGACGCTGTGTCGCGCCGGCGGCAGTAACAGTGTGGCCGAAATGCATGGGTGATCTTGAATAGGCACCGTGTTTACTGGCCTGGTGTTTATTGAGTACATATTCAATTGGATTAACACGCATACTGAATGAAAGTACAAAGACTCCAGATGATTGAAACCAAAAAATTAGTCACGTAGTGTACATAGAAATACGAATACACGTACAACAAATAAACGGTAAATCCAACAGTATCAGCATATGTGCGCACTTCGCTGCCGCTCTACTGGGAAGTTGCCTGGTCCAGTTGAATGGCCAGCTGTTACATTAATATATGCAAAGTCCATCTGGGAAATGCAAAAAAATATGCACTGGTTGCTTATGCCAATGTAAATGGGTAGTTGAAAATACTACATAAAATGTTGAATGTTTGTTATGGTAAAATCATTTACACAACTTGGGTGCATATTTTGACAAAACAATTCGTTGGAGTGAGCTGAGATATCAGTCTTATTTTTCAACATAATTTATTAGTAGGTTATTTGTAATACTATGTTTTATTCATGCAAACCGTCACATGTCCATAAATCAAATAGCTGTTACATGTTGTTGCAGTAGTACAGTATAGTTTTACGTAAACTACAGGACAGCTTGTATCTCCCTTTTCAATTAATTTGTTCAGGTCATCTCATTTCAGAATCATTTTGCCAAAAAATCGTGATCTAGTTTCCACTATGACAGCTAATTTATTTTATTTGGTTTTGGGACACCACCGAACAGACTATTAATTTTTATATATATATATATATATATATATATATATATATATATATATATATATATATATATAAACCTCTCTCCAGTAAAAAATGTTACAAAAAAGTGGTCTGGCTCTATATACTAAAACATAAGGCTATTGAAACTTTACACGATCAATGATTTTAACATAACTGCACATATTATTTTTAACTATTCATACACTACATATCTGAATATCAACGAACCTGGTTTGTAATGGGCTAAATGAAGTAGTGAGGGAATTATGTGATGCAGACAACCTTCTGACCATTACGTTTATTTCTGTTTCTTCCAGCGCTCACTTGTCAATACAGTTCTCGTTCTTTCTGCACGGCGAGAGCACCGTGTGTGCCAGCATTGACATCCGGCAACACCCGCCACTCTGTCGCATGCACCTGCAGTACTTGGCCTATGCCCAGCATATGGCAGCATCTCACCAGGGCGCGGTGTCTGGAGTTCCAGGTTAGCGACTCCATCAGTTTCAATGACTGTTGTTAACTTTGTGAGATAACTGAGATTCCTTGTGAGCTATAGTTGTTGCAAGGGACATGTACTTAAGTCCAGTCTCCACTTCAGCAAGTGTGCAGAGTTTAGCTTCCTCTCCCCAGCACCAAAAAGGTATGTAGTCATTCAGAAGACCAAACTGAGGCTGTGAAAGCTGAAAGTAAGAAGTAGTTGCCGGGGCAAGCTAGGGTCAATAATTACTGTACCCCTCCCATGCGCAAATAACATCTGTGGTACATGATTGTATAGATAAGAGAAGCAGTGTATTTATTTATGTTAGCGTAGGTTATTAATGTTATATTGCTCTCACAACCAGAAGGAACTTTAAAATATTACAGATATAGCCTATTAATAGAGATTTGACTGGCGCCACCTTTGCTGCAGTTATCCTGGCTCCATATGGACTGGCAGCAACTCTGACTGGCCAGAGTTTCCGTGAGACGGACTCTGCCACGCAGCACCTGTTGGATGACTGGCGACAGTTCTACATGATCAAAGACCCTGAGGGCTGTGAAGCCAGCAAGGTGCCTTCAGTTGTCGAGGTCATAGTTGGTGAGTAGCTGTTTATTAGCATCAAGCACTGGTATTGTTTTATGTTAAAAAGCCTCAAGGCAGAATCTCAAAATCATGTTTATTGTATGTACTAATTTGCATGTATCGTATGTGTGTGCTATTTTGTATATGTTGATTACCTGGGGTAGATTTTATGGCAAAAACAAAATATAATTAGAATTTGCACATTTAATGAAAATCGTCAGTGGCATTTATACCCAATTTACATGTGACACTAACTGATCGCGATCCGAAACTGACTAAGAAGAAGAAGAGAACTACCATAGGCTGTATAGCCATCTACAAACCACATGAAATTAAATTTGATCTTTGTAAATTTGACATTTTGCACATTGTCAATGCTCTAGATATGTTCTATAATGTTCAAGTTTATACTGAAAATAAATGCATGTATTTACTACATATTTACAACAAAAATACCCCATATCCCAGTAACATAAGTTTTGTATTAAGTCAGTGCCAAAAATGGGGTAGTACCCCTATTTTCAGTGGATGTAACTTTCAAACCAGTGAGACTATCACTGTACAATTGTGTATCCTTTTGTATAAATGTATTTGTAATAAGTTTTCCTGGGTCATATAAATTTGGACCTATGCAATATTAGTCAATGTGATGTGAATGTACAAATAGTGATTTTGCTGAGATCGTCTTGTGTTGGCATGATACTAGCGCTATTTAAGACATCATTATATATATATATATATAATCATAACCCGGTGCGTTCGCAGCGGGTGTCCGGATGCGCTATCCGTCCAGTTTTGTGCTGGTCACTGCGGAAACGGACACAGAGATCATGCATCAGCAGACGACAATGACGTCTGTGCTGCCAGGCAGCGGCACGGTGCCACGTAAGCTGTCGGTGACGATTGGTACACCATCGGCCTCGCCGGTTGACATCGAACTGCCCTGTAAACTGGAGTGTGGCAGCAGTGCACTGCAGCCTTTGATGGAGGAGAGTGGGTCCGCGGCTGTGTCCAAACGCATTGTTGAGAAAGTGTGGGAGGATTGCGTATGTTGTAGTGGCCAACACAGCCAGCAAAGGTAGGTGTACGTCTGTATGTTGATAATGCACAACGCTGTAAGTCTAAACAAATCCAATCAGAAGCACTTAAAATACTAGGTGTTAATTATATAAAAAAATTAAGTAAATGGTAAACAATTGCTTAAAACATGGCACACATGTATGCACAGTAATATATAATTAATTAATTAGCTAAATAAATAATAAACATGCATAGCAAAATATATATAAATTAATTAGTTAAATGAGTAATAATACTGATGACTTAAAATATGTATAATAATTACTTTAAACGTGTACAAATCTAAGGTCTTTAGAAGTAGCTAACAACGAGATTGATACTAGACAGCAGTAACATGTATGGCCAGGGTTGAAAAAAATCATGATTTAAAAAAAATATAAAAAAAATAAATTTTTATTTCAATCGGATTTTTTTTTATTTGATTTTTTGAAATTTGGTATATACAATGTCATAAAATGTTTGACTATCAGGCTATCTGGTGTCAATGCAGCTACACAAGTGTGTGCACTTTGTGCTTTTGTATTAAAAAACACAAAACTTTGTTGATCTCGATGGTTGTAAACAATTATTTGTGTTAAATTCATATAAATCAACGATTAAAAAAATCAGAAGTAAAAAAAAATCATAAATCAATGATTTAAATCAAACAACCCTGTGTATGGCATCATGCCTCCTGTCAGAGTCAGTTTGTTACCTTGGATTCATGAGATGGCCCCCAGGTCCTTACCACTTAAACCAACACTTCAAATATATCAAAGGTGAACAAGGAGCTAAACTGGAAACATAATTCTGGAGTGTTGATATCTTGATCCAAGAGAAAAGGGTTGGAGTTACAGCATGAACTACTGGGGCATAGTCAATAACTTCATTTTAAACGTTGGATGTTTCCATGAGCATAGGCCACCTAAATTACTGCAAGACAACATTTGTTGACTTTACAACACAGGTTGTTTTGTTATCTGTAGCAGTGTGTCTGTTGATTTTGGAGGGGGTGTGAGTGAGGGTTGGATCGTGTAGGCATATGGTTTTCGCTTCAGCACCCATTGCATTTGAGACTCAATGTTTAATGTCCTCAATTGATTTAGCTTGTCACGAATCAGGTTCATTAATGTTCAGGTCTGTAGTGTCTGAATAGATTTTAAGTAATATGCACAGTCCGTTTTATAAAATAATGCATACTTTTATAAAAACAATTAAAAGAATTAACTTTGATCATTAGATTGGGTAACTTGTGAAAGTATGAATAGTATATAGAGCTGGATCATTTTTAATTTTATAGTTTTCCCGATGATTTCGTCAAAACTAAATAGCACAAATGCACTAGCATGTCGTAGTGGATACTAGAAAGGTTAATTTGTTGGCGAATGAGACTGAAACATTTAAATAACAAATTTAGGAAGAACCTTTAATTTCTGAAGTTGACCCCAATGAGTGACTGTTTACAGCCGCCATCATCAGCAGCAGCAGCAGCAGCAGCAGCAAGCCAATGGCACTACGGAAGATACTGCTGCGATTGGAATTTGGGAGTTTGCTGAACCTCTCCAAAGAAACCAGTGTTTATGTTGCAAGTAAGTGTTGCCATCCGGGTGGATTATCTGTGCTTATGATAGCCAACAATGCTTTAGCAATAGTCCATTGAACATTTTTGTTATGCAGATGGGTTGCATTTAATATTAATTTTGATCTCATTCATGATTCTGATTTAGCACACTGTGAATCAGGTTTGTTGATGTTCAGATCTGTAGTGTGTGAATAGTTTTAAGTGATAGACACAGTTGGTTTAATAAAAAATGCATGCTTTTGTTTAAATAATCAAACTGATTTACTTTGATTGTTAGATCGGGTAACTAGTGGAAATGTTTTATTGTATATATAATCGGATCCTATAAATCTTACTATACAGTGCCATTTAGATTGGTTAACAACAGCTTATGAATAGAAACTGCTTATCTTACAGGAACAAGATCAAAGTGAGACTAAATGTACTACATACTCCCATAATACAACATGACAATGTAGGTTTAACCTCTAACCACCCTCACTGACAGCTTTGATTGTCCTTGCTAGTAAACTGGTGTAAGTATCAGTGCCTGAGAAACTGACACTAAACATGTTGGAATTTGTAGATCCAAGTTCAAGCAGCGTGCAGCCAACACAGGCCATAGCAAGGTGGGCGTGCCATTCATGGGTAAACATGCCGTTGTGGAGAAGGGAGAAAAGACTGAGAAAGGTCGACACGCAGCACGCAATGTGGCGTCTTTCCACCAGCGGTCAACGTTCAATGTTGACATGATTCGACACGGCGTGGACATGTCGATGGACACCATGTCAGTGTCACTGCAGAACATGAAGGGAGCTGTGAATGCCCACGGTAGCAGTGGCCTGCCTGCATTGCGCAACGGCGTCTTTGAGACACAGGGTGTTGATTCACCCCACTCGGCCGCGCCCTCCCCACTCATGGCGTCGCAGATACAGCCATCTGTCAGTCACAACGGTGACCCGACAATGCCAACACTAAGTCCACATCCTCCCCTGAAGCACACGGACAAGGAAGGCAGCGCTGGACCGGGCGACCTGCACGAGGCGGGCTTGGCCACCACGACCATCAACAACACGGGTGGGACACTACCTGCATCAGCTCCAGCGGCAGACATGGCGAACAAGGGACCGACACCTGGTGATCCCAAGACTGAGAGTTTCCTGTCACCTCCATACTCAAATGGAACGGCTGATGGTGTGTGTGGTACAAAAGCTGAAACAGATCACTGGTTGGACGTTCAGCAGCAGCGGCAACAAGTTTGGCAGCAGCACTGCTCGCGAACAGAATCTTTGCTTCTGAAGCGCCCGTTGCTACCCACCAATTCCTATGATGATGATAGTGAGCTCATCACAGACTCATTGTATGACTTCAAGGCATTAGATAGCTGGTAAGTTTGAACATTGTAGCTTACGGCAATGTCAAAAATTCCTAGTATTAATGTCATACCCTATTAAAGCGTTTTCTTCAAATCATCTGAAGTCAGTAAATTAATCTAGAAAATGCCCAATTGTTCTGACAGTCTTTCAAAATATCTTAAATTTGTGTCGCCAAAATTGTGGAAAGGCAAAACTGAGAGTTTTTTTAGACAGAGTGCCCTTGAAAACACAATTCCTGTGATTGCAAATTTGACAGAAACTTGTTTGAACCCTGTACTGTAATCTATGTATATAGCTACCTTCCACAAAAACCTGAAGACATAATTTATTAAATTGCATTTCCACCTTAAATCCTTGGCAGTCTCTCGCTGTAATGATGACTTGCGCTTCCCTGGTCCAGGGATATCATACTAATGAATCTGCTTTGTTGTGTCTGAGCTCAGGAGAGTGTTTCTCTAAGACAGAGCTCATAATGAAAATCCATCATAACACAGAATCCATCATAGATTTTTAAGAGTGTTTTGAAAATGAATTTCACTAAGATGCTCATAAAATTCATCATAAGCTAATGATAAAAATTTCCATCACAAGTTCCACAGTGTGCACAGTTGGGCAAAACTGATAGAAAAGTTGTCCAAAAGTGGCTCAAAATACGATCCATTGAATACTTTTCAACTACATTTGACTGATTTGCTCACTGGGTGAAGAGAAAAAATTTTATTTGAAAAAAGAAGACGCTGTGTCACAGAGGAAACTATTTCTGTGACACACTGGTGACGTGTTGTTTTGATAAGTGAAGTTTTGACAGTTTTCAATAACAAAGCTCACGAAGAGTGCCATCAACCTCAACCGAAGTTGTGTCATTAAGTATACCAATATGAAGGTTAGGGGTGTACATATTTTGGTTAGCTTAAAAAAATTGCTCAAAATTGAATGGCAAACATTTCGCAAACAACATTGACCTTCGCAGTGCCATAAAACAGCGCACACGACAACTTGTCAACGTCAGTGCTGTAAAATAGATGCTGTAGACAAACCCCATAATTTATGAACTATTCCTCGCTCACATTTTGAAAACTTACTTGACTGAAAAACTGGATTTCTACATAAACGTGTAGTCACGATAATACGCAGTTAGGTAAATTTGACTGTTTATGGTGGAAAGGTATGCTTTATGAGTAGTCTAACCTCGTTATAAGTTAGGAGCGTTCTTTAAGCAGCATTTCTATGAGTGTGTTATGATTTATTCTTAGTGAAATGCAAGTTTCTGTTTTGATCATAGCTAAGGAGCGAAATCGATTTTTAAGAGCAAAATTGTGCTTATGAGCTCATAAGAATGTAATAAATAAGAAACTCTGGTTCCTGAGGATTTAGACACTATAGAATTGTTGTCAGTGTGCTTGGTTGTGCAGGTTGCAGCATTCGGTGAAGCGACCCAAGCAAGACCCTGACTCGGGCGGCAAGTCGGCCCAATCTCCCGGTGGACATGGTCAGTTTGGCTCTAAGCGACAAGACAACACCCCATCTCCACAGTTGCAGCCACATGATCCATATGAATTCTCAGACGAAGCATCCTCCAATGCAGGCAGCTTCCGGAAGAGGGGATTTCGTAACAGCCGAGATGATAGCTTCCCCCGAGCTTCACCATTCACCAACAAACAGGTGCATTGCATTCTTCAGTCGCTAAGATCACTAAAATATAATTTAAATATAATGGTTGTGAGCCAGTTGGACCTTTGTGTTGTTACCAAAATATGTCTTGAGTAATGTTTTAATTTGGTCTAATGTTATTTCTATGTTTTGCAAAAGATGTTGAACTTATGTGTTGTATGTTTTGTCTGTTTGACCCAATGTGGATTTTTTTCAGGATGACGATGCACGAAGAAATTCTGATTCTTCTGGAAACTTCAAAGACTATAATAAATCTTCATTAGGTATGTCTTAAATGCTATATATAATTATGGTAATTTTTATATTGACGAGTGATTGTTGGTTGTAAAAATGCTAGAGCGAAATTTCGGTTTCCAATTACATTTCAGTTTTGAAACTGAATTTTACTCATTGTTTCTTTCAGGTGATATATCTAACAGCATTAGTATTAGTCACGAGGGATACTATTCATTTATAGCTTGTGTATCGATGATGAACTGTTATCTCACTCGGTGCATTTGTTTTAATTCATTAATTGTGTGTATTTGAGTTGATTTCTTCCTAGTAATTAATCAAGAAAAGTCTTTTGTTTTAACAAAGAAATTTGAAGACAACCTTGCATAGTGACTGGTACATCAATCCAGAGAGAGGAGGGGAGAAAGTTGGGGTAGGGTGAGGTGAGGTGGGAGAGACAGATGGACGTGAGAGGGGAAGAGAGAGGAGTTAATATGTCTGTATCTGTGTTCTTCAAGTTGTGTTTGCCTCTGTCACAGATGTTTCTCCACCGACACCAGATTCGGCCTCCGCTGCAGCAGCGGCCCAACTCACAACTAGTCTCATGCGCGAGAAAGACCTTGTGCCAACGTTTAACGTTCCTGACAAACTCTTTGAGTCGGAGTCGGAAAACAGCGACAGTGAAGCTGTAAGTCTTCTTACTCTATTGTTACTTACTAACTTTATGAACTTTTGTCTTTTTCATATTTTATTCATCATATTCAAAAGAAAATGTGTACATGGATTAGTTTCTTAAGACATGGTCAGGGAAAAATATGTTCTCGAGGTCAGAAAAAAGTGTGGGATTTTTAATTATTTCGGTGGAAGGCAAGGGAATTTAGCCTTCGTGGGAAAAGTTAATTTTTATGCTTTGTAAATTGTTACTAAAGCTCAAAAGATTTGTCATTTTATATTCGTAAACTGTAATTTGAATTTGAGATATAAAAAAGGGAAAATTGGACAGCTGTAGTAGAGCTGGTAGGACGTTGAAAAAAACACAGACTGATTTGTTGTCATTTTGGTCAGGAAAATTCAGAATTTGTGCTTGTTACTGCCAATAAGTTGCAGTGGGGTGAGAGTGTTTCAACGAGTTGGGTGAGAGTTTCAAAGAGTGAGATGAAAATGTTTTCAGAGTGAGGTGAGAATGTTTCAATGAATGGGGTGAGATTGTTTCAACGAATGGGGTGAGAATGTTTCAATGAGTGGGGTGAGAATGTATCAGCGAGTGAGGTGAAAGTGTTTTCAATGAGTGGGATGAGAGTGTATCACAAGTGAGGTGAAAATGTTTTTAACAAGTAGGGTGAGAGTGTTTCAATGAGTGGGGTGAGAGTGTGTCAGTGAGTGGGGTGAGAATGTTTCAGTGAGTGGGGTGAGAGTGTTTCAGTGAGTGGGGTGAGAATGTTTCAACGAGTGAGGTGAAAATGTTTTCAATGAGTGGGATGAGAGTGTATCACAAGTGAGGTGAAAATGTTTTAACAAGTAGGGTGAGAGTGTTTCAATGAGTGGGGTGAGAGTGTGTCAGTGAGTGGGGTGAGAATGTTTCAGTGAGTGGGGTGAGAGTGTTTCAGTGAGTGGGGTGAGAATGTTTCAACGAGTGAGGTGAAAATGTTTTTAACAAGTCGGGTGAGAGTGTTTCAGTGAGTGGGGTGAGAATGTTTCAACGAGTGAGGTGAAATGTTTTTAACAATTCGGGTGTGAGTGTTTCAGTGAGTGAGGTGAGAGTGTTTCAGAGAGTGGGGTGAGAATGTTTTAACGAGTGAGGTGAAAATGTTTTTAACAAGTAGGGTGAGAGTGTTTCAATGAGTGGGGTGAGAATGTTTCAACGAGTGAGGTGAGAGTGTTTCAGTGAGTGGGGTGAGAGTGTTTCAATGAGTGGGGTGAGAATGTTTCAACGAGTGAGGTGAGAGTGTTTCAGTGAGTGGGGTGAGAGTGTTTCAGTGAGTGGGGGAGAGTGTTTCAGTGAGTGGGGTGAGAGTGTTTCAGTGAGTGGGGTGAGAATGTCTGAACGAGTGAGGTGAAATGTTTTTAACAAGTAGGGTGAGAGTGTTTCAATAAGTGGGTTGAGAGTGTGTCAGTGAGTGGGGTGAGAATGTTTCAGTGAGTGGGGTGAGAGTGTTTCAGTGAATGGGGTGAGAATGTGTCAACGAGTGAGGTGAAAATGTTTTTAACAAGTAGGGTGAGAGTGTTTCAATGAGTGGGGTGAGACTGTTTTTAACAAGTAGGGTGAATGTGTTTCAGTGAGTGGCGTGAGAGTGTTTCAACGAGTGAGGTGAAAATGCTTTTAATGTGTGGGGTGAGAGTGTTTCAACGAGTGAGGTGAAAATGTTTTTAACGAGTGGGGTGAGAATGTTTCAACGAGTGAGGTGAAAATGTTTTTAACAAGTAGGGTGAATGTGTTTCAGTGAGTGGGATGAGAGTGTTTCAACGAGTGAGGTGAAAATGTTTTTAATGAGTGGGATGAGAGTGTTTCAACGAGTGAGGTGAAAATGTTTTTAACGAGTGGGGTGAGAATGTTTCAATGAGTGAGGTGAGAATGTTTTTAACAAGTAGGGTGAATGTGTTTCAGTGAGTGGCGTGAGAGTGTTTCAACGAGTGAGGTGAAAATGCTTTTAATGTATGGGGTGAGAGTGTTTCAACGAGTGAGGTGAAAATGTTTTTAACGAGTGGGGTGAGAATGTTTCAACGAGTGAGGTGAAAATGTTTTTAACAAATAGGGTGAATGTGTTTCAGTGAGTGGGATGAGAGTGTTTCAACGAGTGAGGTGAAAATGTTTTTAATGAGTGGGATGAGAGTGTTTCAACGAGTGAGGTGAAAATGTTTTTAACGAGTGGGGTGAGAATGTTTCAATGAGTGAGGTGAGAATGTTTTTAACAAGTAGGGTGAATGTGTTTCAGTGAGTGGCGTGAGAGTGTTTCAACGAGTGAGGTGAAAATGCTTTTAATGTATGGGGTGAGAGTGTTTCAACGAGTGAGGTGAAAATGTTTTTAACGAGTGGGGTGAGAATGTTTCAACGAGTGAGGTGAAAATGTTTTTAACAAATAGGGTGAATGTGTTTCAGTGAGTGGGGTGAGAGTGTTTCAGCGAGTGAGGTGAAAATGTTTTTAATGAGTGGGATGAGAGTGTTTCAACGAGTGAGGTGAAAATGTTTTTAACGAGTGGGGTGAGAATGTTTCAATGAGTGAGGTGAGAATGTTTTTAACAAGTAGGGTGAATGTGTTTCAGTGAGTGGCGTGAGAGTGTTTCAACGAGTGAGGTGAAAATGCTTTTAATGTATGGGGTGAGAGTGTTTCAACGAGTGAGGTGAAAATGTTTTTAACAAATAGGGTGAATGTGTTTCAGTGAGTGGGGTGAGAGTGTTTCAACGAGTGAGGTGAAAATGTTTTTAATGAGTGGGATGAGAGTGTTTCAACGAGTGAGGTGAAAATGTTTTTAACGAGTGGGGTGAGAATGTTTCAACGAGTGAATTGAAAATGTTTTTAACAAGTAGGGTGAAAGTGTTTCAACGAGTGAGATGAAAATGTTTTCAACGAGTGAGGTGAGAATGTTTCAATGAATGGGGTGAGAGTGTTTCAACGAATGGGGTGAGAATGTTTCAATGAGTGGGGTGAGAATGTATCAGCGAGTGAGGTGAAAGTGTTTTCAATGTGTGGGATGAGAGTGTATCAACAAGTGAGGTGAAAATGTTTTTAATAAGTAGGGTGAGAGTGTTTCAATGAGTGGGGTGAGAGTGTGTCAGTGAGTGGGGTGAAAATGTTTCAGTGAGTGGGGTGAGAATGTTTCAATGAGTGGGGTGAGAGTGTTTCAATGAGTGGGGTGAGAATGTTTCAGTGAGTGGGGTGAGAATGTTTCAACGAGTGAGGTGAGTGTTTCAGTGAGTGGGGTGAGAATGTCTCAACAAGTGAGGTGAAAATGTTTTTAACAAGTAGGGTGAGAGTGTTTCAATGAGAGTGGGATGAGAGTGTGTCAGTGAGTGGGGTGAGAATGTTTCAGTGAGTGGGGTGAGAGTGTTTCAGTGAGTGGGGTGAGAACGTTTCAACGAGTGAGGTGAAAATGTTTTTAACAAGTCGGGTGAGAGCGTTTCAGTGAATGGGGTGAGAATGTTTCAACGAGTGAGGTGAAAATGTTTTTAACAAGTCGGGTGAGAGTGTTTCAATGAGTGGGGTGTGAATGTTTCAACGAGTGAGGTGAGAGTGTTTCAGTGAGTGGGGTGAGAATGTTTCAACGAGTGAGGTGAAAATGTTTTTAACAAGTAGGGTGAGAGTGTTTCAATGAGTGGGGTGAGAGTGTGTCAGTGAGTGGGGTGAGAATGTTTCAGTGAGTGGGGTGAGAGTGTTTCAGTGAGTGGGGTGAGAATGTTTCAACGAGTGAGGTGAAAATGTTTTAACAAGTAGGGTGAGAGTGTTTCAATGAGTGGGGTGAAAATGTTTCAGTGAGTGGGGTGAGAGTGTTTCGGTGAGTGGGGTGAGAATGTTTCAACAAGTGAGGTGGAAATGTTTTTAACAAGTTGGGTGAGAGTGTTTCAGTGAGTGGGGTGAGAGTGTTTCAGTGACTGGGTGAGAGTGTTTCAGTGAGTGGGGTGAGAATGTTTCAACAAGTGAGGTGGAAATGTTTTTAACAAGTTGGGTGAGAGTGTTTCAGTGAGTGGGGTGAGAGTGTTTCAGTGAGTGGGGTGAGAATGTATCAACGAGTGAGGTGAAATGTTTTTAACAAGTAGGGTGAGAGTGTTTCAATGAGTGGGGTGAGAGTGTGTCAGTGAGTGGGGTGAGAATGTTTCAGTGAGTGGGGTGAGTGTTTCAGTGAGTGGGGTGAGAATGTTTCAACGAGTGAGGTGAAAATGTTTTTAACAAGTAGGGTGAGAGTGTTTCAATGAGTGGTGTGAGAATGTTTCAACGAGTGAGGTGAGAGTGTTTCAGTGAGTGGGGTGAGAATGTTTCAACGAGTGAGGTGAGAGTGTTTCAGTGAGTGGGGTGAGAATGTCTCAACGAGTGAGGTGAAAATGTTTTTAACAAGTAGAGGTGAGAGTGTTTCAATGAGTGGGGTGAGAGTGTGTCAGTGAGTGGGGTGAGAATGTTTCAGTGAGTGGAGGAGAGTGTTTCGGTGAGTGGGGTGAGAATGTTTCAACGAGTGAGGTGAAAATGTTTTTAACAAGTAGGGTGAGAGTGTTTCAATGAGTGGGGTGAAAATGTTTCAGTGAGGGGTGAGAGTGTTTCAGTGAGTGGGGTGAGAATGTTTCAACAAGTGAGGTGGAAATGTTTTTAACAAGTTGGGTGAGAGTGTTTCAGTGAGTGGGGTGAGAGTGTTTCAATGAGTGGGGTGAGAATGTCTGAACGAGTGAGGTGAAATGTTTTTAACAAGTAGGGTGAGAGTGTTTCAATGAGTGGGGTGAGAGTGTTTCAGTGAGTGGGGTGAGAATGTTTCAACGAGTGAGGTGAAAATGTTTTTAACAAGTAGGGTGAATGTGTTTCAGTGAGTGGCGTGAGAGTGTTTCAACGAGTGAGGTGAAAATGCTTTTAATGAGTGGGGTGAGAGTGTTTCAACGAGTGAGGTGAAAATGTTTTTAACGAGTGGGGTGAGAATGTTTCAAACGAGTGGGGTGAGAATGTTTCAACGAGTGAGGTGAAAATGTTTTTAACAAGTTGGGTGAATGTGTTTCAGTGAGTGGGATGAGAGTGTTTCAACGAGTGAGGTGCAAATGTTTTTAAGGCAAGGCTCTACCCTTCTAACGACAGGTCTCAATAAACACTTCATAACTTGCTCAATGATCAATGGATTTTGATAAAATTTTCAGCAAGGCTACCATATAGACTTGTCAATATAGGATTCTTTTCATTTTTGTCCCACTCATTTGCATATGCCTCATTTGCATATTGAAACACGGAAATATGGATACTGAAATACACATATACAAATGACACATTGTAGTCAAAAGTAACAGTCACATATCAAGGATATTTTGCATTCATGCAAACAATAATGTAATTAAAAGAATGAACCAAAATGGTAAAGTTGTTGCCATTTTTTACGATAATATAATAAAAAGAGGTTGGCATTGATGCAAAAGGTATATTGGCAAGCGTCCCGTTCATCACAAAATTTTTATTTTTCAACATAATTGCATTATTTTGCCTCATCCAAGGCATCACAGCACCAGCAACATTTCCTCCAAATTTCATACAGATAACTTGAATATTTGCCTAGATATCATGCCAAACATAACGGAAAAATGTCGAAAAATCAAAGTCGAGAAAAACACTATAAAGTTTAAGAATGCAGTATTAACATGAATATTGATGAAATGCAGTACTACTAGTGTCACGTAAATGAACAGCTACATACAAACGGAATCACTCTGTAGTGGTGTTTACTTGCAGTCCTAGTGCATTTACAAGGCGCGCTATGATTGGCTGAGACAGACTCCTGCCCATACAGTGCTGTATACAAACAACCAATGAAATAGCTTGTTATATTGCATTTGGCATGTTATGATGTCATTGACAGGCGTATACAACCGAGCAAGTTGGTACAATAAGTTTTGATCTACGATAAGTAGAACTGAAGTTATGAACCAAACAAGTTTCATGCATAATTAATTAGATGACAAATGGAAACAAAAGGACATACAACAGTTAGAAAACAGTTGAAATGGCACATTATTAGTTGTATTTTGCAAAACATTGTATGGTATACTGAAAGTAGATAAGCAATAGGTGCTATTTTTGTGGAAAACACAAAATTGGAAGAAAAAAAATTAAGGGGTTGAGCCTTGCCTTAACGAGTGGGGTGAGAGTGTTTCAACGAGTGAGGTGAAAATGTTTTTAACAAGTAGGGTGAGAGTGTTTCAATGAGTGGGGTGAGACTGTTTTTAACAAGTAGGGTGAATGTGTTTCAGTGAGTGGCGTGAGAGTGTTTCAACGAGTGAGGTGAAAATGCTTTTAATGTGTGGGGTGAGAGTGTTTCAACGAGTGAGGTGAAAATGTTTTTAACGAGTGGGGTGAGAATGTTTCAACGAGTGAGGTGAAAATGTTTTTAACAAATAGGGTGAATGTGTTTCAGTGAGTGGGGTGAGAGTGTTTCAACGAGTGAGGTGAAAATGTTTTTAATGAGTGGGATGAGAGTGTTTCAACGAGTGAGGTGAAAATGTTTTTAACGAGTGGGGTGAGAATGTTTCAACGAGTGAATTGAAAATGTTTTTAACAAGTAGGGTGAAAGTGTTTCAACGAGTGAGATGAAAATGTTTTCAACGAGTGAGGTGAGAATGTTTCAATGAATGGGGTGAGAGTGTTTCAACGAATGGGGTGAGAATGTTTCAATGAGTGGGGTGAGAATGTATCAGCGAGTGAGGTGAAAGTGTTTTCAATGTGTGGGATGAGAGTGTATCAACAAGTGAGGTGAAAATGTTTTTAACAAGTAGGGTGAGAGTGTTTCAATGAGTGGGGTGAGAGTGTGTCAGTGAGTGGGGTGAAAATGTTTCAGTGAGTGGGGTGAGAATGTTTCAATGAGTGGGGTGAGAGTGTTTCAATGAGTGGGGTGAGAATGTTTCAGTGAGTGGGGTGAGAATGTTTCAACGAGTGAGGTGAGTGTTTCAGTGAGTGGGGTGAGAATGTCTCAACAAGTGAGGTGAAAATGTTTTTAACAAGTAGGGTGAGAGTGTTTCAATGAGTGGGATGAGAGTGTGTCAGTGAGTGGGGTGAGAATGTTTCAGTGAGTGGGGTGAGAGTGTTTCAGTGAGTGGGGTGAGAACGTTTCAACGAGTGAGGTGAAAATGTTTTTAACAAGTCGGGTGAGAGTGTTTCAGTGAATGGGGTGAGAATGTTTCAACGAGTGAGGTGAAAATGTTTTTAACAAGTCGGGTGAGAGTGTTTCAATGAGTGGGGTGTGAATGTTTCAACGAGTGAGGTGAGAGTGTTTCAGTGAGTGGGGTGAGAATGTTTCAACGAGTGAGGTGAAAATGTTTTAAACAAGTAGGGTGAGAGTGTTTCAATGAGTGGGGTGAGAGTGTGTCAGTGAGTGGGGTGAGAATGTTTCAGTGAGTGGGGTGAGAGTGTTTCAGTGAGTGGGGTGAGAATGTTTCAACGAGTGAGGTGAAAATGTTTTTAACAAGTAGGGTGAGAGTGTTTCAATGAGTGGGGTGAAAATGTTTCAGTGAGTGGGGTGAGAGTGTTTCGGTGAGTGGGGTGAGAATGTTTCAACAAGTGAGGTGGAAATGTTTTTAACAAGTTGGGTGAGAGTGTTTCAGTGAGTGGGGTGAGAGTGTTTCAGTGACTGGGGTGAGAGTGTTTCAGTGAGTGGGGTGAGAATGTTTCAACAAGTGAGGTGGAAATGTTTTTAACAAGTTGGGTGAGAGTGTTTCAGTGAGTGGGGTGAGAGTGTTTCAGTGAGTGGGGTGAGAATGTCTGAACGAGTGAGGTGAAATGTTTTTAACAAGTAGGGTGAGAGTGTTTCAATGAGTGGGGTGAGAGTGTGTCAGTGAGTGGGGTGAGAATGTTTCAGTGAGTGGGGTGAGTGTTTCAGTGAGTGGGGTGAGAATGTTTCAACGAGTGAGGTGAAAATGTTTTTAACAAGTAGGGTGAGAGTGTTTCAATGAGTGGTGTGAGAATGTTTCAACGAGTGAGGTGAGAGTGTTTCAGTGAGTGGGGTGAGAATGTTTCAACGAGTGAGGTGAGAGTGTTTCAGTGAGTGGGGTGAGAATGTCTCAACGAGTGAGGTGAAAATGTTTTTAACAAGTAGGGTGAGAGTGTTTCAATGAGTGGGGTGAGAGTGTGTCAGTGAGTGGGGTGAGAATGTTTCAGTGAGTGGAGTGAGAGTGTTTCGGTGAGTGGGGTGAGAATGTTTCAACGAGTGAGGTGAAAATGTTTTTAACAAGTAGGGTGAGAGTGTTTCAATGAGTGGGGTGAAAATGTTTCAGTGAGGGGTGAGAGTGTTTCAGTGAGTGGGGTGAGAATGTTTCAACAAGTGAGGTGGAAATGTTTTTAACAAGTTGGGTGAGAGTGTTTCAGTGAGTGGGGTGAGAGTGTTTCAATGAGTGGGGTGAGAATGTCTGAACGAGTGAGGTGAAATGTTTTTAACAAGTAGGGTGAGAGTGTTTCAATGAGTGGGGTGAGAGTGTGTCAGTGAGTGGGGTGAGAATGTTTCAGTGAGTGGGGTGAGAGTGTTTCAGTGAGTGGGGTGAGAATGTTTCAACGAGTGAGGTGAAAATGTTTTTAACAAGTAGGGTGAATGTGTTTCAGTGAGTGGCGTGAGAGTGTTTCAACGAGTGAGGTGAAAATGCTTTTAATGAGTGGGGTGAGAGTGTTTCAACGAGTGAGGTGAAAATGTTTTTAACGAGTGGGGTGAGAATGTTTCAAACGAGTGGGGTGAGAATGTTTCAACGAGTGAGGTGAAAATGTTTTTAACAAGTTGGGTGAATGTGTTTCAGTGAGTGGGATGAGAGTGTTTCAACGAGTGAGGTGCAAATGTTTTTAACGAGTGGGGTGAGAGTGTTTCAACGAGTGAGGTGAAAATGTTTTTAACAAGTAGGGTGAGAGTGTTTCAATGAGTGGGGTGAGACTGTTTTTAACAAGTAGGGTGAATGTGTTTCAGTGAGTGGCGTGAGAGTGTTTCAACGAGTGAGGTGAAAATGCTTTTAATGTGTGGGGTGAGAGTGTTTCAACGAGTGAGGTGAAAATGTTTTTAACGAGTGGGGTGAGAATGTTTCAACGAGTGAGGTGAAAATGTTTTTAACAAGTAGGGTGAATGTGTTTCAGTGAGTGGGATGAGAGTGTTTCAACGAGTGAGGTGAAAATGTTTTTAATGAGTGGGATGAGAGTGTTTCAACGAGTGAGGTGAAAATGTTTTTAACGAGTGGGGTGAGAATGTTTCAATGAGTGAGGTGAGAATGTTTTTAACAAGTAGGGTGAATGTGTTTCAGTGAGTGGCGTGAGAGTGTTTCAACGAGTGAGGTGAAAATGCTTTTAATGTATGGGGTGAGAGTGTTTCAACGAGTGAGGTGAAAATGTTTTTAACAAATAGGGTGAATGTGTTTCAGTGAGTGGGGTGAGAGTGTTTCAACGAGTGAGGTGAAAATGTTTTTAATGAGTGGGATGAGAGTGTTTCAACGAGTGAGGTGAAAATGTTTTTAACGAGTGGGGTGAGAATGTTTCAACGAGTGAATTGAAAATGTTTTTAACAAGTAGGGTGAAAGTGTTTCAACGAGTGAGATGAAAATGTTTTCAACGAGTGAGGTGAGAATGTTTCAATGAATGGGGTGAGAGTGTTTCAACGAATGGGGTGAGAATGTTTCAATGAGTGGGGTGAGAATGTATCAGCGAGTGAGGTGAAAGTGTTTTCAATGTGTGGGATGAGAGTGTATCAACAAGTGAGGTGAAAATGTTTTTAATAAGTAGGGTGAGAGTGTTTCAATGAGTGGGGTGAGAGTGTGTCAGTGAGTGGGGTGAAAATGTTTCAGTGAGTGGGGTGAGAATGTTTCAATGAGTGGGGTGAGAGTGTTTCAATGAGTGGGGTGAGAATGTTTCAGTGAGTGGGGTGAGAATGTTTCAACGAGTGAGGTGAGTGTTTCAGTGAGTGGGGTGAGAATGTCTCAACAAGTGAGGTGAAAATGTTTTTAACAAGTAGGGTGAGAGTGTTTCAATGAGTGGGATGAGAGTGTGTCAGTGAGTGGGGTGAGAATGTTTCAGTGAGTGGGGTGAGAGTGTTTCAGTGAGTGGGGTGAGAACGTTTCAACGAGTGAGGTGAAAATGTTTTTAACAAGTCGGGTGAGAGTGTTTCAGTGAATGGGGTGAGAATGTTTCAACGAGTGAGGTGAAAATGTTTTTAACAAGTCGGGTGAGAGTGTTTCAATGAGTGGGGTGTGAATGTTTCAACGAGTGAGGTGAGAGTGTTTCAGTGAGTGGGGTGAGAATGTTTCAACGAGTGAGGTGAAAATGTTTTTAACAAGTAGGGTGAGAGTGTTTCAATGAGTGGGGTGAGAGTGTGTCAGTGAGTGGGGTGAGAATGTTTCAGTGAGTGGGGTGAGAGTGTTTCAGTGAGTGGGGTGAGAATGTTTCAACGAGTGAGGTGAAAATGTTTTTAACAAGTAGGGTGAGAGTGTTTCAATGAGTGGGGTGAAAATGTTTCAGTGAGTGGGGTGAGAGTGTTTCGGTGAGTGGGGTGAGAATGTTTCAACAAGTGAGGTGGAAATGTTTTTAACAAGTTGGGTGAGAGTGTTTCAGTGAGTGGGGTGAGAGTGTTTCAGTGACTGGGGTGAGAGTGTTTCAGTGAGTGGGGTGAGAATGTTTCAACAAGTGAGGTGGAAATGTTTTTAACAAGTTGGGTGAGAGTGTTTCAGTGAGTGGGGTGAGAGTGTTTCAGTGAGTGGGGTGAGAATGTCTGAGCGAGTGAGGTGAAATGTTTTTAACAAGTAGGGTGAGAGTGTTTCAATGAGTGGGGTGAGAGTGTGTCAGTGAGTGGGGTGAGAATGTTTCAGTGAGTGGGGTGAGTGTTTCAGTGAGTGGGGTGAGAATGTTTCAACGAGTGAGGTGAAAATGTTTTTAACAAGTAGGGTGAGAGTGTTTCAATGAGTGGTGTGAGAATGTTTCAACGAGTGAGGTGAGAGTGTTTCAGTGAGTGGGGTGAGAATGTTTCAACGAGTGAGGTGAGAGTGTTTCAGTGAGTGGGGTGAGAATGTCTCAACAAGTGAGGTGAAAATGTTTTTAACAAGTAGGGTGAGAGTGTTTCAATGAGTGGGGTGAGAGTGTGTCAGTGAGTGGGGTGAGAATGTTTCAGTGAGTGGAGTGAGAGTGTTTCGGTGAGTGGGGTGAGAATGTTTCAACGAGTGAGGTGAAAATGTTTTTAACAAGTAGGGTGAGAGTGTTTCAATGAGTGGGGTGAAAAAGTTTCAGTGAGGGTGAGAGTGTTTCAGTGAGTGGGGTGAGAATGTTTCAACAAGTGAGGTGGAAATGTTTTTAACAAGTTGGGTGAGAGTGTTTCAGTGAGTGGGGTGAGAGTGTTTCAATGAGTGGGGTGAGAATGTCTGAGCAGTGAGGTGAAATGTTTTTAACAAGTAGGGTGAGAGTGTTTCAATGAGTGGGGTGAGAGTGTGTCAGTGAGTGGGGTGAGAATGTTTCAGTGAGTGGGGTGAGAGTGTTTCAGTGAGTGGGGTGAGAATGTTTCAACGAGTGAGGTGAAAATGTTTTTAACAAGTAGGGTGAATGTGTTTCAGTGAGTGGCGTGAAAGTGTTTCAACGAGTGAGGTGAAAATGCTTTTAATGAGTGGGGTGAGAGTGTTTCAACGAGTGAGGTGAAAATGTTTTTAACGAGTGGGGTGAGAATGTTTCAAACGAGTGGGGTGAGAATGTTTCAACGAGTGAGGTGAAAATGTTTTTAACAAGTTGGGTGAATGTGTTTCAGTGAGTGGGATGAGAGTGTTTCAACGAGTGAGGTGAAAATGTTTTTAACGAGTGGGGTGAGAGTGTTTCAACGAGTGAGGTGAAAATGTTTTTAACAAGTGGGGTGAGAGTGTTTCAGTGAGTGGGGTGAGAGTGTTTCAACGAGTGAGGTGAACATGTTTTTAATAAGTAGGTGAGAGTGTTTCAATGAGTGGGGTGAGAGTGTTTCAACGAGTGAGGTGAAAATGTTTTTAACGAGTGGGGTGAGTGTTTCAACGAGTGAGGTAAATATGTTTTAACAAGTGATGTGAGAGTGTTTCAACGAGTGAGGTAAAAATGTTTTTGACAAGTGGGGTGAGAGTGTTTCAACGAGTGAGGTAAAAATGTTTTTGACAAGTGGGGTGAGCGTTTCAACAAGTGGGATGAGTGTTTCAATGAGTGAGTTGAAAATGTTTTTAACAAGTGGGGTGCCATTGTAGTTACAAGTACCGAGTCCTGGGACTGGCATGGTAAAGATGGCAGAGGACGTGGCTAAAACATCAGCCAACAAGATGTCTGTGTGCAGTGTGATGATGGGTAAGCAGTGTCTCAAGTAGTCTGTAAGGTCACGCAGTGGCTTAGTGGTTAGGGTGTCGGGCTGTCAATCGAAAGGATTGTTCATGGAAAGGATCCCCCACAGGATAAATGTGTAACCTGTCATGAACTCACAAACTCTAAGATAATTAGGTATGGGCACTGAATTAGCTGGTGCCAACAAACTGGCATTTGTCATGTCACGAAGCCTATCATGACATTTTTTTGTGGAAGTAGGTATTACAGCTTTTTTTATCTTTTTATACCACGTAGTGAAATGTATTGGACACTTTACAAATCCGGAAATCGTTAATTGTTAGTTGCCAACTATTCTCAGAAATCAATCCAGTTTGGAAAGCATCAATGGGACTTTTGTAGTGGCAGTTGCAATGGTTAATTGTTGAAAAATACAATTCTTAAATATAATTCTTTACTTCATCTAAAACAAATTTTTTAACCAGTTAATACCAAAAATTAATGCATTAAGGGGGTGCATATTTAACAGACTAGGTGAAAGTTCCATTACAAAATCTACACTCAAGGGTATCTACCCAGGGTGAGGATTTAGGGGATAAAAATTTGATCTCACACTGGCACTATATAAGATGTCACCATTAGTATTATCATTTGTGTTGTCAGGTCCGACAGCCACTGAGTTGTCTCGAATGTTTCCAACTCCTCCGTCTCTGGAGAACCAACAGACGCTGTCTCCCTGTCAGACGGCAGACATCACAGAAATTGCTGCTGTGTATGCCCTACCACCTGCAGTTATGACAGACGTAGACAGTGCATGTACTGAGGCGTTCAAAAGTGCAACAAAACCTGGACACTCCGAGGTAGGTCTCTTTAATATTGCAGCAGGAATGTTGAAGTTACAGTACTTATCTATGTGAGGTGCAGTAGTCTAGTATTCAATTTCTCTTGCTGCCGTTTCGAAGCTTGTATGGAGAATCCGGTGTGGTACAAATAGAATAGAACCAGGATAGGTGATAACACCTGTGTTGTTGTGCACTTATTATGTGCAGTGTTTATGTATCATACATACATGATGTACACATTTCTAATGTAATTCATGTAGTAGTAATTGAAAGTAAACCAAATTTGTAATATGTAGTGATAGAATTGATGAATTGTTTGCCATATTGTTGTCACATGACATATTCTCTCTGCATGTGGCATGCCCTGACATGTGGCATGCCCGGACATGTGGCATGCCCTGACATGTGGCATGCCCTGACATGTGGCATGCCCTGACATGTGGCATGCCCTGACATGCCCAGAGTGACCCGGAAAACCTCTCTCGGTTGTTCTATTTGTCCCAGAGAGATCTCTGCCTGACAAATAGAATGGCCATTTCTTTCTGTGGAGATACCGGAGAGGACAAATAGAATAGACCTTATAGATACCGCTTATTACTTAAACAGTGATAAAAGTTCTTAATATAAAACGGTTGATAACAGTTCTTCAAATAAAACATTAGTCAAAGCAAAGTTCTTTATACAAAACAGTGATAAAATTCTTCATTCAAAACAGTGATAAAAGTTCTTCATATAAAACTATGGTAAAAGTTCTTCATATAAAACTGATAAAAGTTTTTCATATAAAACTGGTAAAATGTGAGTGGGATGCTGTTCCAGGACTGGTCATACGTGTACAAGCCCCCGACGGTGAGCCTGTTCGTCCGTGCTGAGAAGTATGCCCCCATCACCCTACCGAGTACACGCCAGCCTAGTCTAGGTGTCGAGGGCCTGCTCTACAAGCCATCCTGTCAGCCCTTCCACATGCCCGTCATGGACAAACAGCCACCACAGCAGTAAGTCAACCTTTGTCATACTAACTAACATCTCTTCTGTCTCAGAGTTGTAAGTGCAAGAAAAAAATGTACAATCGAACCTCAGTTCATGGACACCCTGGTAATATGATCACCTCGCAATTATGATCACACTAGGACAGTCCCAAATGATTTCCGTAGTAAAGTATGGGACATTAGTCCCGCTAGTACGGTCACCTTACTATTCGGGTCAATTTGGCCCAGTACTGAGGGTGGCCTAAATAGTGAGGTTCCACTGTATACCATATATGCATTGCATCACAATCTGTATTTCAGTCAATGTTTATAGAATTATCCAGATATAAATATACAAGTTTGCTTTGCACTGTTCTTGGTGTTCAGTGTTGGCAGGTGGTTATACAAACCTTATGTATAAATTTGTGTGTTGACTAGTTAACTCTGAAATTTATTTTATGACTAGTTACTACTAGTCGTTATTGTGTATGTAGACTTATGTTACATTGGTTGAATGTATTACACATCAACTTTTTTCATTTAGGTTTTCTCTATGGACCTCTGTATGAGTATGTAGATAAATCTACATTACAGCATTTTGAATAAAATGATTTGAATTGAAAAGGTGACACCTGACAATATGTGTGGCTTGTTACAGCTACACGAACGTGCCGTCTGTAGACAACATCTGTAGTGTGGGCAGTGTCCCACGCTCGCATACTGACCGTCCAGAGATGTCCCCAGCTGCAGCAGGCTTCAGCAGTTCCCAACAGAGGACACCACGTACACCAATGAGTTATGAGCTGCAGTCGCCGGCGTCGAATGCATCATCGTACCTGAACAAGAACATGAGTTCGGTGGACAACCATCCGACAAACAGCCAGCTGCCCGAGGTGCACAGCCTTGTCACAAACGTCATGTTGTCTGACTCCATACTGAACCTGTTTAAGGACCATAACTTCAACAGTTGTGCGATCTGTGTATGCAACATGAACATTGATGGCGCTGATGTGGGTCTGTACCTGCCTCACACGAGCTCTGAGCCACAGTACAAGTGCACGTGTGGCTTCAGTGCCGTCATGAATCGCAAGTGTGGCGTCAACTCAGGACTGTTCTATGAGGACGAGGTTGATATTACTGGCATTCGCGATGAGCGGCTGGAACAGCGCAAGTCTAGCCTGCTCGTTGCTGAACAGGGAAAAGACAGTGTGCACCCAAATCGGACTAGCGGGAGCACAAACGCTGAGATTGTTCCTCAGGATATTATGTCACTGCTTCAGGGGCAGTTCTCCACATTGTACCCATCTTGTACAGTATTACATAACTACCGCAAAACTCACACAGCTATCGAACACATGCCATCTGATCAGGTGAACAAGCTTGAGATACAAGGTAAGAGCATCAGTTCAGTATGTGTGTTTTCATTAGTCACATTATTGTTGCATTATCACATGCACTTTATATTCCTATATCCATGCATTATTTTTGTTACAAATTACATATGTCTAATAGCAAATTACTGGATGTCTTCGAACAAACGTTCAGTTGACAATAGCAAAGTTGCCGTCCATGGCAAGATATCAGTGTCATTGTCCTAATTTTTTTTAGGCTAAATTCTATCCCTGACATCTACTCCTCAGTGCATTAATACCGTTCAATCAAATCGAACATTAAAAAGTTGCTATTTAATTGTAGACAATACCAATAATTGCATGTTTTTAAACACAAAAATAGCCATGTCACTATCCCGCAGCAAATGACGAGGTTTAATCTTATTGGAAATAAATGGTCATGGAAATCACTTTCATTTTCTAAGTTTTGATACTTGTTAGTCAAACTTCACTGTATTATCTGCTCGCTGCCGGAAGAAGGCTGGTGACTCTCAGAAATATGTCTGTCTACCACGCAGCACCACCGACACCGAATATTCCACATTAGTCACACATAGTATTATTTTTTCAAATATACTAGTCCATGGAGCAATCTACTTGTCTTGGACTAGCATTAATTTTGAACCCTGTCATACTCATTTGAGACAATGGTGTTAATTTTGTTTACCAGTCTGCTAAATGCAAGAACAGAGACAGTATGCAGAAACTAGCATAAGTTTTTGAAGATGAATGCGTAATTGTGTAGATATTTTTTAATATTTGAAACAATTTGGAACTGCACTGCTGTAGTATTAATTTGTTGCTATGTGTGTTGGTGTTGTTAGTGGTCTTAATTGTTGGTTCTCTTCAGATGGTTGTGAAGTCTGCTATGGAGCTCTAGAACTCGGCCGCCAAGCCGTTGACAACTGCAACTCCACCAGGCTCGAAGACATACTGCTTAAGGACACGTGTCTCCATAAATGGCCATATATGACAAGTAAGTGGATAAAACATACATTACAGGCATTGATTTTCATGGGAAATTTGTGGGAATCCCCTAAGCTGGACCCAGATTTATTGCACTTCACAGATTGTGGTAACAATAATATAAGGCATCATCATTATCCTTATGATGTGTCTGCAGCTGCTGCGAAGGTTCCCACCAACTCACAAGACATGGTGAGATTGCTCAAGTCACTACAGCCGCTACTGCAGGATGCTATACAGAAGAAGAGATCCAGTCGGCTGTGGGAGGCCGTGTACACCATCACAGGACCGCTCAGTTGGAAGGATTTCCACTTGTTGTCTGGCAGAGGTGGGTAGCAACAACCCGCCTTGTGTTTTATCTTGCTAAAAGTCAGGAAACACACATGGTAGTGATTTATGTTGAATATAGCTTCTCCGTGTTATACTATCATTTGTAATAATTACATGGTTCACACAGACACATTCTTGGAGAAAAATAATTTATAAAAAGTTAGGGAATTGTAGTTATTTCAGTGGAAGTTCAGAGAATTTTGTCTTCCCTGATAGAGTCTGTGAATGTTGATGTTTTGTCAAATGTGAAGTGCAATCTCATGAATATAGCAATTGTCTATAAATAAGTTTTGTGCCAAAGATCTTATTTAAAATGCCATTTTATATTTTAAACTTTAATCTGAATGCCAGACAAATTTGGTAGATTAAACAGTGGAAGAGTGTTGCGAGTCCATTGTTAAAAAAACGGACTTATTTGTTGTCATTTTGGTCAGGGAAAATCGCAGTTTGGTTGGTAAGCGAAATTGTTAATTTCCTATCAATGTACTTTGTGTTTTATCTTGTTAGAAGTTAGTAAAATATACATGGTAGTGAATAATATGGAAACTTTTACTACATGTCATTTATCACGATAACAATTCTACTGGAAGCCAACTCAACCCGGTGCTGTGATTGTAGGTTCAGATGAGACAAGTGAACCTCAGCCAATTCCTCCACTGCTGCTGGGGTGTGACCGGGAATGGCTTACTCTCGACCCTCATGCAATCAGATATTGGGTAAGTCACATAGTGCTATTCCTAGCAAGTTACCATCAGGCGTTTATTCTAAGCAGTGTTCTAATCCCATTATGTAATTATTTAATCTTATAAAGTGCTGTATTTACTTGTATACTTATGTTTTAAAATAATCTACACTTACTTATCTGTAGTTAAAATTCTTCGAGATAGATTTGCAGCAACATTATCAACAAACACTACTTAGTCATTAAGTAGGCCCTAAAGCTATTTGGTAAATCTTGGCTTTAAATTTGTGAAGTTTCTTCTACTTAGTTTGATGACCAGTAGACAGGCAGCACTAACTGTATGTGACCTGGTTGTAGGACAAGTTGATGTTAGAGCCCCATGGCCGAGCAAGGAATATTGCGTATGTAGTCGTCGCTCCCGAGAATGATTACGTGCTGCAATGTACGAAGGCATTCTTCAAGGAACTCACAACCATGTACGAATTGTGTCGCCTTGGCCGCCATCGTCCAATCAGCAAGGTTCTGCGCGATGGCATCATGCGAGTAGGCAAGACGGCTGCAACTAAGCTGTCGGAAGAGCCAGTCGATGATTGGTTCAAACTTATCGGTGAGGACAAACTAGCTTTCAATGATACCTGGCTAACATTACCCACTTGATCAGGAAGGTGTTGATCATTCACTAATGCCCAAATATCGCTTACTTTGCTTGTGTAAACAAACCTTAATATATATAAGCAAACAGTGTAAATAATATAAATAGTAATATATACAATTATTTTAATATAATTAATTTTTAACTAAAATAAGATGACAATCAAGGAACTTCTCTCAAGATCTTTCAGTTAGGCTTGTCATGATATGTGTTGATGTTTTGGCAATTAATGAGAATTGAATTGAAATGTTGATACTATACACATAAAATAACGAGAACTTATGTACAATAAATATAATCAAACATAAACAGAAGAACGTATATTTTAATATGTGATACAGATTTGTGTAAATACTGTAAATAAGAAAGACAGTGAATTAATTAGTATATCTGTCTGTGACATTGTAAACTGTTGAAGCTACACAAATGAGTAGATAAGCAAGATGTTGTGTTGCAGGAAATTCACCAAGTGCAGCCAAGTTGAAGTTGTATGCTCGTGTGTGCCAGCATCACTTAGGTGGGTCATATTCACATTTGGTTTGTGTGTTCCTGGGTGTTTGCTAAAGAAATTAAAGCATTTTGACAGTGCCTCTCTTTGTAATGCGTACTTTTATCAAAAGATTGGCTTTCATGACGTGGTAATGTTGCTTTCTTTCTGCTGTTATATAGTTATAAACTATATCTATTCTAACATCTTGATGGTCTCCAAATGTGTTTTATTTAACAGCATTAAAAAAAATCTGTGTTTCTGAGAAAATATCATATTTACATTGCTTGCTATACATTATCCCATGAACACCAGACTGAAACAAAAAATATAGTCAAATTACATTGCAAGAATTTAAGTTCATATAGTGTATAATTTTATTTGCTCTTCTGTTTCTTTAATCGGATGATGTATTTTCTTCTCTCCAGCGCCGTTTCTATCTCAGGAAATAGTTGACAAGAAGCTACAAAGTGACACTGGTCGAGACAGTTGCAGCAAGGTGACGTCAAGCCACCAGTCGGCAGCTTCACCTGCCCCTCCGTCACACGTTAGCAGTGACAGGTCACAGCCCCAGCACCCCAGCAGTCTGTTCCAGTCACAGCAGTACAGTCACTTGGAGGAGAAACCAAGTATGTCATTACATGGTCCGTGGACCATTCACTTATTATATCTCTTCTTGGGCCGTTCAAACCCCAGATACAGGGTACCACTTAATTAATTTAGCCCATCACAAATTAGGTTCGTTGATGTTTAAAATGTTGATGAACAAATGTTGTACATGAATAATTTTTGTAATATGGGCAGTGTATACTTTTGTTAAAATCAAAATAATTGACTTTAATAATAATAATTTAATAACATATTTGCACAAATGAGTTAGCATGTCATAGAGGAGATTAGATTGGTTGATATTTTTTAAATGAATAAAACGAAACGAGCATCAATGTTGTCAGTGGTGTCAATGCTGTTGCTGCTGTCACTGGTGTTACTGCTGTCAGTAGTGTCACTGCTGTCAGTAGTGTCACTGCTGTCAGTAGTGTCACTGCTGTCAGTAGTGTTATTGGTGCCACTGCAGTCAGTCACAAGTGTCAGTGTTGTCACTGCTGTCACTAGTGTCAATGTATTTGTTGCTATCATTTCTGTCAAGTCAGTGATACTTACAGGTGAGACACATGACGCGTCATCTCGCCACCAAACACAAAGAGAGACTGACATTGAGAGTGAGCAGGACGCAGCTGATGGCCCAGCTGTGGTCGTCTACATGGTTGACCCGTTCAGCTATGCTTCTGATGCTGATGACCTGCGGCGCCTGGCCATGCTCGGGCTACTGCGCTGCTACAACGAGATGCTCAGGACTCTGCCTCCTCATGTCCACCATAATGTTCACCTGCAGGTCGGTGTGACCTGCATTCCTATGTTTTCACAAAACTTTTATATTTTCCTAACAATTGTAGAGACTTGGAGGTTTCTTGTGATTCATCACCATAACATTATTTCCACCGCAGAAATCTGTCGATGACCACCTATGGATCAAGATCTGATTGTCCTGTGGAGTGAGTCGTCCCATACCATAGTCAGATCAGCAAAATTGAGGAATTTCAAAAAAACATAATGTTGAAAGTGGCAGTTGATGTTTTGAGCTAATTAGAGTCGGTAGATAACGTCACCTCTAATATGTAATCATTTTGTTGCATTCCATTTGCTTGATGCCTATCTGACCTGTGACCATTGGTTTCTTTCAGATTGTGCCCTTGCAAGCTGTCCTTGAGTTCAGTGAGACTCCAAGTCAACAATACATGAAGGGCCTTGCCCTGTCCGTCTACACGCAGTGTCGTAGGCTTTTGATACAGTCCCTCTTCGGAAGACCCCTTACTAGCTTCGGGCCGGCAGCTGGTAACAGCAAAGTGCTCAAGTCAGATGTAAGAACTAAAAACCTACTATTTTTTATCTTTGTACTAACAACTTACACTTTATTTCTCTCTAACAATTTGTGATTCTTCTATAAAATGTGTTTTATCCTTTTGGGGTTCCTACTTTGTCCCCATTTGTAAATGTGTGGTGTTCTGGCAAATGTTATGCACATCGATTTCATGTACACATTTGAATTTAAATATGTTTATCATTAATGATGTAACGTTTTTGGTTATGGTTGAAAATGTCCAGTAAAAGATTAACTCTGCATATACTGATTTTATGTGTGGTGCAAATCAGTTTCATAGTGGCGTGTAGGTGACATTGGGGATAAAAAGATTAACTCTGCGTGTACTGATTGTATGTGTGGTGCAGTGAGTTTCATAGTGGCGTGTAGGTGACATTGGGGATAAAAAGATTAACTCTGCGTGTACTGATTGTGTGGTGCAGTGAGTTTCATAGTGGTGTGTAGGTGACATTGGGGATAAAAAGATTAACTCTGCGTGTACTGATTGTATGTGTGGTGCAGTGTGTTTCATAGTGGTGTGTAGGTGACATTGGGGATAAAATATAATGTGTAGAGAACGAAGAGATTGTTGGAATGAAAGTACATGCTCTGTGTTGCCACACTATGTGATCCCAGTTCATTCAGCTATACAGATGAGTACCTGGCTATAGACAGCAGTGGATTATATGAACAAATAGTCTTCACACAGTAATTGCAGCATGGCTGAATGCTTCCCAGAGAACTCCAGTTAGTGTTGGAATAAACAGTTCTGCCAGTAAATTAACTAAGGACTCGAGACAGCACTGTATAAAAGCTTACCTTTACTTACATTTTTTTTACTTTTATGTGAACTAATGTAATTATTGCTTCCAACAGACCAATGGACGACTGACGAACATGAAACTGTACATGCCACCATTCACCCTGGCCGTCAACCGCAACATCCAAGCATCACAACTGGCCCTCAGTGACTACCAGGACAACTGTGGGGTGTTGTTATGTGGCTACTGTCTCTCCGATGACCAGCGCTGGCTCCTCGCGGTCTGCACCGACAGTCTCGGCTCGATCCTCGAGACACGAACTATCAACATTGACATACCGAACCGCAACCGACGGAAGAACGTGTCAGCGAGAAAGATTGGCCTTGCGAAACTCTGGGACTTCCTTCTCGGTGTGATGAGTACGACAACCTTACCCTGGAGACTTGTCATTGGTCGGTTTGGGCGTCTCGGCCATGGCGAACTTAAAGGTGGGTGGAGTTTTGTGTCATTTGAGAAGTTATGTAATGTGTGTGGGAATGGCAGATTATATAATATAGTAATGGAAACAATTACAACTGTAAAAATAAGGCAAAATTGGTATACAATGTTAAAGTTGTAAACAGATGGATGGTTACACTAGCGAGTTAAGGAGGTTAAGCACGGTTAAAAAAATTAAGATAATGATAAAATTGCATTATGAGTGAATTCCAAAGAGTTGGCGTGGCAACCAGGAAAGCCCTCGGTCCAATATTAGTTTGAAATCTAGGAACAAAAAGTAGATGAACTAGATGATCAAAGCTGCCTGGACTTTCTTGCAGGAGTGAGCAGTGAATGTAGATATGCCGGTTGCTTAGATGGAAGTATCTGATCTGATAATACAGTTAGTACACTGATAGTACAGATCTTGAAAATAATATTACATTGACCAGGGAGCCAATGCAGACATTATAGAAGGGCAGTGAATGAGAGTAATGAGGAGACTGAGTAACTACCCTTGCCAAACAATCTTACATTGAAGTTGTGTGACTGTTGTAGGCTGGGCTGGCCTGCTGAGTCGCAAGCATCTACAGCAGTGCTGTAAGCAGCTGAAGGAGATGTGTGTGATGTGTGGCATGGCCAGCAACAACGACGCGCCCTACATCGTCAGTGCCTGTCTCGTCTCCCTCGAGGTCCACCCCGCCATCCACATCATGACGGACTCGGTGAAAGTGGAGGAGAAACAGAGCAGCGACTGTCCCATGAGCACTCCGAAGGATGCCTCCTGCACTCACATTCTTGTGTTCCCCACGTCGGCCTTGGCACAGGTACAGGGCACACATTCCTTTGCTTGGCTTACTGTAAAATTACATAAATTTTCAGTGTAAACTACATCACATTTTAATTTCAATGAGCACCCTCATGGATACCTCCTGCAGTCAAATAAGTGGTCTTAGTGTCGTGGGTCACTGTGGTGAATCTTCTTGCTGCCGTTTTGTTCACCCCAAATTGCTACAGTTCACTTAGCAAAAAATTAGTACCTGACTACAGACAGTGATGGATATGTAAACAAGTAATCTTCACTCAGTAATTGCAGCATGGCTGAATGCTTCCCAGAGTAGTCGAGTTGGCCTTGGAATGAACGGGTCTGCCAGGTGGTTAAGTTTAAAGCGCTTTGAACAGTTCCGAGGACTGGACACAGCACTAAATAAGAATGTAGTTTTACTTGTTGCCAAGGTTTCACTATTTGTCTGTCACGCTATGGCAGACATCAGAGAATTGTATTGTATCCCCTCCGTGTCGCGATGGACTAGTGTCCCGTCCAGGAGAGTCAGTATAACTGCACTCTAAGTTGCATCGCACTACAGAAACCAGGTTTAAGCACTGGCCATATAAGCCTTCATGGCTTCCTAAGGCGTAATGCCTGGGGGATGACTTTACCTTTACCTACCCCTTCGTGTCGCCCACACAGGCCAACCAGCCCGTCAACCACCAGGAGCACCCTATAGACCTGTCCACAGAAGACATCTTCCAAGGCCTGGAGGAGTTTGACGTCGGCGCCGACATCTTCAGCAGTCTCACATGCCCTGACGGCTCACCCAAGAATAATTCCGCCCCTGGGTCGCCAAATCACGTGGCAGGCTCCGGCATGCCGATGATGAACGGAGCGAGCAAGATCGGAGGCACTGGGTCACTGAGTGACATCCAAGACGAGGAACACAATCTACTGCAGCAGCCGCTGGCAATGGGCTTCTACGTGTCGACGGCCAGCACTGGACCATTGCCCAGGTGGTTCTGGGGACGGTGTCCGGAGAGGGAGGACATCTGTCCCACCTGCTTCAAGGTGAGAGTCTGGGACACCCAGTGTGTGTTACATCTGTGTGTTGTGTCACATGGTGTATGTTTTCATGTGTCATACATCTGTGTGTTACATGAAAACATACATATGTGTGTTGTGTCACATGCTGTATATTTTCATGTGTTATACATTTGTGTGTTGTGTCACATGGTGTATGTTTTCATGTGTCATACATATTGGTGACATAATTGTGAAGAGTTTGTTGTTCATATCGTGTGCTGTGTTGTGTTGTTCATGTCGATTGCTGTGTTGTTCATATTGAGGGCTGTTTTGTTCATGTTATGTCTGTGTTGCAGGCTGCCTTACACATTCACTGTCCGGCCGTGCAGCAGAACCCAGATGAGTTTCTGCAGACTCCGCACAAACACAACCACCCACTCGACTCGAGTCTCACATGCGACGTGCTCAGGTAAACCTCTCCTCTGAGACTCCTTCCCTCTCCTTCGAATACTTCCTGTCCTCAGGTAAACCTCTCCTCTGAGACTCCTTCCCTCTCCTTCCAATACCTCCTGTCCTCTGGTAAACCTCTCCTCTGAGACTCCTTCCCTCTCCTTCCAGTACCTCCTGTCCCACTCACTTAAAGGTTGATGCTGCAGGCTACAGAACCCAGTGTAGGTGGGCTTAAACCCAAAGCATTAATTAACTTCTGTCACTGTGTCTGTTTTGTTTGGTTAAGATAAAAGTAACAAATGTAGTGTCAATAAAAGGTTTCTGGTCTGTTGTTTTCTGATATAAAACACTCACATTATGGGTCACTTGACAACCTTTACTAATAATAATAGTAATAAACAAATGTATTTATAATAAAAAGGTCTCACAAAATATTTAATCCTCCTAAGGGTCGCAGGTTAAAAACAAATATACAGGTAAATATGCTACCTCTTAAAATTTAATATTTACAGTATATTGTAAAATGCAGTAAAGATACATTAAAAAGCTATTGTTGTAGATATGTGCTGGAGATGTACAATGCTCTGTCGTGGTTGACCATTGACCCGATGACCGATGATCGTCGGTCATGTCTGCCGGCACACCTGGTGGTACTCATGCAGCTGTACCATGCCATCCAGGCGTTCGTCTGAGGCACTGGTCACTCTGGTCAGTGTCCACCCACATGACGACGATGTATCCACGCTTGTCAACTCTCACAACCCTGTGATATCTCGATTGGAAACCCTGTGGTTGACCCCTTTCATACCACCCTCTCATCTCATATCAAACCTACATAATCATCTAGATGTGTACAATGTATCAGTTCATTAGATTCATCAGGCGTTGGGTGAAATGTTCGGAAAGGATCTAATATGCTCAAATTTGTTTAGTCGTGTCGATGGAATTATTAGTGGAGAAATTGGTGCTTGGTGATATTTTATTGCCTGCACACTTTGTATTGTAAGACAGATAATTAAGGACTCTAATTAACAGATTATGATGTTGCATTCCTTAAGATAAATTTGCAGTCCGGTTGTTATTAAATGGATACCCATGTACAAGAAGCTCCAAATTCATGTCGTCCTACCAGATCCACATCTCTGTAACTCTGTCATTCAGTATATTGCAAAACCTTTTTGTTTCTCATTTATAAAATGACAGGCTTCATAAAGGTGCATGTCGTGGGTAAATATAATTTTGTGTTAAAAAAAATACACCAAAACAATTGATGTTTAATGCTGTATCTACTTTGGAACCATTTATATGTGACAGTGGCAAGTCTTGTAAGCCCTGGGGTATATAAAACATTTTTGCTGACAGAATAGGGTAAATGTTCAGGCTTCAGGCACATGAGCAGAGTTTGACAGACATGACGTAATTGTTTACATGTGTGCAGGTTGGAAGCATTTTTGGGCCAGCAAAACATCCATGTACGATTGTAAAGACACTCCATTGCTTGTAGCTTGCAATACTGAAGGGATCATCTCCAAATATATATGCCCTAAAAAAATGGGAAAATTAGATGTCTGCCTATCCTAATTTATCTTTACTTTTGTAGCCCTATTTTTTTGCCAAAATCATATATAACTTCCTTTCTGTAACCAATATTATTATTTAAATAATTGTATTTTGACTTTTAGAGAATGTTGATTCTTCCTGTTCCTCTAATTTTCCCTCTTCTAACTGCTGATGTGTTCTCACAATATTAAATGTAATGGCCCATTATCCTAATTTTATTGTACAGGTTCACATGGCAACTAGAGATGTGCCAACTTGTTACAAAATGCTTGGTTGAATTGAAACGAGCAGGTCGGAGACAGATGTGATGAAATGCAGGCTGTAATATATTTTATTCTTGTACAGAGGAGCATACAGAGATCCATAAATTATATGAGAAGCCATTATTTATTGTTGTGTATGTGTATACATACATGCACATTTTGTAAGTAGCGTAGGTACTAGACCGGACAGTTGCATTAAATTCGTATATTTCCATTATGTATTCGATAGTTTTATAAATGACGTGAGTATAATATGATGTAGCATTGGCATCGAGCCGATATAATATTTTGATGATATGAATATAGTCATTATGATTAAGATTGATGAGAAATTGCCTCAGTGCAATGTTGTGATGTTTGTATATAGAATGTAGGTTAATTGTAATTACGGTGAAATGAGACAATATTTGTACAAGAAAGTTCTACTGCATGACGTGTTGACTAGCAGCCAGCAATGGTTCTCGAGTACAATCACTGCCACGAGCCCTTCGTTGTAACGATAGTGTAAGAATGGTGCATTTTGCAAAGTTCCAGTTGTCTTTTGTAGATTTGTACTTTTCCACATCCTATCATGTCGTATTGAAACATGTTTCGCAACTGCAAACGGTGTCGATGAATGATTTAATGACGCGTACTTGGCTTGCAACAGGTGTTGACATTCTAGCAAGGCTGCACAAAGCCCAATCTTTTCAAGTGATTCTGCCCAACAAAATGGTTATCTTGGGTGGATACCAGGCACACAGCAATTTCAGCCAGGACCATGAATGTTCAACTAAATACGGCCGTCGTGATTTCATTAATGAAATGTTTGCTGAGCATTAACAGCAGTGTTCAGTTACTGGTGTAATTATGGAAAATTTAGGCAGCAAATTCTTGTAAAGAACATGCATAAATATTGGCAGCATTTGAGACAGGATAACAGATATAAAAAGTCCTTTCACTCCTTATGTACACCAGAAGAGATCTGAAATGTGCCCTGCTGTACCAAAGGTGAATTTGTCACTTAGTGATGTTCATTGAACTGTCTTTCACCATGAATGGTCTGCCTTGTAGTCAACGTATGTAGTTGTTATGAGTTACGTGGGTCTGTGTGTAGACCCTACTTGTGGTCATCCTCACATGACGTATGGCCCAAGAACACTGTTGGTTACATCAGCACAGAACCAGAAAATCCTGTGTGCATAATGAAGAACGTGATCATATTTATACATTCAGGTATAAATTATTTATCATGGCTAGAGGAAAGTATGACCAAATGTAAGCCAGCTGATGAAATAAATATTGTCATTACTCAACGTGGTGCGTGTCTTGCATTTGTCACCAGACTTGTTAGCGTGTGTGGGTGGGTCAGTCACCGGTAAAGGAACAAATTGATGTCGCCAATGGTTTGAGTTCAATAGAAAGTTATTGTTTGCAAAATATCTATGTATTAGATATCCAAGCTAATCTATATATAACAATTATAAAATACAAAGGGGAAATATTGAATGTCTATCGTTTAACTTAATTTAACCCTTTACATAGACGGGGGTGCCTTCATATTGGTATGTCGCCAAGTCAGTATCACAAATTGAAGGCATCATTTTTTTTTTACATATTTCACGTTCAATATTCGATAGGATACGTCTTTTTATATTAATTTACTACAATGCCCAACTGCTCATTAACTTTTCTCTTGAAGTAACATTTTACAAATTTTTTATTTCACGTTTCTGCTCTGTCGCCAATGTTTATGTCAGTACCGCAACTGATTAATCAGAGCCCCATCTATGGATACTGCAGCGAGTTACAAGAAGCCTGTAACGTGATTACTGCCCGCCAAAGACGAACCAAAACACGAGGGCGAATTCATTCCATAATGTTTTAGTTGTTTCTCCAAAATTACCCAAACTATGGCAAGTTAGGTAAGCGTACTTTAATTCAATGGCAGTACCATATGGCGTGGATGGTTGATGTTGCGGTAGTAATGAGATGAATAACGATTGTGATATGTTGTTTTGGATGTCCTCTAGACATCTGCTGGATGATGCCTCCTGAAAGACTAGGCATTATTGATAGAGGGCGCTGTGTAAAATCACGTCAGTTCCGTAACGTCAGTCCCGCGACTCTCTCATTGCGGTACTGACATAATATATTTGTATCCGATGTGCGTTTTATAGGATACCTCTCAAATAGTGAGTGTTTTTTTCCCTCAAAAATAAATGCTTCAAGTTCATAAAAAAAAATTAAATAAATGAACAATTGAAATTGTGCTACCTCGACAAGGGTATGGAAAATTAATTAAATAAAAAAAATGAAGCTGATAATAACAAAACACTGAAATAGTGCAACTTCGGAGGTTTAATGCTACATGAGAAATGAAATAAAAGAAATAAGTAATAAAAATGAAACAGTGGTAAGCTTTATGGGAAAATGAAATGAAATAAATAATAGAACGAAGACTTTCGTACTAAACGTGCGCTTTTCTTTGTTCGAATAATGGTGTAACGATGATAGAGGTCAGTAGTCGATACATGACGAGGGATATGCTGACGGAGAGTTTGGTACCCGAAGGAGCCACTGGAATACCTATGTACAAGTTAAATCAGTTACATTGCATAAGGATTTAGACGTCTAAGGGTCGGCGTTGTGTGCAAGTTAAAGAAATGGTCGTTGACGGGGGTCTTCCTTCCCAACCGGACCTAGAGTCGTCAAGCCTCTGCATCCCGCCCAGCTTCAGAAAGTCCTACATCCATCTATGCATAGGGAGTATATATATGAGGAATGGGAACTAAAATTAATAAGACAATATTTATAATTACATAATTTACTTTCAGGTCGCAAGTGATGTGTCCTGTTTAAATTCCAATATAAGCGAGAGTGAATCTGGGTTGTCTTCATAGCGACGGGAGAAACTACACTTTGACTTCAAATCCAACAAGATTCAGTCACAACAGTGGTGTGACCGTTTACAGACTGATCGTGACGCACACCAACGTTATCTCCAATCTGAGCGTGAACGTTATCTAAGACGAAAAGAATCTGACAGAAAGAAGTTTGTAAAATATATGACTTCGCGGCAGAAACGGGCTTGGATAAAACAGCAGAGAAACCATCGCAAAAGTGTAAAGGAAGCTCCGAATACACTGACCCCACCAGAAAGTCCGGACAATGAGGTTCTCATAACCAGTAGGGCAATGCCAACGGACAGTTCTAAGCCAAAAACGAAAAGAGGAAGACCGAAAGTGAAACGCGACAGAGCAAACGCCTATCGTACGATAGCAAGGCTTCAAGTTAAAACACAAGCGTCACACCGTACAGCACAACGAGTGCAGAAGAGAAATGAACGCACGGGAAAAAGAGTTAGTTCATTGGAAGAGAAGAAAATCAAGAAACAGTTAACATTTCATAACAGTGTTCTAGAAGACTTGAAGGCCAAACATGGAGCTGTGTGTAGTGACAGACAACGTCAGGCCATGGCAAAATATTTTCCAACGATTTTCTTAAGAAATATCGTTGTCTCGGAGCTGAAATCCACCATTGGGGTATCTCACAAAATATATCGTGAAACAATGAGGCTGCCCAATGACTTTGTGTACGAGCGCAAACCACGAAGTGATAAGCTCACTGCCAGTACTGTGCATCTCATCAAAGACTTCTTCCAAAGGGACGACAACAGCTCAATGACACATGGAAAAAACACACACAATCACGAGAAGAAAGGTCAAGAAACAGAAGAGACGGCTGACGGACACTGTCAAGAACTTACACAAAAAGTCCCTCAGTGAACATCCCGACGGCAAGTCTTATTACACTTTCTTGCGCCTGCGACCATTCTGGGTAGTGACCCCCAAGATATCAGACAGACAGACAGACATACAAATGTCGGACACATGAAAATATACAGTTCAAAGCAAGCTATATGATCTAGGTATACTATCTGTAAACGAAGCTGAGGCCGCTCCGGTCTTATGTGCTGCTCAGACTCAAATGCAGATTGCATGTACCGAGAATGTGACATTTGCAAAGACAAAACGTTAGAGTTCATAGCGTTCGACCCAATGAAAGAGACATGGTGGTATGAATGGCAAATGGTGGATTGTGAAAAGAAGAACAAGAAAACTGGAGAAATGGAGAAACGGAAAGTAACTGTGAAGGTTAGAGTTGAAGATGCACTTGAAGAGTTGACCGAGAAATTCGAAGACACCCTGTCCGAGAAATTAGGGAAACGTGTTCAACATACGGTACTAATATTTGCAAATTAGGAAACTGAGGGAACAGCTGACACCAAACCAAATGCTCTTACACATCGATTTCAGTGAGAATTACACTTGCAAATATAACACAGAAATACGGAGCGTCCATTTCGGGGAATCCAACATGCAAACCCTTCATACAGGCATGTTGTATACGGCAACCGAAGTTGTTCCATTTGTCACACTGTCAGAGTATATACGCCATGACCCATGGGCTATATGGGCCCATCTAAAGCCTATAGTTGAGGATGCACACAAGACCAATCAACAGATTGATTCCGCTTACTTTCTGTCAGACGGACCCGTTACACAATACAAGAGTAACCAACTTCAACTTGCTTTCGTCCCTGCCTTTCTAGTGGAGTATGGAATACGTCAACAGGTCCTGGAAAAGGAGCAACTGATGGAGTGGGTGGAATTCTTAAACGCACGGCCGATAGACTATTAGTCCATGGAAGATATCTTCACAACGCAGACATTGTGTTTACTGCACTGGAAGCCGAGACTAGTGTCAATCTCTTCAAAGAAAGCGAACAGGATGTGTCTAATGTGGACCGTTGTCTACCATCTGGTCTGAAGACTGTGCCAGGGACAATGACATTCCATCAAATTGTCGCAACCATTCCTGGACGAATCTCCTGTCGGAAGTTAAGTTGTTTTTGTTGTGATGCCACGGGTGATGGAAAGAGTTGTGAATGCTATAATCGGGTCGCAGTCACTTTCCCTGAGCCAACCTCTTCACCGGAGCAAGTCGTGTCACAGCCAGCTGAGAGGGTCAGGTGACATTCTTACACCAAAAACAGGAAAAATCATTAAGGATCGTCGCTGCTAACGGTTGGTAGGTAATCATAAACCCGTTCCCCTCACAAAAAGTAATTTATTTGAATAAATAGGGATTTTTATTTGTGACAAGTTAAATATGCCATTGTTTCCATTTACTGGTTATTGACCCGGATCTGCAGTGCCGTACCATCAAATAGCCATCCTATTTTTACATTCTTACACCAGTTCATGTTTACAGTGAGGACCATCAAATAGCCATCCTATTTTATATTCCTGCCATCAGTTGAGCAGACATGCAAACCTGGTTCTGAGAAGACAAATATTTCCGAAAGAATAAATGGGTTACAGACAAGAAGGTGTTCTAGTGTAGATGTTTAAGAGTTGAATTTGTAATCTAGCATTCTAGGCATGTTTTATTATATATACCTCCATGTACACAGCTTTATTTAATCAAATAAATACGATAAAAGACGATTCAAGTATGGGAATTGAACAGCTGGTAAGTTAAATTTTAAGACACATCGGATGAACATTTGTTTTTGTCAGTCTTCCTTCAATAGCAACAAACACAGACAAGAACCAGTTTGTTTTCGTCCCTCCTCTAATACAGTACAGCACAAGATGAAAATGTGAAATGTTTTGCAGAACACGGTGTGAATACATTTAGGAAATGAACACGTTTAAGTTTTTCTATCATCTATAATATTAATATGCTAACTTTGGGGGGCAGTCTGGCAGTATCTACTCCCAGGCACCGAGGTCAACTTGTCTCTTTATATGTTGGCTTCTGAGCTACCGATTGGCGATGTATTAAAAAACCACATAGATAGTTATTTAGAGTTATTTACTTATGTATTTGCTGCTCGCCCGACATGCTTTTCTACCTGTTGGAGAACGATGGAAACAGGTATGAAGTGAGTAGTAAGTCACTCTCCAGATGGCGTCACTGCAGCTTTACAAGAAAATATCGACCTATGCTAGGCGTACGTTCATAAAGTCGCATGTCTGAGTGACTGGATCAGCGCATATTACATATCATTTGTTGTCGTGATTACATTTTCGAATCAGTTCACAATCATTGACATTTCATTCCAAAATGGTAATTGTTTTTTATAGGTACGGTTTAGGCAAAATTTAGGATTTTATTAATACTATTCGATGGATTTGCTCGAACTGGCTATATTTTAATACATTTATACTTAAACAGATATGCACTGCTCTATCTCCAAATCATGCCAATGTTCAGATCAAGATTTACATAGATGTTTCGTGAAATTATTCAGAACTCCAGAAGCAGGAGGAAAAACACAGCAAGTGTTTAATTAAATATAATTAAATCTTTATTTTCGCACATAAAAAATGGCAATTGTTTGCCACATCTAGTTTTGTAACTTTGCGAGCAGTTCTAAAACAATGCAGCACCTGTGTAGAACATCAGACTAGAGTCACTATGTGTGATATATGCCTCCCCCTTTTTATCTTCTTTGTAGCCGCACGCAATGGTCCGGGAGACATTTCTTACAGATGTAGATGAGTTTTAATTGTCTGTCTTCTTTGCGCTCGCCAGGTCGATATTTATAACTGAACTAGTATTCACTTGACCAATAAGTACTACAGTACTACATAAGTGTATTCAACGCATTGTTCTCCAGGTTCGAAGCGATTTTAATCGTGTACATCATACATCTACATACATGGTAGCAATATAATCATGCACGATGACAATGGAAAGAACAGTGAAGATAAATATCACCGTAAACCGTAAAGTAGTCAGTGTAAACATCACTTGTATATAGACTCTTAAAGTCTAAAAGATTTGGCAAGTAAATTCTGACCGGAAATTTTGAATTCTAATACTAAAGCAGGTATGGCCCGCCAGAGCCACTCTTACTGAAAATGTGGATGCCTAAAATTCGGCATGCATGACTACACACCTCAGTGTGAATTTAAAATAGTCTTGACTGCCCTTTGGAAACCCTCCTCCGCGGTATTTATATTCTCAGTTTCCCAAATTCAGACGCCGTCACTAGAGGCGCTGTGATTGCTTAAATGTCAAATACGCTTTACCATTGGTCAACTTGTTAAACCCACCCACCCTCTCAACCGCTGGACAATGACATCTACCAGCACTTCCTTGTCCAGTTTGCAAGTTAAACTTTTGAACTCTTGGAACTGGACGAAATCCAGGGCCTCTCAGTTCCCTAATGACGTTGACCACTGAGGTCACAGTTATTTAGCAAATGCCAGGACTAAAGGGTGGCACATCGTCTTCCATTAAGGGAGGACTGAAACTAAGTAAATCAAACTGGCATATACTTTACAACTAGATGCTTGATCATCGCTTCATGTCACCAAGATCATGTCAAGATCATGTCAAGATCATATCACCAAGATCATCAATGTATTCTTCGCCAATCTACAAATGAAACCAAGAAACCTTGTAAACTGGTTTATAAGTATATGCATTCTGCTTATAATCAAGAATCTATTCAACAAGGCATGTGTGTTACACTGAGAGGATAATAACAAGTATTTAGCACTACAATAACAATAAAAGTTGCTTTCTATGATATAATATAGTAAATATTTTAAATTAAGTCTTCTTCTGAAATATGCAGCTAGCAAATAACATGTCATTTTTCACACAATTCCAGTCTATTTTAAATTCACTTTCACTGGTCTTAATAGACAGAAATAATTTTTTAATGTAACAACAGAACAAATACATTAAACATACATGTGTACATAATGTATTTTATAAAAAATAGAAACAGCATATAAATGTGCAACAAGCAAACTTGCCCGAGACCATTTTTCAGAGATGATGTCTGTGACAGAACGCTTATACTTAACAGTTAATCGCTAGATGGCGACACTATCTTATCATTTACCATTGAAGTCGCCACATTAATGATATGCATGCCGGCACGGCTTGACCAATGAGAATGCTTGGTGTGTAGTAAAATGTGCTCCTAATAAAGTCGATTTGTTTTTAGTCAACGCGTTTGTATAATGAGAATATATACAACAAACCGCGACATGGTGTCAAAAGCTGGTACGAAATGGTGTCTGTAAACAACTATAGCATCGACTGAGCGTAACGAGGATAATCGCAACGGAGTACATAGGCTAAAAAATGAGACTTGAGCCGACTACATCGATCTCGTGAAACAACTTGGACTGTTCGAGCGGGAAGAAGTGGACGCGCTGACGTCATCTGACAGCTCCGGGCGGTAACGTGTTGTGCATTGTGCTAGCGGCGATTCAAGCCAGGTACTGTGAACTTTCATAGCGCTAAGAGGCAAGCAAGAAGCTAAATCAGAAGTCATGTCGGAGGTAGACAGGCCCGACAGTGACAGTACATCCGGGGAAAGGGTGGCGGTACCTCCACCACCAGCAAATTTGCCCCCACCGAAACCGTTGACAATGGGCGATAATTTAGCTACTAGCTGGAAGCAATGGCGAAAGATATGGCTACGCTATGAGATTGCAACAGGCATTAATAAGCAGGATGGCTTAGTGAGAGTTGCAACACTTTTGTCAGTCATAGGCGAAGATGCAGCCAAAGTATATGACACTTTTACTTGGCTAGCTGGTGAAAACGAACAATGCATTGATCAGGTGTTGTCAAAATTTGACAGCTACTGTGAACCTCGTACACAGATCATATACGAGCGTTTTCGTTTCAACAATCGCGTACAAGAAGCGGGCGAAAGCATTTCTGCGTATGTCACCGAGCTTCGTACGATCGCCAAGAATTGCGCGCACGATGGGATAACCCCTGATGAAATTCTCCGCGATAGGCTTGTGTTAGGCTTGCGTGACGACAAGATGCGTGAACGCCTGTTACGTATAAATGACCTAACCCTCGAGAAAGCTATAGACATCTGTAAAGCGTCAGAGCAGACAAGTGCACAATTACAAGCTATGCAAAGTGGCACTCATGACGTCGTGAGTTTTGTGAGAAAACGTCAGACGCGTCATGCAGCCAGTACACCCGCTAATCGCACATACAAAAAGACGAGTACGCCGAAGAGAGCTACAACAGTAGAACAAGACTGCAAGTACTGTGGGCGTCAGCACGGGAAACGCGAATGTCCTGCCTATGGGCAAACCTGTAGAAAGTGTGGAAAGAAGAACCACTTTCAGGCGAAATGTAGAGCGGCGCAGTTGTCGAATGTGCACATGAACGAAGAAGTGTTCTTCGCCGGTCTCATCGGAGACAGATCATCGAAGGCAGTGATTACTGTGGACGTTGGCCGTCCAAGACCACAGAGCCGAGTGCAGTTTCAAATGGACACTGGCGCCGAGTGCAATGTGCTATCAAAGAAGACATATTGTAGAGTAACGGGAGACAGCCAGATGAAGCGTGTGCATTGCTGTTCCCACAAGTTCATAAAGACCTACACGGTGAGCGCTATCAAATATTAGGCTCTGTCACACTTCCGGTATGGCGACACGGCAAGCAGAGTAATTTGGCATTCAACATTACTGAAGATGACTTCACTCCGCTACTGTCTTTGAAGACGTGCATTGCGTTAGGGTTTGTGACAATAAACGACAGTGACAGCAGTGTGAACGATGTGAGCAAAACACTAGTGCTAACACCGACTCCAGCCGAGTCTGATTATAGCGAAAGGCCACGTCCGGCTCCTCGCTCGTCGCTTCCTAAAGCTGTGCGTGCGGCTGTGAAGGCACAGTCGGATCTCCTCACGGAATACAAGGACGTATTTGAAGGCCTAGGTGACCTTCCGGGCGAGTATCACATAGTGACTGATGAAGCAGTGAAGCCAGTGATACATCCACCTCGACGAGTTCCAGTGTCGTTGAGAGAACAAATCAAAGCGAAACTGGATGAAATGGTGCAGCGAGACATTATCACTCCAGTCACAGAACCAACCCCATGGGTGTCTAGCATGTTGGTTGTCGTTAAGCCTGACAAATTGCGGATATGTATCGATCCCAGAGATTTGAATCGGGCCATCTGTCGCGACCATTATCAAATGCCTACGATTGAAGAGGTCGCAACACGGCTCACAAACGCTAAGAAGTTCACCGTGTTGGACGCAAAAGATGGTTTCTGGCAGAAAAGACTTGACACGGAATCAAGCTACAAAACGACATTCAACACACCATTTGGACGCTTTCGATGGAATCGAATGCCGTTTGGAATTAGTTCAGCCCCAGAAGTCTGGCAACGTACCATGCACGAATTCGTCGAGGATCTGGATGGCGTCGAAGTCATCGCCGACGACTTCCTTATTGCTGGATTCGGGAAGACAGAAGATGAAGTACTCCACAGTCTCGATGCGAACGAGAGAACGTTCTTCGAGAAGTGTCGGAGGTGGAACCTAAAGTTGAATCGCAGAAAAGTGAAGCGATGTCAATCGAGTGTGCGTTTCATGGGCCATCTTCTCACATCAGAGGGACTGAAAGCCGACCCCGAGAACATCCAGGCGATAATCGAGATGTCCGAGCCAGGTGACATCACAGCTCTCAAGCGATTCCTGGGCATGGTTAACTACCTGTCGAAGTACATGCCACGACTCTCAGACATGACGGAGCCGTTACGGAGACTAGACGACAAAGAAGTAGAGTTCCGGTGGACGAATTCACACACAACAGCAATGGAGGCGATAAAGAAGGCAGTCACTGCAGCGCCAGTGCTTCGCTTCTTTGATGTGAGAAAGCCAGTCACTATCCAATGCGACGCAAGTGAAACTGGCATGGGTGCAGTGTTACTTCAGGAGGGCCAGCCGATCTGCTACGCCTCAAGGGCTCTAACCGACACATAGACACGATACGCACAGATCGAGAAGGAACTCTTAGCGATCGTGTGGTCATGTGACAAGTTTGGCCAATACATATACGGACGAGACGTGGTCACTATCGAGTCAGACCATGAGCCATTGAATGCAGTCTTCAAGAAAGACATTCATAAATCACCGAAGAGATTGCAACGCATGTGTCTTGCACTGCAAAAGTACAACCTGGATGTGCAGTACAAGAAAGGGTCGCTGATGTACATATCAGATACACTCAGCCGGGCTTACCGAGATACGACAGAAGGCGTGCAGCATGAACACTGTGAGATTCGTGCGCTAGAATCGATCAGTCACGAGCACATCTCAGTGACTAAGAAGAAACGAGACGAGTTCAGAGACAAAGTTGCCATAGACGACGAAACACAAGTGCTAATCAAGATCATACGACAAGGCTGGCCAGCAGCCTTGCCATACTACGACGAACGTAGTAGTCTGATAGAAGCAGATGGACTTGTGTACCGAGGTGAGCAGCTAGTAGTACCACGATCATTGCGTAAAGACATGCTAATGCAAATACACAGCAGCCACATTGGAATCGGAGGTTGCGTGCGACGAGCTCGTGAAGTGCTATACTGGCCAGGTATGAGCGCAGAGGTCAGAGACTACGTATCAAGATGTAGCACATGTCAGACATTCATGCCAACGCAATGTCGTGAACCTCTACAACCCCATGAACTTCCATCTCGTCCGTGGGAGAAGGTTGGAGGAGACTTGTTTGAGCTTGCTGGGCAGACTTTCCTAATCATGGTCGACTACTGGTCCAATTACTTTGAGATTGCTGAACTGCACAAGAAGACGTCATTGTCAGTAATAGCCCAATTCAAAGTACAGTTTGCTCGCCATGGAATCCCATCCGTATTCATGACGGATAATGGGCCTGAATTTGCAAGCCGTGAATTCGAAGAGTTTGCGAAAACATGGAAATTCGAACATATCACATCGAGCCCGCGATTCCCCCAGTCCAACGGAAAGGCAGAAAATGCAGTGAAGACATGCAAGGCTCTGCTGATGAAAGCATGTAAGGATCGACAGGATCCACTACTTGCGCTGTTGGCGTGGCGCAACATTCCGAGCGAAGGCTTCAACACATCGCCAGTACAGAGGTTGATGGGTCGCCGTACACGGACTTTGCTGCCGACAACACATTCGCTACTCGAGCCGAAGATAGACAAACAAACAGCGAAGAAGTTGACTGCACAGAAGAAGTCGCAAGCGATTCATTACAACAGAGGTACGAAATCGCTAGCGCCTCTACGCATCGGAGAGACTATCCGAATGCGACTGCCAGGCGAAAGAAACTGGTCGATGGGGCGATGCCTACGCATTCTGAACAACCGGTCCTACGAAGTAGAAGTGAACGGGTCACGGTATCGTCGAAACCGTCGTCAGCTGCGCTCGACGGCAGAACTGTTGAACGTACCAACGAACACTGATGACATCGATGAACCTCCTCGCGAGATCAACGTGCCCGATCAAGTACCGCTGCGAACGGATCACACCGAGACACCGACTCCGCCCGTACCACGACGGTCTATCAGGAATAGACAGCCGCCGAAATGGCAAAACGATTACGAACTGTAGTATAGATTGTCACTCGTGTTTATTGATTTGTTTAGACTACAGCAGTAGTACCTCTTTAATTTAGCAAGTACAGACGTACTTTTGTAGGAGATGTGACAGAACGCTTATACTTAACAGTTAATCGCTAGATGGCGACACTATCTTATCATTTACCATTGAAGTCGCCACATTAATGATATGCATGCCGGCACGGTTTGACCAATGAGAATGCTTGGTGTGTAGTAAAATGTGCTCCTAATAAAGTCGATTTGTTTTTAGTCAACGCGTTTGTATAATGAGAATATATACAACAAACCGCGACAATGTCAAAGAGGTCGTCCTTGATGTCCCCCTGTATAACAGTCTCATCGTCCCCTGTCACGGACAACCCGCACGAGAATGATCTTGCAAAGAACTTGCTCGTCGTGTTCAGTTTTATACCTGTCGGAAGCACACCAAAGACGAATAATCAGTGTTAACCACTAAACTAGAGAATATCTTAAGTGTAATGTAAAAATATTGACGTACGACACTACACAAAATTGGTTTCATGGGGATTAACAGTTGTTTCGTTAAGCACTGTACATCACTGTATTTAGAAAAAAAATAATTATGTACACTTCATAATCCTTTGAGCATCGATTGAGCAAAATAATATTTTTTTTATTTTCAACTCGTCTGATTGTTTTAAAACATATTTCACATATTATATTAATAACAATTGTAAGATTTGTTATGATGTGTGTGCTCCAAATTATCTGCACAATACTTGCACGGTTAAACATAATCTCACTGGAAATGTTCCATTGCACATAAAAAAATGTGTTTGCTGTTATTATATTTAATATTATTTAACACAAAGTGCTTCAAAACCAGATCGAGGTGTCAAGAAAAAGAAGATTATTTGAAAAAGAAAGACATTTTACAAAATTGGTAAAAATGAAGGAGACTTAGCACTAACGCACTAAATAAAATGCGTGATTGGTTTATTTATGAATGTAACCAAAGCATCACGATTCATCATCCAGGGGTAACATACCATATGTGGCAAGTCCAGTTATGACCGTGACATATTTCTTCTTGCCCGTCGGCGCCCTCGACAGACACACGTCTGAGACTGGTCTTGCTTCTTCTTCGTCTTAAGGATTCAGCACTCAGTTACATTTCCCATTGGTGGCCATGTTAACGTTTTGCATGATTATAAGAAAACTTGACCATCAAAAATTCTTAAATTTCTTACCTGCCGTCATCATCATCATTTCATTGACCTGCTGATGGAGTTTAGTCAAAATTAGACATTTCTAACTCTTTTAAAATGGCTGAACGTGTCATGCCCATCAATGTTTACCAATTTCTGCATGAATTACTACGCACACGTGCATTGTGGTGAAAAAAATTGCCAAAAATCCTTCCGCCTATTGAAATCATCTAAAAATCCACAGTTACACTGCCAACATGTTCTACCAGCAAACCTGCCAATGTGCCTGCTCAAATGCAGTTATGTCACATGATATGATTTTTTTTAAATGACACCTAAAATTACTGTGCCCTACATTCGTCTGTAACACACCAGGAAGTCTAACTGGGGCATGATCCCTTAATCATTCCACGTCCACCCCGTGATTGCCTCTTCTTCTTGTCACCGGCGGCAGCCGGTGACAAGAAGAAGAGGCTCCTGATTCTGCCTCCTCTGAGCAGTGACATGGAACCACATACATAAATAGAACACCCGTTAGTAAAACAAGACCGCTGAGCCCTTATCAGTTGACATATGATAAAGTGATACAGGCATGGACCAGTGACATTCATGCTGCTGCACGGCAAGAACCCACTGGAGGCCCAGTGTTTATATTGTACAGCACCCAATCTTCATCATATATCTATATATAGACGGTACTATTAAGAGATTATTACTATATAGCTATATATACCTAATACCTAATTACGTGCACAATCTATCCATGCACCTTGCATATCAAATATCATAACATATTAACTATAACAGTAGCACCACTAAACATGATCGAAACTTAACTTTCTGAAGTGCTCTATACATGTATTAGCTAATGACTGCAAGTGGTCAAAATCTCATTAAGCCCTGTTGGACATTCTTCTCTAAGGTCCCTAAAATATTCTTTTCCCATCTTCCAACACATTCCCCAGCTACTTCATCACACCCATTTCCACCTGCAGATCAAGATATTTCTCGAATGTGATCTGGCCAAATTGCCCAAGGACACGCCTCCTGTAAAGAAATGTGCTCTTTCATTTAAGCTGTCAATTGCTTTAACAAGGCAACCTTTCACATGGTTTGTCAAACAAATGCATAGAATGCAATGAATGTTGCAATGTGTACAGAATGAGTTACATGATAGTGGTTCATACAACGATGAAAAGGCAAACGACGACCAAAAAGGGGAGAGCCTCATTAAATGTAGATGACTTAATAAAGAAAAAATCTTATTAATGAGCTGACATCTAGTAGAGTTTTTAAAAAGAGTTACAAATATGCATACACACACGCACCCATTATTTATAAAACTGAATCCTACCCCTACAACATTTTATGTTGCACCCAATCAATGTGACTACTGGGAAACACTGAATGTACGCTACCCCCAAGAAAAAGAAACGTATCTGTAATATATTGGTATTTCAGAACATTTTCGAAACTGTTGCACTCGTTCACATATACATTAACACAGCACAAACATTTGCGACATAAATTACCTGAAAATAAGGATATGTTAGATCCTGTCTTCTGTCGATTCGTAGAGCTGTAAGCCACACAGGAAATAACCATATTCGTTGTCCCACAACTTTCTCCAGCAAGCCTCCAAAATGTTTGTCTTGGAGAATTTAACACTAATGCACGATGCTCACTCCAGTATGAACAACCCAACTGTCCACACTTATAACACAAGTGCTGGGACCACCCTCACCCAAATTATTAATCAGTCTGGTGGCCTTGCCCCATTAAGAACAAATGACAATGACAAATCTTCAAGTTAATTGGTTCCTGGTGTCATCGTCACTGGCTACTAGCCCGGTAAGTTTACACTTCTATGGTAGCCACCTCATCTTCATTGCTTTTGTTTGCCTTATATTGTACATGATGATGATGAGGAAATAAATGTACTTACTTATTTACTTACTTACTTACTTACTTACTTACTTACTTACTTACTTACTTGTGTTAGACAACTATTTGTAACATGCTATGTTCACACTATAAACAGTACTACCCTATGTGTCATGCAGTGTATGCAACTGTTTCTGCCGTGCAATGAAATGCTGGTCAGTGGTCCACGCCCGCTTCACAGCAGTGAGCTGGCTTATCGCTCTCGTTTATAGGGGGATGATTCATGATGTAACTTTATGCATGGGACATAATCAAGTGCCTTCAAACAATCAAATAGGTTTCTCTTTATTTGTAATATAATAATTACCAGCATTAAATCAAAAACTTTCTCAAAGGAACTACAAGGAAACTGACTTTATTAAGTAAGAAATGTCTCACAGTTAGACACTGTGCAAACAGCTATTTCATAACCATGAAATGAGTATCAATTACACACTGATAATACCAGTACGAATGGAGTACCTGAATCCACTTCAAATTAAATGTCATAGAGCTTTCATTTGGTAGTCCAATTGTCTACTTATATTATATACAGAGATTTCCATGGAGCAATATGTGCAATAGTCGCGGAATTAGGGGATACCCTTCTTAAAATAAATTTTTCGGAGGTTTCACAAGATATATGGCACAGCAGGCCCTGTGATTATTCATCTAGATGCACCAATCTAACAAAAAAATGAGGTCTGCTTTCCACACTAAACTATGTCCACTCCATCCCTAAGATGCCTTTTTGCAGTGTGGATTCCCAAATAATATCAACCATTGGCGCGATACCCAGTTGGGGGTTTGCCAATTAATTAACACAAACATAAACTGAACCTAGTGGCACCCCATTTTTGATGGTGTATGTTATTTTCGAATCTGGTCCGGGGTCTTTACCGGATTTGAATGATCTTAGAACACGTTGCATGTCGTCGATCGTGAAAGCACCACAAAGGTCAAGATCGGCTGATGCTCCCTGCCATGTCTCTTTGAGCTCCTTATTGAGTAGGATTGGGCAAAGCGCACCCTCTCTATTTCGGCGGATCCAACTACTAATACCCCATCTTAATAACTCACCAGGAGTTGATGGGGTACCACCAAAATTGCTTAAGGAAATTGTTGAGCAAATTAGTACACTACTTGCAACATTTTTTAACTTGTCACTAGAAGAAGGAATAGTTCCTTCAGAATGGAAAGAAGCAAACATTAATTAGAGACCACATGGTGGAATTCCTTGTAAAACATAAATTAATAAATACATCTCAACACGGGTTCCTAAAAGCAAGGTCATGTCTAACCAATCTCTTATGTTTTTTGGAAGAAATTACAAAGTGGGTAGATGACGGGTTACCAGTGGATGTTGTCTACTTAGATTTTCAGAAAGTTTTCTATAAAGTGCCACATCAAATATTGTTACTTAAACTAAAAGCCCATGGTATAAGTAATGATGTAATCAACTGGATAGAAGAGTGGCTTACACACAGAAGACAGAGAGTAATAGTAGATGGTGAGATTTCAAACTGGAAATCTGTTTTGAGTGGGGTACCACAGGGATCAGTATTAGGCCCTATGATGTTTTTAATATATATAAATGAAGATGGCATATCTAGCAAAGTTCTGAAATTTGCAGATGACACAAAAGTATTCAGAAAGGTTATTATGTTACAGATAAACAAAGTTTACAGGATGATCTAGATAAATTAGTCAGAAAAATTACAAATGTTATTCAATTTTGGGAAGTGTAAATGCATACACATAGGACATGGAAACATGGACGAAGAATATAAAATGGACACAAAGCAGCATTAGTTAAGGAGCAGTGTAGGTTGGACATGATAAACTACTCTTTCTCACAAAGGGTGACAAATGAATGGAACAAACTGCCAAATGATTATGTTAATGCTAGTAGTGTGAATATGTTTAAAAATAAAATTGACAGATATCTGCGGGCTACACATAGATGAGAAAATTGTTGGACTCTCGATAAGCCAATGGCTTCCTTGTCCACTTGCCATCTGGAACTTGTTGTTTGGGATGGCAATCTTGTTAAATCTCCTAATAAGCCGATGCAAGACGATGCCATACCAATTTGGGCACGTTCATTTGAAGAGACGCAGCACGCCAAGTAAATTATACCCATAATTGTGTTTTTTGGCCATATTATTATAACAAATTGAACAGCTTTAACTGGTCCCATAGCATATGTACTTTGATTAATCCAAAATGTTAAATAGCTATTTAGATATCACCTATATATTGTTATAATAGGTGTTATTGATTCAAGCGGGCGAAAATATGGCATACGTTATTTTTTTTAATTCCAATGTCATATTCAATATGGGACAAAGTGCACCCCCTATCCGGAACAAAGCGCGCCTTCGGTGCCTACCGGAAAGTTTGGGATTGGGACTCCAAACGATAAACTTGAATGTAGAGGCGAAAAAATATACTACTAAATACCAGTGTTTACACAATGTCCCATGTCTTCTTCGACTGGACCAAAAAACAAATTATGTAGACCAAACTTTTAATTAATACGTGAGTAAATTAAAATGTAGTGTTCATTGTAAACATAACATTAATCAATAGTCAAATAAAATGTTAAAAGGCCTTAATGTTCATAATCTTCTGGCAATGGCTCCGGAATAGGCTAGCGGAAATTAAATTCATCACATCCATGCCTGCATAGTGTCAATGCAATTCGTATTCTGCGGTGTCATCCTTCAGAGGCCATCGGAACCTGTTCTGTCCCACAATTTACATGCACTGCACCGCCACAGTTTCTTTCGTCACATCCATTACTCGTGGCATTATGCCTGGATAGGTTTTACCATCATACAAAATGGTACACCATTGACCAGTCCTACAGCCTTCGATGTCCGTGATGAGCTGCAATGGACTAGGTTTAGGTGGATTAAAACTGTTGTGTTTCTTTCGTCACATCCATTACTCGTTGCTTTATGCATTGGTATATTTTAAAATCGTACAAAATGGTGCACCATTGACCAGTTTTGCAGCCTTCGATGTCCTTGATGAGCGGCATTCGACTAGGTTTGGGTGGATCAGAACTGTTGTGTGCTCTCGATTGAGTTGCAGTGGTCTTAGAAGTAGTGGACTCTTGGGTGGGTGTAGGCCTAGCTTTCTCCGGTCCGACTTTGCTTTGTTTAACTAGTTTCGTTCTTCGGTAGGCATAATTCTGGTACAGCTTCCATGGCAACAGCTGTCAGTGCTGGAGCTGCAACAACTGGTGTCATAGGTGACGTAGGGGTGTGCTCTTATGCAGTCACCATGGCAACAGCTGTCAGTGCTGGAGCTGCAACAGCTGGGGTAAGAGGTGGTACAGGGTTGTGCTCCTGTGCAGCTTCCATGATTACGGAGTCTTGGAATGCGTCTATGGTCGATGACCACAGACCTGCCTTCCCGAAGCCACTAACAGCATTCTGGACGGATGCCACTTTTCTGTACGCCACATTCAGAATTTCAGCGACTTGCCACGTTGTCACTGGTGTGCCTACATGTTCTCTCATCCACATCCTCAATGCATCATCACAGTATTTCCCAAACGGTTCGAAAAAGGTCACATCCAAAGGCTGGAATCGGTGAGTAGTGTGTGGCGGAAGTGAGACCATGACCACTCCAGCTTCCCGAGCCATCTTAGTTGCAACCAAATTCTTTGTGTATGTTACGTGGCTATTGAGTATGAGCACAGCAGTTTCCTCCTTCGTTGGTTTAACAACATCTACGAAATGTCACAGCCAAGTAACAAACCCCTCATTGGACATCGAGCCTTTGCCCCCGGAGGTCCACCACTTGTCAGTTCTATTTTCATCCTCATAAGACACGAAGTCTTTGGTAGTCCGAAACAATGTAAATTTACCTGTGACCAAATGTGTTCTGTTACAAGTTCCCTCGATTGGACTACTTAGCAACTTCCTTTATTTGCATTATTATTTGCCGTTGTCTAATATTACCTTCTGGTAATCAATAAATTGTGTTGGAATAATTAAATCAATATAATCAATAAACTATGTTGGAATAATTACTTATTGTTTCAACAAAATAAATACAAAACATATAAACCAAGCATTTTTGTGGCAAAGCTTTGCCCCAGTACATGACGAAATTTACGACACTTTCAGGACTGCCACTAAAAAGCATTTTTTTATTTTATTTTTTAGTAAGGTTCTGTAATTCTAGAACTATTTAGTTAAGATGTGTGTGTATGTAACTGCGTTAACCGTTTCCACCTTAGGCCCTAGATGAAAATAAGTCGACCAAATCGTGTTTGCCCACAAAGGGGTGCGGTTTGCCCCATCCTACTGTACGTCTTGATCAGCTCCAGTTTCGAGAAGCTTCTCTCACGCACGTAGTGACTGTGTGGAAGGTCTTGAGCGACACGAGCAAGTTTGGGACCGATGTCTCGATCGTGTCCCCACTTCACCACCCACGGAAGAAAATCAAGCGCATTCCAGCTGCCCGCCGTCTCTCTTGTTTGAGTTAGGGGAATGCAGTGTTAGTTGAGCCATTTTTTTTTAATTATTTTTGATATATATGGGCACAATTATATTCATAACTCAAAATTGTTTTTGCTCACATAAACTATGATTATTAGTAGATCATTTTATACCAATATAATATATTTAGTATGCATAGATAATTATATGCAGCTGATTCAAATAGGGTTGGTAAAGTGGCTCAACTAACCCTCTGTGTGGGGTAAGTTGAGCTACAGTGTAGCGTAAGTTAGGTAAATGCTTTATTTGTCAAATTTACGTAGGCCTTTAATTTAATAACACTTAGCCAACACATCTACCCAATGGGTACAACACGTCTCTGACAAGTCTACATGCTTAATTAATAAGTCGACACACTTAATTAATGTAGGCTTATTGGCCAATTGCAACTAGTGTAACTAATGCCAATATGTTGCTTTGTAGCCATCCGATTTCCCAATTTTAACAAGAATTTTAACTAGATTTGCCATCGTAGCCAAAGGCCCAGATGGCAAGTGGACAAGGAAGCCATTGGCTTATCGAGAGTCCAACAATGTTCATCTACTTATAACCCGCCCTCCTGAGATATGTGTCAACCTTGTTTTTAAACGTATTCACGCTGCTAGCAGTTACACAATCTGTAGACAATTTGTTCCATTCATTTATTGTCCTCTGTGAGAACGAGTGCTTCCTGATGTCCAATCTACATTGATCCTTTACTAATTTTACCTCATGTCCTCTAGTTCTGCTATCCTTCTTGAGTGAGAAAAACATATTTCTATCAATATTTTCATACCCATTCAATATCTTAAAAACTTCAGTCTGATCTCCTCTTAACCTCCTTGTCTCTAGAGTTGTTAAACCACATTCTTACAGGCGTTCTTCATAACTAAGGTCTCTCAGTTCTGGAATAATTTTAGTTGCTCTCCTTTGTATGCGTTCAAGCGTATCTATATCCTTCTTACGATATGGTTTCCATGCAGTATACTAAATAAGGTCTAACTATTGCTCTATAAAGAGGTATAATTAACTTTTTTCCCTTGTATGTTATGTTTCTTCTAATCAATCCAAGAATTTGATTATCCTTTGAAGCTGCAATACCACACTGCTCTGAAACTTTCTTATCAGCGCTTATTGTAACTCCTAAGTCCTTTTCTTTTACAGTAGTACCCAGAACAGTATCTCCCATTTTATAGTTTACATTCAAGTTCCCATGTCCTGTATGTAGGCATTTACATTTCCCAAAATTTAACAACATCTGCCATTTCTCAGACCATTTCACTAATCTGTCTAGATCGTTTTGTAAATGTTGTTTATCACCATCAGTATTAACCTTTCTAAACAGTTTTGTGTCATCCGCAAATTTCAGTACGTTACTTGTTATACTGTCGTCCAAGTCATTGATATATATTAAGAATAATATAGGTCCTAATACTGATCCTTGAGGTACCCCACTCAAAACCGATTTCCAATTTGAAACTTCGATCTCCATCTACTACAACTCGTTGTCTTCTGTCAGTCAGCCATTGTTCTATCCAGTCAGTTATACAACTCCCTTTTATCACTCGTTGAGTTAGGATCCGGGAAAAAATACCTCTGTTAACAAAAACGGTTTCTTAATATATGCTCGGAAAAATGTATTCCTTAATGTATTTTGGGGTAAAGAACACTCATCTTTGTCCTTTAATCGCTGCTCAACTAACCCTCCCTTGGGCCTTGGGTGGCTCAACTAACCCTCCCTTGGACCTTGGGTTGCTCATGCAACTAACCCCGTTTTGACAATTAAGCTGTTTTAATTAACTTCTCATTAATGCGCGAAGTGATGTAAATAATCTTCTTCCCTGTGCACAGTTAAACCATTTGTAAGTGCACAGTGAATGAAGTCTGGTCACATGCGTAGATAGTTTAATTACACACCAGCAGACATTAATCACAATAAAAAAGTTTCGAAAAACATCAAAAACATACTTTTAACTCACAATTTTCTGACCGTTGTGACAAATGGCACTTAAAATTATCGTATGTCAATCGTGCTCTAATAATATGTTCAATCACTGGGTGGTACCATGTAACTGTCGATGTTGTAGTTTCCCGGGAAACATGCATGAGTGGCTCAACTAACCCAGTGGCTCAACTAACACGTACTGCCTTCCCCTACGTAGTTCCTGGTGTGGCGTCGCAGTCGACTGATATCCTCTTCACCCTTTCTGCGGCGATGTCGACGTGAGTTTGGAGTTTGGGCGAGTCGATCGACGACTGAATTAGATGACAGTAAAATGTGCATTTTTCCTTTCTTTTCAATGTTTATACTGGTATGTAGGATTATGTTGTCTAGCACTGTGTCACTGTTGTGACTTGACCCACGCCCCTGGAACCATCATTGTGTCACTGTTGTGACTTTATCCACGCCATGTGAACCAGCACTGTGTCACTGTTGTGACTTTACCCACGCCCCGGGAACCACTATAGGCCACCCGCGCTGCGCGCATTTTCATTACCGTATCATTTTTATTAATGATCGGGCGTACCATCTTGTTAATTACGATTCTCCTTCCAAAACTTAAGATTATTTGCTTCCAAGTGTGATAATATTAGCAAATGTGTGTCCCTCCCATATACGACCTGCATGGCTATTTAATCAAAGTAACAATTCACACACGTCGATCTCTATAAATGGCAATATATATCCACTTATCAAGACAATTCAAATGTATTGTAATTCTTTACAATAAATGCAAAGCAAAGCAGAGCGAAACCCTATGTAATAATATAAGTGAACAACAGGGATATAACCTCTTAGCAATAAAACACGAAACAGTGTGCAGGTGTAGAAAAGTATTCGTGAATGTGATGCGTGTTCTTCAGTCTTCAGTTCATTAATGCGTACAGCCCCTTATTATTAAAATTATGCTTCTTTTTATTCAGTGCTGCCAACCTACGAACATCCCAGAATTTAACATTCTGTGGTAGCGCACCCTGTCGAATTTATGGCAGACACGTGGACTGATGGAGGCAGAACTTTTCGCACATGGATTAACCGACTGTCTAACAGTGTCTGGCTGTCGAATATATTTTGCATATATACGATGATTCCACAGGTAAATATATTGGGTATATGGCATGTATAAGTAAACCCACAAAATTAAAGCAAGCCGTGACAATCTGAATGATTTCTGAGCAGAATTGAGAATTGACCTGTATTCCAAATGTAAACAAACTGATTGGAGTGAGACCGCAATTTTTTTCGTGTGTGGGTGTGCGTGCGTGCGTGCGTGCGTGCGTGCGTGCGTGCGTGCGTGCGTGCGTGCGTGCGTGCGTGCGTGCGTGTGTGTTTATATACAGCTGAATATGTATTGTTATTAACATTGATGTCGATAGGACCCACTGGTAATATGAGGATGTATTTCCCTACCCGGCTATAGCCCTTATGAAAATATACCATGGTATTCCATACCATGGCATGGTATATCATTGTATACCATGGTATAGCATGGTATTTACCATGGTTTACCATGATTTACCATGGTTTACCTGTTTAAAAACACCATGGTATACCATGCATTTACCATGGTATATTTTCATAAGGGTAGGAGGATAATGTTGCTTAGTATTTAGAAACCATCAAGCACAGTGTTACACTATTACATTGCATAAAGCATAAACATGTATACTATTTCCATGAAATAATTATAAGGGACATGTCAACTGACATTTAATTAAGCATTTGAATCACACCCTTCTGAAAGTGTTTCAAATGACAAGCCCACAGCCCCAGGTGAGCTGACTACCTTAACTTAGCTACTCAAGATGCTGCCATAGTTGCTCACATTTTGAACAGAATGTTTTCATTAGAATGCTGCACACAAGCATAGAGGTCATACTATGAGAACATCGACAAGCTGAAAAGAATACAAATGAGCAACTAAGCTAATCCCAGAAGTTCAATGTTTTATCATGACATTGTCATGTATATAATGCTAGTTGAGTCATCAGTTCAGACATATCATTGCTTATGATGGTTTGCGTCAATTCAAGTTACTTGTTGTCAGTGTCAATTACATTACCAGTTAACAATTCTAATTACACACCAATTACAGCATGTCAATTCCAATTCCACCTAAAAATACCAGTTCTAATTATCAATTCCATATCGAAATAAGATAATAATGTGAGTCAAGTCACAGGCTGACTTTATTAAAATACTAAAAGTGGTGTTCTGGTCCTTAGAATATATTTTCACTTCAATATTGACATCAATATAATACTTCAACATTTAAAACGTACAAATTGAACTTACAAGCTTTAATGTTAGTAACAACAAAGAAGTGCAAGTACTGATGTCTCAGTTTCTTCTTTTGTTTGTAGCCATAAACGAAACATCCATTTAAACAAACTTAAAAAAAATATGGTGAAATCACTCGCATCATCATGGACCTCAAGTATTCTCCTTCTGCAATCATTCTCTTCGTCAACCGTTCTCCTTCCATTCTTTCCACGTGTCCAGCTCACTTTAACCGGTTTCTTTGTGAGACTTTCTTTTACACCAACTTCCTCCCTCAGCTCGTCCATTCTTTTCTTGTCTGTTCTGTCTTGTCTGTTGTTGTGTCCAAATTGCTACCATCTAGATATTTTTTGAAGTTTAAGGCTGAATTAGATATCTACTAAACTACAATACTATTGCCAGTATCCCTGACAATGGATGGTAAAAATTTCACATTGTACTGTAAAATAACAATGAAATACAGGCTTCTGAAATCACTTTCAGAAATTGTTGTAAATGTTTTCATTTTCATGCACTCGGTATACTCATTGTACTTCTTCCTATCATTCTTGCATAGATAATCTGTACCAGCATGTCTACATATTCAGCGAATTTAAGATTTGTAGCTTGTAAACTTCTCAAGTTAGAGGCACTGCACCTCACCACATGGGTGAAAATAACGGGTGTGATCAACTAAAAAAATTTGACATAGAAGGGATTAGGGTTTGAAGCTAAAATTTGGCACAGATGTAGATAATATATATATCTTTTGTGTGAAACACAAGACGGCAGAGCTGGGATAAAAAGTATTTAATGACAGTAGTTTTCACGTAATGTATATACACGACAAGTTAATTGGCAACAGTTGTGGTACAATATAATAATAATGCATGTGTACACAGTGAAACATAAACTGTCCATAAAGTTAGCAACACTAGAATGTTTGCTGATTGTCCCAGCATGCTGTTTGCTAATTGTCCCAGCATGTATTCTATAAAATAAAACATGTACAGATGGCGACACAATTCTAGTGGTTTATACATTATTATGTATCAACATAGTAAACATATAAGGTGACATTGGAGATACCTTTACTAATATGTCCTAGAACAATAGGTGGGATGTCATTGAAAACGCCAAAGCCTTGATGTGCACAGGAAGTGAAGGCTGTCATCCCACAAAAAATCCCCCCCCCCACGATATTCCATATGTGCAGTAGGCCATGTCACCATGTGCAGTACTAGTAAAAGAAGTGTATAGTCATGTAGTGGGGTGAGGATGAAAAATGAAGTCTGGAAGACCAGCAGGCACTGACATCTTGTAGACTTCATGAAGTTGTATTAAGTGGGGAAAAAAAACCAAAACAATGTGGCAGTCAGTGATTTGACTGGTGTGCGTGGATTGTCGCAGTCATGAGTGTAAAAGACCAGCAGGCACTGACATCTTCTAGACTTGACTAATTATTAGTGTTAGGTGTGCAGGTACTGTAAGAAATTATGTAATGTGTATAGCTTAGTCGTGGCTATGAAGTGTATGAACAGGTGAACATCCAAAGACCCGCGTGCACTGACATCTGATGAACGTTAACCTAGGGAAATGTGAGTCGTTGACTTGATTGTTGTATGTGTATTGGTTGTGTTTGGACAATTGAAAGTCTGAAAGACCAGCGGGCACTGACATCATCCAGACCAAGACCTTGAATAAATGTTTATTGTGGCATGGTATGTATGCAAGTGGCTTGTGCTTATTCTGGTAGTGTGAAGCATGACAGCCTAATGTATTTTGTATAAGCATTACTTTTCCAGCGGCCTGTTTTTTTATGATGGTCTCTGAAACGCCTTCCATAGCTAATTGGGTGGCACGACCAATGCGAAGGGAGTGTGTGGTGTAGTTGTTTGGTGATAGCCCAGCCAGTTGTAAGCAAAGTTTTAGGTAGTGAGCAAACTTGTCCCTGGTGATTGGGGTTTTTGCGGCGTCAACAAAGATTGGTCCTGGCTGCTGTCCTCTTGCAAGGAGATATTGTCGAAGTGCAAGTACAGGACAGTACATCGTGTCAGCTTGTTGTTGTAGTAGAAAAATTGGAGTTTCAGTACCGCTATGCTTGTATGATGTGAATGTTATCTGATAGCTATTGTGTGTTTCTGTGAGGTGGTCAATAGTGAGTGTGTGTGCTTGTTGGTTTGAGTGTACTGCTTCTCCAACACGTAGACATGCGTGGTATGTTAAGAGAAACAGTGCCTGCAACATAGTTTGTGTGTTGATGTTAGACGTGCAGAATGATATTGACAATATAATACGCTGTAGAATTTTCTTGGTGATGGGTAGGCGTCGTTGTGTATCATGTGGTTCACTGTTTTTGATGCCTTGTAGCGTCTTTGTAACGAGATATGTTGCGGTCGGGTCCGAGAGATTTTCTAGTTTGTGTCTGTTTGAGATGGCAGATAGGTAGGTTTGTATGGTAGAGCTTTTGAGGCCTTGTTGCTGTAGATGTGCTGTAAACATGGAAACGGTATCAGAGGTGGATGGAAGCTTAAACGGTATTTGTATTATTTGATGAAATTCGACAAAAGATGTCCATTGTTGTTGATACTGTCAGTTCGTTGTTGGGCTGGCTGCATTTTCCACTAACTTATTTACAGCAGATTGAAGTTGTCTGGTTTTAGATCGTCTGGTATAGGATGTGGTTGTGTTCGCATGCCATAGTGTTGTAGGATCGTTGTGGTGACCTGCAGACGAGAGATAGCATCGCATAAGGTATTTTGTACTCCAGGAATGTGTTCAGCTTTGAAGGTAATGTTGTGGAGGGTCAGTACTAGTGGTCTTAGTATATTCATGATTGTACTGTGTTTGCTTGTTTGCTTGTTTATGATGTCTACTATGGCCGAGTTGTCACAATGAAATGTTATGCTAGAATTCACCAGTTTGTGTTCGAACATTTTGACCAGGAGGAAAATTGGGTACAGTTCTAGAACGGTAATATCTTGTGTTTGCCAGTTAGTTGGCCATGTACCCTGTATCCAATATGTACCATAGGTTCCTCCAAATGCAAACTTTGAGGCATCAGTGTACAGGTGTATTGAATGCGAGTCTGTCCCTAAGAGCTTCCTGATCATAGTTTTGCCGTTGTAATGTTCAAGGAAATGGAACCAAATGTCAATGTCATGTTTGACAGATTTAGTCAGGCGTATGTAGTGATGTGGCTTAGTCGCTTGTAATGTCAAGTCATATAATCGCCGCAAGAAGGGTCGTCCTGATTTAACAATGGTGGTAGCAAACTGTAGTTTGCCAATTATGGACTTTAGTTCACGCAGAGTGATTTTGTCACATGTTATGGTCGCCAATATGTCGTTTTTATATTTGTCCAGTTTGTCAAGTGGAAGGCGAGCCATCATCTGTCGTGTATCTAGCTCGATCCCTAAAAATGTGATAACCTGTGATGGTCCTACTGTCTTGTGATGAGCGATGGGGATACCCAACTCCATGCAAAGACTTAGAAAGCTATTTAATGCAGATTGGCATTGCTGTTTTGTATTGGCTACAAACAAAAAATCATCTAGTACCTTGACCACTCTGTACACCCCAAGTTTGTTCTGCAAAATCCATTTAAGGGCTGTGGAGAAAGCTTCGAACTTTTATATCTTTGGTAAAAATTTCAATTATTATCTCGCATGGTCATATGACCACTCCTATGACGGGGCATAGCTTTTTTTGGTCAGAGACCCATCTTTAGACCACAGCCATACACGTATAGCTTATAGTGATTTTCTGTCCATAGGCGAGTTATGATCCTCAGAAAATGTCAACAAAGCACAGGTGCAATTTGTGAGTGCCAAAAATGTGCATGGTACCTTATCTTTAAGGGGCCATTAACCCAAAACTGTTTGGAGTTGACGGCTAAGATTTGGCATGTGATCATTATATCCATAAAGGTATTTTTAGATTTTTTTCATAAAAATCTCCAAACCTCAAGCTGGGACATTTCTGAATTTCTTTTTATTTCAGATGGCATGACCCAATAAAAAATAATAAAACCTTTTCCAAATGATTTACTTGGTTGACATATTAGTTATTAGTAAACACTTGATTTGCATCTTGTCCTAACATTAAGTAATGAATTAACAAGACATTTTTAATCAGCCTGCAAACTCAAACACAATGAAGAGCCTTAATAAGCACACACATTTATTGTGTCTCACAAAATACAATCACACACTGTATGCCCCAATATATTGTACATAATTATACATGCACGCAATGCCTTGATATGCACAGACTGTGTGTCAGTAAACACTTGCATGCTTTGGAAAACATGTTCACACAATGGGTCTCAATAATCACAAGCAAGCATTGTGATTTGATAAATACACAGTGCATGATGATGGGTGCATATAATTCTGCATACACCACACACACACACACACACACTTCAATTGTGCTCGGAAAAATGTATGGACACACTGCATATTGAATTATAAACACATTTGAAAAGCACCATAATATCTGGGACCAGTTCATACATAGGTGCATAATCATTTAAAAAACACACATACAATAATAAAAATTGCTAAACATGCAAACATTGTGCCTTGCTATCATTGGGCCATTATACCATAAATTCAATGCGAAAACAGAATCGGTGACGTCATAATATTTGCATTTACTTACGAATGATATTTCCTAATCAATTTGGTCACTGAAACATCACAGGTGTTGGAATATGACAATCAAGAATATTACAAAAACATATCTGAACATTATATCTGTTGTGAATTAGGTGGGTTTGTTTTTAAAGAAATTCCATTTTTACTTTTGATGCAATGATCCAGAGTATTGTGTTTAAATAAAAAGCTCTTGCCATGTATAACTGGTTTACTTTATAATTATTGTGCATCACAAAACACAATCACACACTGTCTTCACCAAACAAAAACATTACTACAACATGTCCCAATAAACTGGAGATATTTATCCAAAGCCTTGATATGCATAAACAGTGCACACATGCTTCGGAAGACACGTGTTGACACGCGAACACAAATTATACTTGGGTAAATACCAGAATGCACACACAGAGCTTGAATAAACACAGTTCAAAAAGCCTCAAGTATACTCACAAATTACAACATTCCGCATTACAATGTCTACGCAATGTTCCTGATCATGAATACATTATGCCTTGACAAACATATGCAGTTAATACACCTCTATCGATAATTACAAACATACACACACTTAAATGGTGCTTAGAAGATATATGAACTCACTGCATATATTGAATAGATAAAAATTCCGCCTCAAGGTTATTGGGCGCATGCTTGAGGTCATTATAAAGTTAATGTGGAAACAGAATCAATGACATATTAATATTTGTTTTAAATACGATGATTTTTGCACAGGCATCAACAATTTGGTGACTGAAGCATAACAGGTGTTGGAACATGACAATCAAGACTAACAAAGAACATCTGTTGCAATTTTAGTTGGTTTGTTTTTAAAGAATGTTCACTGTTACTTTTTATATAACGAATATTGTCTTTAAATAAAAAACCCATACACATTTGACCTGTATATTATGGTTACTTTGTTGCATATAAATAGGTAAGATTTTTATCAGCATTTATGTTAGTTGGAAACCAACTACCATATTCCCCGAGCTGCATGTTTTCGTGGTCAATATTGGTTTCTTTACTACATAACATGTGGCTCTCACAGTTATCAACATCATGAGATGTCCATATTACCCGGGTAACAACAAAGGTGATGTTTAAACTCAGTGCACACTAAATAACTTAGAACAAAATGAAGCAAAACAGCAGTGTATTAAAACACTACAAGCTAGGTTTACACGAGGCGATATCGTTGCCATGGCAACATCATTAGAAATGGTCAAGGCCATTTCATGTTGCAATGCCGCTTCAAAATATGATCAGTTCTATATCGTGCGACACTGCTGTGAAGACGAACAGTTGAGATAATCAAGCTGCAATCTAGTCACATGCGACAGCATCGGCTTGTCACATGTGACAATATCGCCTTGTGTAAAGCCAGCTTTAGAAAACTGCCCTGTCAAGACATGTTAGCTTGTGAAGGCGTTCTTGATGCCAGAAGTGTCTCTGTCTTCACTCGCACGCGGGCAAGTTGGGCGCTCCTAGAAGAGAGCAGATTACCACATGTACTATTTGGGAGATAATTAGAAAATGTTATTTGAAGGGAAACACTTTTAAATGGCAACAAGATAAATTTAAGTTTCATTATTAGACCCGAAAATAATGATGTTGGTTATGTAGAAATGATTACTATCACACTGATTAAGAAAACATTTTAAAACAACATTTGTGTTTATCAATGTTTGATATCAAACAAGATGCACGAATGCACTAATGATGACTATTAATTCATTGCCTGCAAGAATTGATGTTTTTTGTAGTGTATGTGACAATAGTTTAAGTAATATGTCGATTTAATAAGAGTGCATACTTTTGTCAAAGTCACTGAAAGAATTTAATTTGATCGTTAGATCAGGTAACTTGAGTTATAAATGAGTCTAAAATGAGATGAGTAAAACATTGCATCGAGGAAGGAACAAACATATTTTCACAAATATAATAACACAATTTGTCTGAGAAGACAAAATGTGACATGTAAAATTAACCGACATAAATACTTGTAGACATCAACTTGGTAATGATTTCCTTACCATCAGAGCACCCCTGTTCATGGGTGATCACCTGAATTGAACGAGCAGTCACGAGAGCGGGTGTGCTCTGTTGTTCATCCTCTTGGTAGGTGATGCCACTTTCACTTTGGTGGCTTCAACTAGTGGTGCCACTTTCACTTTGGTGACTTCAACCAGTGGTGCTACTTTCTGTTTCCTTGCACTGTGTGAAGATAAATGATTGTATGGATACTTCATAACTTCGTTTTTACCTTCTAAAAGGTAACAGCAAGTCCTTACAAAGCGCTGTATCCAGTCCTTGCATTTCACCACGGCAGACCTGTTCATTCCAACAATAACGCAACTTCTCTAGGAAGCATTGAGCCACACTGCAATTACTGCACAAAATCTGTCTAAAGGGCTGGAACAATATACCAGTATATCACAATACATGTACAGTACAGTACACGATACACAATATCCATACCACAGTACACTGTTTCAATTGTTCCACGTCAGATGGCGTCACGTCATCTTGTAAACAATGTTGGTTAGTGGTGTACAGTTTGAGAAATACACATTTCAGTCAACCAAACTTGGTTAATACATTTAAAAGGTTGAATACGGTATGTATAATACTTCACATTTCAAAGTTACAGGTGTCCAAGTGTGCGTGCGTGCGTGCGTGCGTGCGTGTGTCTGAATCAACAAACTGCTTGTAGGATGAGATAATTCTGACGACCCCATCTTACCACTTCTTGACAACAAAGATGGCAGCACCCACGATGATAAGCAGAAGACAAACTCCCACAGTGAGGAGAGCAATGTGCCATGATTCAAGGGCTGACTCAACTGGCAACACTACCGGTGGCTCTTCTGCTGATGGCTCCACTGGCAACACTACCGGTGGCTCTTCAGTTGACGGCTCTACATGACATGGCCAGTCTCTGTGACAGTAGCACTCATAATGGCCTTCTCCGTTGACACAGGTGTGGTTGGTTGGACAGGGAGACGAATCACACTCATTGACATCTGTCTCACAATACACACCAAGGAAGCCACTGGGACACTCACATTGGTAGCCATTGAAACCTGAAGTGATAACGTGGCAGATGTAGAAATCACTTTGCTATGTTAGCATAACAGAATGTGTGGTTTGACAACAATAGGGGAGACCAAATATTGAAATGTTAGAATATTTTCTTCGAATTTAAAGAAGGCAGTAGAACCAGCAGGCACAAAGCTGTGCACTTTAGTTAAGGAACAGTATAGATCTATGTTGGATATGAGAAAGTATTAATTCTCATATAGAACGATAGGAACAAATTATTCAATGATTGTGTTAATGCCAGCAGTGTGAATGCTTACAAATAAAAATGATAGTTAACTGATAAAAGCGGGCTATACATATATCTATGAAAAATGGTTGGACTCTTGATAATTGCTTCCTTGTCCACTTGTCATCTGGAGCTTGTTGCTTTGGCTGGCCGGCAATCTTGATAAACCATTGTTCGTATATACTTCATGTTTGTAATTTACTGTTTTTCCTTGGCGTTGAAACCTGAAATCAAATCAAATCAAATTTATTGTAACTCTTTACAATATATACAAATCAAACCAAGGTAATCCCTATATGATAATGTAAAGAGAACAATAGGGGAAGAACATTATACAATGTTATACTCCCTAGTATATATTTCAATACATATATCATGGTATTAAACACAAAAATAGCATGCAGGTGTAGAAAACGAACAAATTGTGATTGTGATACATGTTATATATTGACATCATTGTGTAATATAAATTGTTTAAGTATACATTTGTAGTTTATTATTGAATAAGAAGTAAAGTTGAGTCTTGTGTTAAAATAATTCCAAATTATAGCACCCTTAATTCTTACAGAACGAAGTCTTATTTCTAAAGTTGCCATGGATATGTGTATTTGTGTAGATTGTCTTGTATTGTAACTATGAACATCTTGATTAAGTTTAAACATTACCAAAAAATTTTGGTAGAAGACCACTGTTGTATTTATACATAAACATTTGTATTGAGTAGACATATAGTTGTCTAAACGTTAAGATGTTTAGTAGTTTAAAGATAGGTTTTGTATGGGTTGATATATTAGCTGATACGAGCATTCTCACCGCTTTCTTTTGAACCTTTATAAGACTTGAACAATATGAGTCAAATGCACCACCCCACACTTCAATACAATATGTCAAATGAGGGAATAAAAACGAGTAATATAAGGTGACCAGGCATGGTCTAGTTAAAAATCTTTTGGTTTTGTTGATAATGCCTACCCCTTTAGAGATTTTACATTTAACTTTGTTAATATGTTCACCCCAATTAAGTTTGTTATTAATAGTAACGCCAAGAAATGTTGTAGAGGATACTTGTTTAATAGCATTATCATTAATTAATTAGTTAGAAGTTCTAAATATCATGTATTGGGTCTTATCAATGTTTAGAGATAATTTGTTAGCATTTAACCAAGCTACAAGTTTTTTTAGTTCAATATTCATTTTATTAGCTATATCATCCAATTGATCACCCTGTATAAATACACTAGTGTCATCGGCAAATAACAAGGAGAAAAGAATATCTGAGACATTAGCAATATCATTGATATATAATAGAAAGAGCAATGGCCCCAGTATGGAACCTTGAGGCACTCAAGTAATAGAGAGTTTAGTTGAGCTAGTGTTATTGTAATACACATATTGACTTCTATTAGATAAATAACTTTTAATCCAGTCATTGGCTAAGCCATGTATACCATAACATTGGAGTTTTTGACACAGTACCTCATGGTCAACAGTATCAAAAGCTTTAGATAAATCTAAGAACAAAATCTAGCACAAATTGTTTGTTTTGTAGTGTTTCTGATATTTTGTCTACAATGGTCATTAGTGCCATGCTAGTGGAGTGATTTTTTCGAAAACCAAACTGATATTTGTACAGAATGTTATACTTATTAATAAAATTTAACAGCCTGTTATACATTAGTCTTTCCAATATTTTAGAGAAAGTTGGTAATATTGAAATTGGTCGGTAGTTAGAAAATATATTTTTTTCCTTAGATTTGTAGATAGGTATTACCTTAGCTATTTGTTAACTCATCTGGGAATATTCCAGTATTTATAGAGAGATTATATAAATATGTTAATGGTTTAATAAAGCTTTTATATGTTTTTTAATTACTTTACTGGAAATATCATCCCATCCAGGACTAGATATTTTGAGAGAGTTTACTATTGCTGATACCTCATTTTCAGTTACCAGTTCAAGATATATAGTTTTAGTATTGCTGTTTTTCATGTATGACATAGGGTCTGTTTGGTTCTGTGGAATGTTTTTTGCTAGGTTAGAGCCAACATTTATATAGAACTTATTAAAACATTCGCTTATTTGTTTTTTGTCTGATGTTACTACTTTGTTGACGATGAATTTTGTCTGCGTTATACGTTCATGTTTCTTGTTTATTATTTCTTTTAAAAGGGACCAAGACTTTTTAAGGTTATGCTTATTTTCTTCAAAGAGAGTTGCATAATGTTCACATTCAGATTTCCTTAGTAAGCCATTCAACTTATTTTTGTATACTTTATATTTAGTTTCGTTATATCTTGTGTTTTGTCTCACATATTTAACATATAGTCTATTCTTCTCTTTTATTGAGTTTTTTAGCCCATATGTTAGCCATGGTTTCCTATTCTTGTAGTTAAGCTTGATTGTTTTTATGGGAAAGCAGTCATTGTATTCTCGCAGTAATGACATAAAATACTGAGTAGGCTGTTTGACAATTATTTGTGTATGTCATAATATCCCAGTCAAGATTTTGCATGTTATTATAAAATGTATCTGTTTGCCTGGGAAAAGTTTCTGTTTGTTGTGTATTTAAGATTGTTGGTTAATTTGCAATTATTATCAATGAGAAATATTGGGAAGTGGTCAGATATATCTGTATACATAATGCCCTGGAGCATGTTTTTAGGAATATTTTAAACATTTTATCAATTTAATGTTGCCGATTGATTAGTTACCCTTGTTGGTTTATTTATTAATGGAATATAAGAGTGTAAAAACATCAAGTTAAAAAAATTACATGTTGGTGCATGTACTTCATGGTTAAACAGATTAATGTTAAAGTCACCCATAATGTAACATAATTTGTTTTCATTGTTAAGAATATCAAGTATATTAGACATTTCATCAATACATTTGTTTATATCATTGTTTGGCAGTCTGTATATGACACCAACTATAATATCTTTACCATATGAATTACTATCTTTATGAATCTCTATAAACTGACATTCTATGTAATCATTTAATTTAGTAATGTCTAATCTAGTGTGGTATGCAATATTGTCTTTAATGTAGATTAAGTTGTCATAAAAGGAATGGGGAATGCCACGACGATTCGCCGGACATCACCATGTGATGTCGGATTCCCTCAAATCAAGCACTCTAATTGGTTGTAATACTCTTGGATACTTTTTTGTTCATGAAATACATTTATATTGTGTATTTTTTCCAGGCATCAAGGCGGTCATCAACAGTACCAGCTGATCCGTCTCGGAGACTGTCTGCCACTGAAAGGAAGTTTGGTTATGCAGATCTTCTGGAGGACATAGGTGTCCCGCGATTCCTGGTTGAGGATGAGACAGATGCTGATGGAGATCTTTCAACAGTACTTGTACGCTGTGCCGTGTTGCCATCACTTGTTGCGAACCTGCCATGCACGTTGTGTAGGAAACATACACTCTCCATCCGAGCTGTCGACTGCACCGCACCCTCGGCATGGTGTGTGGCCTCGAGACTTTCTGCACCAGTTGCGACAAGGTCATCAATGCAACTCTGTCATCAGACTGTATCGATGGGACTCAGGCGACATATGTCCCATTTGTCGTGGTGAGATCAGCTGTGTCGGCAACGATGGACATGGGTGTCGGGTACTCGGGACTTGTGTGAAATTTATTTTACAATGCCAATGACTCTTAACTTTACCTTTTGATAGATTATACATTCAGTAATATGTATGCAAAGTTTCAATCATCTAGGTTGCTTTTCAGATGTTGAAATGTATGTGCCAATGTACATAAACTTTGAACACGATTTTCTCAAAAACATGTTTTCTCTCACACCTACTGCCTCCCGTGTCACTTATCTCTGCTATTGTTTGACAGAATTGCTTGAAACTTTCTACAGTGTTTCTTGATAGTATGCTCTTGAAAACTATGTAGTAACTTTTTAGAAAACATTACTTATATTTTTATAATGAACCATCAATGTAAAATTTCATGATGAAAAAATACATTCAGATGTAAAAAAAACATAAAAACAAGTTTTTTGAAAACTTGGAAAGTCAACTGACTGTTTTCATTGGGGTTATGTGGAGTAACTACACACCAAATTTGAGTCCTCTAAATCCAATGGTTACTGATATAAGTCACACGCACCATTCAATCCAAGATGGCTGCATACTGTGGGAAAATATGTATGAAACTTTCTGAAAAAAATTCACGGCATTACTGTTACCTGGATTTGCACTCTGTGAAAGTTTCAGCTCTGTAGGTTCAGTGATAATGAAATAAAAAAATAAAATGTGTTTAGACCCAAGCGACGCCTTAATCTAAGCAGTGTGAATGTTTACAAATAAAATTGATAGTTATCTAATAAGGGCGAACTATATAGATCTATGAACAATTGTTGGACTCTGAATAAGCCAATGACTGCCTTGTCCACTTGCCATCTGGAATTGTGGCTTTGGATAGCGATCTTGTGAAATCATTGTTTGTACATACTTCATGTTTGTAATTTACTGTTCTTCCTAGGCAAAAAGTCACTGGTTGCTTCCGGTTCATGCCATTAAGATTTACTGAGGTCTGTAATCATAACATTTCATATCTTTCCCAGTATCTGCCAAGTTGTTTTTGGATGTTGATAAAGTAGCTGCTATTTCAACATCTTGATGTAGGCATTTCCATACATTAATCCGTAATGGGAGAGAGTTATTTCAATGTGTACGCCCGCTCTCGTAAGCAATTAAAATTTAGTCCACTAGTTATGACTAGTTACCTCATTGAGACAAACCATGAATGATATAACATTAGAAACATGGTAAGCACAACCATTACAGCTGTGGGGCCTACTGAGCTACATCATCTGCTTTGTATTGTGTATATATCCATGGAACGTAATAAAATTCTAACACTGTGAAACTAACTTGTTTGTTCTTGGCCGACTTACAACTTTGGCAACCATATAAATGTATGTGCAATATGGTTCTTTGATAAAATATGCTGTAATGAAAAGGGCCAGAGAAGGTAGTGATATCAAAGTAAGGGTCATGTGTATGACACAAAGTGAACATTGAGTCACCTGTGGTGCGTGTAGTCGAGGTGCATTCTGGATCTGTGTCTGGTCCCTTACAGATCCCTTTGTTCATGCACAGATTTCTCAGAATGTACATGTTGACTGTCAGCAAATCTTGCAACTTGCCGTCTGTTGCTGCAATCTGTCAACAAAATGATTAAGCTATTAATTCCAGTAATTTTAATGAACTGTTTTATCTTATCATAATTATTTTGTCATGTCATTTGTTTTTCATTTTGTACATCACCATATAATATCACTGTACAAATGAAGGTATGCCACAAGCTGCAAACAAGACTAGATGTCATAAGACATTATACACTACATAAATGAAGGTATGCCACAAGCTGCAAACAGTTGCATATTGTTTTTATGAGATCAGCAATACATGGCCTGGGTGCCTGAGGCTAACAAACGATTCTGTTAGCCTAAACAATATCACTCCACACCATTGGCTGTAGGCAGGCTTATCACTCCTGCAGATTATGTTGTCAGAATAAGTTGTGTTTTGTGCATTCAGTTAAAATCAGTAGCACTGTGTCAGTGTTTACGTAAGTTTTAAACTATTCTGCGACTACCTAACTGCAGGCGGAATATCCTGACATGAGTTATAACAGATAAGTATTTTTTTCTAGGTTGCCTATGGCTTACTAATTAATGATTTTAAATCCACACTCCTTCTCCACCTTTCTTTCTTGTTTTGTTGTGATTAGTTTAAGAACTGTTGTGATTAGTTAAAGAACTATTGTAAATTATTGGTAGGAAGGAAAGTTGGAAAATGTCTGATTTTTAAGTGTTGTAATTTTTTAGAGGAGCTATAATTCCTTTATATGGTGGCCATTTTGTTTGTTGCCATGGCATAAAATTTTTTTATTATGTTTTACTCAGAAAAACCCAATCTACAGTTTGGGCATAAAAAAATTGCACTGACTATGCAAATAAAAAACAATCCTATCCATATCTAAAAAATGGTTCATATGCATGTTTAATCATGTCATTATCATGATTCCACACATTAATCAATAAATGGTAGGATCATTTTGGTCAATGACATTCAGTATTCTAGTCAAGCCTCCACATCACCATTATTACAGTATATCAGAAATTCTTTTATCATTAAATCGTGTTCTCATATGAGGTAGTTAGATGCTTCTGCCGTGACTCATGTGGTTGAGAGATGGAGTCTACAACAGGTTACACATTTATCCCGTGTGTGGGATCTTATACTTCCCCTGGCACAGACACCAGGTAGAAGGGATCTTATACTTCCCTTGGCACAGACACCAGGTAGAAGGGATCTTATACTTCCCCTGGCACAGACACAAGTAGAAGTGATCTTATACTTCCCCTGGCACAGACACCAGGTAGAAGGAATCTTATACTTTCCTTGGCACAGACACCAGGTAGAAGGGATCTTATACTTCCCCTGGCACAGACACCAGGTAGAAGGGATCTTATACTTCCCCTGGCACAGACACCAGGTAGAAGGGATATTATACTTCCCCTGGCACAGACACCAGGTAGAAGGGATCTTATACTTCCCCTGGCACAGACACATCAACCGATAACGCCAGCTCTTCATCTGACCTGTTCTCCCACACCGTGAAGTGAAATGTGTCCACTCTGAAGCAGTTGGTACAAGGGCTTTCCCTTGGGTCTCAGAGTCACGTTACCCATTGGGGGTGACGAGGTTGAGTTGAGCAAGAAATACAGGTCATCACCATCAGAGTCGTCAGCTGCTATGTCGAATATAAACTGATCATCTTTGAATATGTTCACATAAGACTCTGAAGTGATGACAGGTGGTGAATTGGAGAACGTGTTGTCAACACTACCAACGCTGTAGAGACCAGCGCCACTGCCCCCGCCACTGTCCAGGACAGCTCTCTTGCTTCTGTCTTTCTTGCTGCCTGTCTCACACACACTTGCACTGTGACACACCTGTGACAGCAACAATACATCACCAACAATGTGACAGCAACAATGTGTCACCAACAATGTGACAGCAACAATGTGTCACGAACTATGTGACCGCAACAATGTGTCACCAACAATGTGACAGCAACAACGTGTCACCAACAATGTGTCACCAACAATGTGTCACCAACAATGTGACAGCAACAATGTGTCACCAACAATGTGACAGCAACAATGTGTCACCAACAATGTGACAGCAACAATGTGTCACTAACTGTGTGACAGGAAAAATGTGTCACTAAGGAGGGTAACAAGTTGAGGGAGATAGCTGCAGATAGGGACAAATGACAGAGATAACAGCTGGGACAGTGCAGTAACACACAAACTAGCCTCACCCTTTTATAAAGGGAGCAAGGAATGAGATAACAGCTGGGACAGTGCAGTAACACACAAACTAGCCTCACCCTTTTATAAAGGGAGCAAGGAAAGAGATAACAGCCGGGACAGTGCAGTAACACACAAACTAGCCTCACCCCTTTATAAAGGGAGCAAGGAATGAGATAACAGCTGGGACAGTGCAGTAACACACAAACTAGCCTCACCCCTTTATAAAGGGAGCAAGGAATGAGATAACAGCTGGGCCAGTGCAGTAACACACAAACTAGCCTCACCCCTATATAAAGGGAGCAACAAGGAAATACCAAATTTTAGCTTGAAATGATACTCAAGAATCTAATCCCACTTATATTCACAGACAAAAATAACTTGCCTTAACAAAGACAAGATCTTTGTCCCAGTCGATCTGTCTGTTGTCTTCAAGTTTGTCACAAGTCCGACCAGCATCAATCCACATCTCTTTGTCTGTGTAATGTGAAATGGAAAATGAAACAGAAATGACAGGGACAAATCAAATTGAGCAGTATCTTCAGTATTACAGGGTTACATGGGGAAAACATCTTGGTGATGGCAATTTTTTTTAATGTACTTTCCTTTAAAATAAATAATAATAACAACCTAAACTGATAAAGTGTTATATCTTGGATGCCAGCCCATTTGTAGGCATATACAATAAAACAGTAAACATAACATTTAAAAATACTACTTAGGCCTATATACATGTAGCAATATCAAAACATTAGTATAACATAATTAATATTAAGAATAATTAATAAACAAAACCATAAAAAAACTAGCAGTTCATTAAAGATGTTATAATAAGCTTGGTCAAACACACTAAATCAAAAACTTGTACTCCACAATATTGGCTGAGTGATTGAACGCCCAATGCACAACAAACTGAAATACCAAAACCTATAAATTCAGCTTGTGCAGGAAGCAAGTGATGCAGTTATCTACCTGCACACCAGCGCAAGATTCGTGGCAGAAAGTCTTGTGAGAAGTTTTGAGCCTGTGACTTGTCAAACGGCATGGTAATAATGAATGATCCCTCAACTTTCTGGTCGGGCAATGTCGAGATGAACACTGTTGTTCCATCCCACTGACGTATCTTGGGAATAAAACATAGTTTCCTCAGATATATATCATATGACTATTCAGTGTTCAGTAACAGTTCATTTACACAAATGCATTAATCTTTTATAATTTACTCTAAGCTTTCTTTTATTTAATATTTACTATACGCCACTATAAGTATATTACATTTAACACTTGGATATATTATTTATGCAATAACCAACACAGGTCGGATGCAGTGGAGAATTGAAACGGGCCAAATAAATGACGTTTTTATTACAATGTGGACTGGTTATCACGCAGCCACTTTGGGAAGAACATTAACAGGAATGTGAGCTCCTCAAAGCAAACAAGACAGGAACTGAACACATGTACAGCCCCGTCCGGCAAGTTTCTCAGAGCCCACATTCCTACGAGCATGACGATAACATATATACATCAAGAAGTCGTCATGAACACGTAATGCAAAGAACAGACATTCCACCATCAATACAAAAATTTTATTACAAATAAGTGGGGCCATTTCGCTAACCTATATATACATAAGCCAAGAATACCGATGAAGAAACAGGAAGCCTGTGTAGAAAACCCCATGAACTCCAACTACTACTAGGGGACAAACCCCTGTGCTCATCTAATATAAAGCCAAAAGTGGGGAAAGCGGTTTCGACATTTTCCAACTTCCTATTTCATTAATGATGTACAATCGCATTTAAACTAAGCATTGAACATAAGGAAGAATGGTGGGGAGGAGGGCGGATTTCGAGAGACAAATTTTAGACACAACTTCGCAATGCAGAGACTGGAGCAGGAGTGAAAGATTCAAGCTACTGGCTCCGGTTTGAACTGGCTTCCGCTAAACTCAGATCACATTGTGCCTTTCCAAAGTAGTATACCTGTTTCTCAGGTATCTGTCAGTTTTGTCCTGTGTTGATACCGGATCCACTATGAATGATTTGAAAGAGTCAGATTCTGCCGAGTCATATTGTGAGTTGACATCTTCCTCAGAGAGAAGACCACCCACTAACATCGTGTTGTTTGCCTGGGCTGTACACAAAACAAGCAGTTTGACGACAGATGAAAGAAATTTATTACAGGCAGTAGAGGTTCTAAAAATGTTCTTTATTTCAATGTCAAATGAATTTATGATGTATTAATTACTCAACTAATTCTAGATAAGTTTATATGGAATATCCCACACCAAAATCTGGTTTCACTTAAAACTGAAATGTAGTAAATTAATGATGTTCTAGAAAAGTCCACCATGTTGGAAGAAAGCAACATTTTCCATTTTATTTATTCTGACAGCATAACTACGTCACATAATTAATATTGAATAGGCTTACTTTACAGTGGATACCGCTGTGGATTCTAGAATCACTTTGGGCAGAACAATTTGATTCTGTTAAGCTACTGATTCACTTAAGTGGTGCCATTTAACACGGCAGGAATAGGGAATGATCCTGTCTCAAGACTATATATTAGATTCTACTAAGTGGTTGATTGTGTTATCCACAATTCTGTTCAGCTGGGTTCACTGTGTGGAATTTGCCAAAAACGTGTTTCGCGGAACATTATAACATAGGTATTGCTGAAATGTCATATGACAATTCAATTATCCCGACAGCAGTGACACCCAATGTTACTTACGCTCCACGGCTTTGATGATTACAATCTTTTCGGGATCATCCGTTCTTGCTAGCGTCAACATTAACTGGCCTTCCTTAGTTTCTGCCAAAGTATCTGAATCACCTGGAGAACAGTAAAACCTTAGAACCACCTATAAAAAGAAGTAACCAAATTATGCAAATATATGTAGTACAGATATCACAAATAAAACGTCGATCCTACTAGTAGAACTTTCGATATAATGTTCCTCATCATGTGTATTTTCATTACAGTAATACAAACTTGAATCTATACTCAAACTTTGTTTTAAAAATAGTACATCCATTATGTATTTGCTGTTTGAAATAATTCATACACCTATTGTTGTGTAAGTAACATGTTTTATCACTCAACTAAATCCTCGGTCATCCTTTGTTCTGATAACTTTTCATATCATGCTTATCAATTCTGGTTTGTTCTGCCTCTGAGCTTGAGTTCCTGAGGGTCTGGATGTTATAGAAGGTTTAGTATTATTTTTAAATAGCATCATAGGTGGAATTGTTATTACCGGGGTATTGTTAGTTGTCGTCTTTCCTGTTCCTTTGGATACTCACGGACAATCAGTATAGGTTTGACTGGCACTTGGCTGCATCTATGGGCCTTTGTGCAGGTGCGAAGTTTGATGCGCAGAGTCCTGAAAAACACGTTTTTATATTGGCTGCAATTTCTACAAATAAGCATCATGCCAATGTTGTGCTATTGAGATGATAACAACCTGCAAAATTAGCATTCCAATCACCAATCAGGAAAGGACATGAAGATATTGGTAGAACTATTTTATTCGAAGATAGAGAATGTAGAAGAATTTGAGGACACGAAGGAGCTTAAAAGAACAATGTAGATTGAACGTAAGGAAGTACTTATTCTCACAGAGGAAAATACATGAATTAAAAAATCATCTCCTGCCTATGTCAATGCTATAGCAGCATTAATATGCATAAAGACAGAAATGACATATCTGACACAGGCAGGCAACATATTGGAAACACCGTAGACTCTCGATAAGTCAGTGGATTCCTTCTCTATATGATATCTGGGGATTGTAGTTTCAGATGCCAATTTTGTTAAATCTTGTTATAATTAGGACATTCATTTCTACTACTAGCAAAATACCCATCTTCTGGAAGGGGTAACTTAGTAGTTCGTAAGTGGCTGTCATGTTCACAATATTTACGAACTTTCAGGACACATGACAGCATCATAGAAATATCCATATATGCCTTGGTGCTGCCAGTCTTCTTGGAATCCAACGATCGAAATTGCGACATAATACTGGCAGGTATAGTAAAATCTAGCAACGCCTGGCCCTTGTGTAACTTGGGACAACCATAGATAAGACACATGATGTTGACCAATTGTATACAACTGTTTGCATAGCATTGCATACAATTGTACGTAATAGGTAATTTGATTGTTCATAGTAAGGGTAACAGTGGGATGAATTTAAAAAAATAAAACTGACAACTCCTTAGTGGGGGTCATAGATGAACCCCTGAATGCAGTAGGGACTAAGGAAAATGGTCTTCAATGTTCCATCAAGAAGATAAGCTAGCAAAGTACAGCCATTGAAAAAGAATACTTGAGAGCCTGGCAAAAAAATGGGATGGATTGACAACATGAAGCAATGGACAGATGGTGGACTCGAAGTGGCTAGAGAGATTGTAAGGTGATGCAACTGGCCTAACTGAGGCAATGGTTACACTTCGTCATCATCATAACCAACTCATTGTGACATAAATACTTAACCGTTACTTACACACACTGTCAATGTGTTCTTCCTCAGATGGTTTTTCCCACTTGATGCCGACTGTGTCCTGCTGGGAGGACTTCACCGCTGGTACATCTGCTGATGTATCACCAAATGTCTCGGTGCCATCCATCTCCGTGGCAACGTTGTCTGCATTGGGTGACGTGGTCACAATGGTGACACCTGCAATGATGACATCCTATATAGCACCAGTATCTGCTTAGTAAAGGTGCTCATGATGCTTTGCTCCATTATCAGAGCTAGTTTTGGCAGCAGTTAATCCAATTGGTGCAATGCATGTTAGAGTTTGTGAGTCCATGACAGGTTTCCATCCCTGATGGATCTTTTACTTCCTATGGCAGATACACCAGACAGAAGGGATCTTTTACGTCCCATGGCAGAGACACCAGGTAGAAGGGATCTTTTACTTCCTATGGCAGAGACACCAGGTAGAAGGGATCTTTTACTTCCCATGGCAGAGACACCAGGTAGAAGGGATCTTTTACTTCCCATGGCAGAGACACCAGGTAGAAGGGATCTTCTTGAGAGGAAAATAAGCAATGACCCATGCATTCTAGGTTAAACTAGCATGTCATTGGTAAATTGCATTAGTTTCTGCATGAATCTGACCTTCCGATGAGTTGATTGTAGTTAGTCCTGCACCGTTGACACACATCAACGTCACATAGTAGGTGTGGTTCTCAAACAACAAGCCTTCTCACGAAGTGTTGCTCACAAACGGTTCAGTTCCAATGTTGACAAAGGGCTGCACATCAGTGCCCCTGGTGAGCTGCCAATAGCCCACAATGTTTCGACGACCTACAACAAATTGTATGTCAATGTCCATGAACTAAAGCCATTCAAAGTGGGTGACACCTGTCATTTTAAAAACCAATAACCTAAATGGACATTTAAAATGTTCGGTTGTTGTTTGTGAATGTTTTTGGTACTTGAACCTGCTTAATAACAACAACATTGCCATTATCAGAGCAAGTGTTTGGCAGCAGCTGATGTAGCGCCCGTAGGGGTTATTGTAGATCAAGACCACTGGCTCTGTGAGTCCAGAGCAGAGTTTTCCATTTCCCTGTGTGGGATCTTTTACTTCCCCTGGCATAGACACCAGGTACAAGGGACCCATGGCTTTTGGTGTCTCTTCCAAAAGACATAGGAAAGTGAACGAAATTGGCCAAGATTCTAAATGACAGTAGGTGGACTCAAACCCTGGTCCTCTTGATTGACAGTTCACTGAGCTACCACGCCCCACAGGAATAAATGACAGTAGGTGGACTCAAACCTTGGCCCTCTTGATTGACAGTTCACTGAGCTACCATGCCCCACAGGAATAAATGACAGTAGGTGGAGTCAAACCTTGGCCCTCTTGATAGACAGTTCACTGAGCTACCACTCCCCACAAAAATAAATGACAGTAGGTGGACTCAAACCCTGGCCTTCTTGATAGACAGTTCACTGAGCTACCATGCCCCACAGAAATAAATGACAGTAGGTGGACTCAAACCCTGGTCCTCTTGATTGACAGTTCACTGAGCTACCACGCCCCACAGAAATAAATGAAAGTAGGTGGACTCAAACCCTGGTCCTCTTGACTGACAGTTCACTGAGCTACCATGCCCCACAGAAATAAATGACCGTAGGTGGATTCAAACCCTGGTCCTCTTGATTGACAGTTCACTGAGCTACCACACCCCATAGGAATAAATGACAGTAGGTGGACTCAAACCCTGGCCCTCTTGATTGACAGTTCACTGAGCTACCACACCCCACAGGAATAAATGACAGTAGGTGGACTCAAACCCTGGCCCTCTTGATTGACAGTTCACTGAGCTACCACGCCCCACAGGAATAAATGACAGTAGGTGGACTCAAACCCTGGCCCTCTTGATTGACAGTTCACTGAGCTACCACACCCCACAGGAATAAATGACAGTAGGTGGACTCAAACCCTGGCCCTCTTGATTGACAGTTCACTGAGCTACCACACCCCACAGGAATAAATGACAGTAGGTGGACTCAAACCCGGGTCCTCTTGATTGACAGTTCACTGAGCTACCATGCCCCACAGGAATAAATGACAGTAGGTGGACTCAAACCCTGGCCCTCTTGATTGACAGTTCACTGAGCTACCACGCCCCACAGGAATAAATGACAGTAGGTGGACTCAAACCCTGGCCCTCTTGATTGACAGTTCACTGAGCTACCACGCCCCACAGGAATAAATGACAGTAGGTGGACTCAAACCCTGGCCCTCTTGATTGACAGTTCACTGAGCTACCACGCCCCACAGGAATAAATGACAGTAGGTGGACTCAAACCCTGGCCCTCTTGATTGACAGTTCACTGAGCTACCACGCCCCACAGGAATAAATGACAGTAGGTGGACTCAAACCCTGGCCCTCTTGATTGACAGTTCACTGAGCTACCACGCCCCACAGGAATAAATGACAGTAGGTGGACTCAAACCCTGGTCCTCTTGACTGACAGTTCACTGAGCTACCACACCCCACAGGAATAAATGACAGTAGGTGGACTCAAACCCTGGCCCTCTTGATTGACAGTTCACTGAGCTACCACACCCCACAGGAATAAATGACAGTAGGTGGACTCAAACCCTGGCCCTCTTGATTGACAGTTCACTGAGCTACCATGCCCCACAGGAATAAATGACAGTAGGTGGACTCAAACCCTGGCCCTCTTGATTGACAGTTCACTGAGCTACCACGCCCCACAGGAATAAATGACAGTAGGTGGACTCAAACCCTGGTCCTCTTGACTGACAGTTCACTGAGCTACCACACCCCACAGTAGGTGGATTCAAACCCTGGTCCTCTTGATTGACAGTTCACTGAGCTACCATGCCCCACAGGAATAAATGACAGTAGGTGGCCTCAAACCCTAGTCCTCTAGATAGACAGTTCACTGAGCTACCACGCCCCACAGTAGGTGGATTCAAACCATGGTCCTCTTGATTGACAGTTCACTGAGCTACCACGCCCCACAGGAATAAATGACAGTAGGTGGACTCAAACCCTGGCCCTCTTGATTGACAGTTCACTGAGCTACCACACCCCACAGGAATAAATGACAGTAGGTGGCCTCAAACCCTAGTCCTCTAGATAGACAGTTCACTGAGCTACCACGCCCCACAGTAGGTGGACTCAAACCCTGGTCCTCTTGATTGACAGTTCACTGAGCTACCACGCCCCACAGTAAGTGGACTCAAACCCTGGTCCTCTTGATTGACAGTTCACTGAGCTACCACGCCCCACAGGAATAAATGACAGTAGGTGGACTCAAACCCTGGCCCTCTTGATTGACAGTTCACTGAGCTACCACACCCCACAGGAATAAATGACAGTAGGTGGCCTCAAACCCTAGTCCTCTAGATAGACAGTTCACTGAGCTACCACGCCCCACAGTAGGTGGATTCAAACCCTGGTCCTCTTGATTGACAGTTCACTGAGCTATCACGCCCCACAGTAGGTGGATTCAAACCCTGGTCCTCTTGATAGACAGTTCATTGAGTTACCATGCCCCACAGTAGTGGACTCAAACCCTGGTCCTGTTGACAGACAGTTCACTGAGTTACCACGCCCCACAGTAGGTGGACTCAAACCCTGGTCCTCTTGACAGACAGTTCACTGAGCTACCACGCCCCACAGTAGGTGGACTCAAACCCTGGTCCTCTTGACAGACAGTTCACTGAGCTACCACGCCCCACAGTAGATGGACTCAAACCATGGTCCTCTTGACAGACAGTTCACTGAGCTACCAAGCCCCACAGTAGGTGGACTCAAACCATGGTCCTCTTGACAGACAGTTCACTGAGCTACCAAGCCCCACAGTAGGTGGACTCAAACCCTGGTCCTCTTGACAGACAGTTCACTGAGCTACCACGCCCCACACACTAGCGAAAAATATCTGATAAGATTGAACACAATAAACCAAACAACAAAACTGATCTTGCAATAAAATCAACAAATTCAGCGATAACGAATAATCAGTAACAATAGAAATTCGGAAATATTTGCAGCGCAAAGGTCTCACAACGACACAAGCTAACTTGGAAATCGAGAGAGGCTGGCTCTAGGTCACGTGGTTGGTGTATCCATATGCGAGAGCGAGTAATTAGGCCAATACTCTCTCTACCATAAAAGGTCTAACCTCAAATCGCCTTCATTGCCCTGTCATCTCGCATAAAATCCTTTTTGCGCCGCTGTCACATAAATTCATTAAGTTCCAGTGCGAAGTTACACCACAAGTGTTCAAGAATCATCAAGGCAAAGAAGATTAATTACAGCAATGCTTTGCTGAGATGCAAAAAAAACCAGTAGTTTTGTCTGCTACCAGTATTTTATTATGTTGCTCCATTTGTCTACGTCTCTGTAATACATGGCTATGGAGGTATGGGGGTTGATCCAAATTAAATCGTGTGCTATCTGCTGTACATAAATTCATTCATTCAATCGTGTCCTCGTGTGATGAGAGAATTGACTGAGCCATGTCATGGATGCTTCTGCTGTGAGTTGTGTAGTTGAGAGACAGAGACCACAGCAGGTTACACATTTACCACATGTGGGGGTCTTTTACTTCCTGGCAGACACCAGGTAGAAAGGACCTACAGCTTTTAGTAACGAAGTTGCCTAAGTTTTATTACAGTAGTCCTCTCAATTGATAGTGCTGTAACTGCCCAAGCACTGCACCTCTCTATATACATGTACACAAGTGTTATGATGGGATATACCGCAAGTTCTGGAAGTGTGCAGTTGTCTCAGGCAGATAGAAGACATCCTCCAGTGGCGCCACCCAACCGTGACGGTTGTAGACACCAAGAGTCAACTGCATGTGATTGGAGACACTCGTGGTGCCCACTAGAAGCACTCACTGTTTGCAGTTGACCTGCAAAGACAACCAGAATATGACAATCACAAAGACACATTACACAAGAAAATATATATGGTATAGATAATACTCACATTACACAAGTAAATATATATAGCAGATAATACTCACATTACACAAGTAAATATATATGGCATAGACCATATTCACATTACACAAGCAGATATATATGGCATAGACAATATTCACATTGCACAAGCAAGTATATATGTTTTATAGATAATACTCACATTACACAAGTAAATATATGTGGCATAGATAATACTCACATTACACAAGCAAATATATATGGCATAGACAATGTTCACATTACACAAGCAAATATATATGGCTTAGACAATAATCACATTACACAAGCAAATGTATATGGCATAGACAATATTCACGTGCATGACCTCAGGTCAAGACTATGAAAGCTGCACTTGAGCGAAACATATTTACAGTGTCCGCCCCTTGGTGGTTGGCTTGTTCTCATCTCTGCGTCAAATGCCTTGACCCTTATCTTTTCCCTGAACGTCTTGGACACTGTCAATGTCACTTACCTCATCAACCATGTCTTCGTCTTCATTGACTGTCAACTTGTATGCATGAGTGGTCGCAGCAGGGTCAAAGTCTAATTCGATGACGGTGTGAGAACTTTTATTTGATTTTGAGGACCACAGCACCATCCAGTTCGATGACTTTCCTTTGTATGATGCACCTGAAAACATTGTATTTAATTGTAATACTTTACTGCTTTCAATTATATATTTTTTTTAATTTGTATTAAATTGCTGTGGTTATCCAACTAAACACATCACATGAAAGTAGTTGGTCTGTTTCAGTACACTACTTTCAACTGAAATGTTTCTACAATTTATAAATAATAATAAATAAATGTTTATATAATGCAGTTTTCTTGAAATGTGTGTTACATAAATGCAATGGCCATTGTCACAGAACTTTGCCCATTTGTAGAGCTCACATTCCCATTATCATTATTCCCAAACTGGCTGCATGATAAGCAGTCCACTTTCCAATAATAAATGTCATCATTCGGCCTATTTCAATTCTCTCTAACAGTTACATTGGACTTATGTTGCTCGTTGCATAAATACTGTGTCAAACATTATTAGATTGTATGATGGATTCGGTGGAGTTTGATACCTCCTCTATACCAGTTCTGTTAATTGTGCATTCTGTATTACTGGGATTTGCTAACACCATTCTGTGTCAATACTATTGGACTGTGTTGGGTTCTGTTGTGTCATACTCACTTGGATATATCTGGAAGCCAAACGCTCTCCTCTCTTGCAGTTCAACTTCAGGGATCTGGGATGAAGTGTCCCCAGGAAGATCCCTACTAATGACCTTCATTCCATTGCTGTGCAAGCCACTGTCGGCCGGCCAGCAAACACCCCCTTGGGGCCATCGAAGAACACAACAGACGTGACAGCTCGAAGAGAACCTCCGGCAGCCTGGATGTTGAACTGTGGAAAGAAACAACCATGTTACTACCGATGAAGGCCAAGACATTTGGTAAGTCTTTTCAAGAGAAAACTATATTTTTTGTGAGGTAAAACTAGGTCAAAATTCACATTCCAAGAAATTAGAAGGTCAATTCATTCAAAGGTCCACCATATATTAGCAATGCAATCTTCAAATTACATTTTTGTTATGGTGTGCCCTGAGAATAACCATACCCTTTTTCTTTTTGAGTTACTGCAATAGCTTTCATTAACATTTAAATATGCACAATGGTACACACTGCTGCATCTTGAGTAAAACATTTCATTACATCTGCTGCCTTATATTAGTAACCATTCTGTTATATTTTTAATCACTGTGTGTCATGGGAAAATGTCCCAAATTTTGTAAATTCTGATCAGCAAATATGTATGCAGCTACGTAAAGAAATCTTCTGTTATAATGTAGTTTTGGTGGGAAACTAGGAAATAAAAATATCTGTTGTCTGAAATCCAAATGCCAACAATAAAGACAGAATGAATATCGATAATGTGTGGCAGGAGGTAGACTTACCAGGTCTGTGCCTCCATTCTCAATATCAGAGTCAATCTGAATGGCTCCTGATAACATCTGGGCTGCCTTCACATCTCGACGCAGTGTCACCCCAAGACCAGCACTACTGTAGGAGAGCTAAGAACATAGCAAGAAAGTAAAAGTAGTATACCAGAAACATCCACATAATTTATAAGTAAACAGTACTCGCATTGGAAAATAAACTTATGATATATGGGTTTGCCTAAGACATTGTCACATTACTATAATGGTAACCAGCTTAGGTGTGAAATTTAACATTGTTTTGCCTCTCAATAAACTTATTGATTATTTATTGAGGTAAAACAATGTAACATTCCACACTGCAACTGGAACATCCATTCATTCATACAGCTCAGATGTCAAATCATTAAAACAACAACATAAAGCATTAATGTTACCAAACCTATTTACCAGTCAACGAGCTTACCATGAAGTCTTGGAAGATAACACCATCTTGTTTGATGTTTTGCAGTCCACGCAGGTATTTGTGGACAAGTGGCATCCAGTGTTGATCTGGACTGGACATCGAGTAAGTTCTTTGTGGACATGCTGCCCTGGTTGACGATGGCAGGTAGAGAAGTACTCCTGTCAAAGGCACAGCAAAAACAAACACAGGATAATAAAATTAAGCGACATTAACATTTCCTGTTAAGTATTTGAATTATTGAAAAATTCTAGCTCTATGTAACATAACAGCTAGTTGAAATGTCAGTATACGTTTCATTTTATTTTTTATTTTATATAAATGTTTATGCTGAATATTGAAGCATAATTTAATATCCCTTTTTGATTCAAAATTAAACTGATTTCATATGCTTAATGGGAGTATATGCATTAATTTTGCTTTAGTTCAACAGCTCTCTAGATGAATATTCTAATCAACATATGATTACGTCATACCATGCATATCTGTTGTTGAATTTTGGTAAGCTATGCCTGCTCTGAATTTGTCTCCATGTTTTACAGAGCCCACAGTGAGTGGAGCAACATCGAGCAGAACAAGCCGACTGATGGTGGATCGCACGAGGTCTGCACCATTTGTCACTTGAAGCTCAACATAGTAGGCACTCGACTCCTTGGGTGAAAGCAACATCAAATTTTATATGAACAGTCTTGCTTATTGAAGTAAGACCACCACAAATAAACGTGTGTCCAACGATGAATTGTGTACATGTTGCTTGCATTTTCATTCAAAACATAGGGCTAGTTGATGCACCAACAATAATGCTAGTTTGTGCTTGCAAGCTGTAATAAACAGCCGTCTCATCATTTGTCTCGGACATCCAGAAGTGGTCGTATTTCAATGAGCAACATTGTATATTTTGGGGACACGCAGTGACATAATTGCCAGGTGTGCCTCTGTGCTGATTGGATGGGTGTCACATTTGTGAATCTGGCATGTCACAATTTTGAATCAAATGTGTTACATTAGCTAATCAGATGTGTCACATTCGTGAATCAGGTGTAACATTTGTGCGTCAGACGAGTCACATCCATGAATCAGGTGTATTCCATTTGTGAATCAGATGTGTTATATTTGCCTTGTTTTCAATACACATTTGAAATATATCTACTACTTTTTGAGTTTTATCTGAATAAGTCAACAAATTTTAACACTGACGATGTATTTAGAGCACATACTTGAAGATTGATGTGTGTGAATGTGTAGGATGTTGAATTAGCTGGCAGTGCAGTCCAACCAACAACAGTTGTCATGTTCTCTGCACTGTCAGCAATGCAGGAATCTGGTCCATTCAACAGTTGCACTTGGAAGATCGCCAAAGTCAGTCCACCATATGGTCACGGCATCACTGCTTGGAGAGTACAGCACATTCTGTATGGACAGATATAATAATAAGTTTACTTTATTTGCAACCACAGAGGTTGAATATTACATGTAAGTACATATTAAAAATGCATAAAATACTGTATACAATAAAATAATAGAGCATTCAATTACATGAATAAAAAAAAAAAAATTGGCCCTTTTCGGTTTAATGATATACTATATAAAAAGCATAGGTGCATTTTGAAGCAGACAATATAATGTTAATATAAAATAATCACTACCACTCAGTTATTTATAAGTAAAACAGACACTTATAAAAAAATGTGTGTAAAATTTAAAACGTCTTAAATATAACAGAATAAACACTATCAGTATCATATTCATAGTTACAGTTATTCATAGTCTTGTCTGAAAGAATGTGTTTTAACCATTTTGACCATTATCGGTTTAATTTGAATGTTTTGACTCGAATATCATGTTTACATTACTGCTGATCAATATTTTTTGTTATGGAGGAAACTTTCCGAATAGCAACACTGTTAATATATATTCGTGTCGTTGCATATTTCTGAATCCTCTCATCACCGGAATCATGCCATATACATTTTAATAGGATGGAAATTATCACGTGGTCTGCAAACATCGAATCAAATCAAGCGTTCGCGCGAATGAGCGTGAACTTTATCCTTTGACCGACGTGTGACGAATTCGTCGTTTAGTGGCTTGATTCGTGATTCTGCATCGCGCACAAATCTCCAGTTCTGTTTAATACATAACTGTATAAATACCGCGCGATGCTCAAACAAACATGAATGACTACTGGGCTAAATACGCCTCTGACCCGATTAAACTTTTGGCATTAGTGCGATCAACAGTTGTATGATAAATATTAAACTTTGTTTAATAAAAATAAACGGTTTAACGATTTTGTTAGCCAGAAAACAAAGTTCATGTATTATCCATGAATGGGTCAAATGCCGTGGGCGTGGGCCTACTAGCAATTCCTTTTTCGGCGTTCATTCTGCTTTAATTTTATATAACAGCTGCCAACAGTCATGAATGTAATGTATACATTTGTAATATCAACCACTAATAGCGGTTCAACGACAAAAAAGTTGAAATGTCGTCCACAAACACGGTCATGGCAAAGTTTGCATATGATGGCATTCAGGCAGCCAGAGTTCTTTTCGTTTCCCCGCTTATAAAATGATCACGTGATCGGTGTTTGACGATACCCATGCATGGCGAGCTGTGAAACCCCAGTGGGCAAAATCAGCAACTGAACTAGTGTTCGCCCTCAGGCGGATTCACCAGTACTTAGCAATGAAGCTAATGATAAATACGTAGCATATCATTTGAAAAAAATGGCTTTTAGCAAAGTTTAAAAACATATTTAACGTGTTATCTGATTTTGAAGAAAATATGCCTATGACAAATGTAGTAAATGAAAATGATAGATACATACAGAGAATTTTCAGTAGACCTCAAATCAAACCGAGCCTTTTTTGGTGCGGGGTAGCTCCTGACTTTTGGCGCCGGATTAACGGATTTAGTACCTTCGACTACGGATTTAGTGGATTAAGGTTTGTGCAAATAATATGCATAGAAAGCCATTTTGGCGTAATTTGTATTGTATCTGTTGAATATTTTAGCACTATTTTGGTTATGAAACTTTTTGTGCATTGTATTTCATCAGTATATTTTGTGAGCAATAATTCAGTAACTTGAAATTGAAAGTTTTGTACTTTTCTAGAATGAAAGAATCCAGGCCCATCTCAAATCAATTTCGCCGTTATTAACATGCAATCCGTATAATAATGATGCACAATGCATGCACAATGCTTATTTGTCTACAGAACATGTAATTTATTAAACATGTGCGTAAATACACATTTAATAACCTTCGATGCTCGCATTCGCATATTTAACTTGCGGTGCCTTGCGAATGAAACTTAAAGGGTAAGGTGCATGGCGCTCAATGCAAGTTAAATACGTTTTGGGTTATTAATTAGGTGGACCTAAGGCTAAGCCTAATGTTGTTTCAATAAATCATGAACATAACTGGTACATCATTGATTTTTTTTCTTTAAGGTTTGGAGACATATATAAATGGCACTATGTCGTATTGGACGAAACGTCGAAAAATTCAATCAGAAGTTGGGAAACACTTGCAAAATATTGCAAATGATAATGAGAACAATGAACTGACAGGCATGGCAAGGCATGGCATGGCATGTGGTCATGGGTCAGATGTAGGAAACAGGGTGAATGGTGTGGGGGTAGTGGGTGGCCCGGATGATGTACAAGTGCACAATGAAATAGATAGTGACCATAGTGATATGGAAGAGGGGGGGTGCTTGGACTCCTCGGAGGGGAGACACACTCAAGACAGTGATCTTTCAGTCAATGAAAGTGAAGAAGAATTGATAGTGAATGACAATGATGGCCCAAACTCTTCACCATCTTCATCTGGTGATGAAAATGAGCATGGTGAAAATGGTCTCCATTCTTTGTTGGCTAGATGGGCAATAGAAAATAAGATCACCCACACCGCTCTAGGACAGTTGTTGGGTGTTCTTAGAGTTTTCCACCCTGATCTACCTAAAGACCCCAGAACCCTTTTATTAACTAAAAAGGTTGATGGCATCAAACCAATAGCTGGTGGTTTATACTATCATTTTGGAATAGCTGGTGCAATTGAATCTGCACTTGCTCTTGATCCCAAGTTGAAAAACTGTGACACTGTACAGTTGCAATTAAATGTTGATGGGCTACCATTATTCAAGAGCAGCAATGAACAGTTTTGGCCTATTTTGGGGGCGATTGGCACAGTCAAACAAACCAGAACCATTTCCAATCGGATTATTTTCTGGAAAGTCAAAGCCATGTGATCCTGAGGAGTTTCTACAGGATTTTGTGGAAGAAATGGCTGATCTTCAAACAAATGGTTTGAATTACAATGGTCAGATATTCAACATATCCATATCCAATTTTGTGTGTGATGCTCCAGCACGTGCTTACATCAAATCTGTCAAGTCACATTCTGGTTATTCAGGTTGTGATAAATGTACCCAGGCAGGAGAGTACAGGGGAAAGATGACATTTCCAGAAACTGATGCCCCATTGTGCACAGACATTTCATTTGATGAAATGGTGGATGAAGAGCACCACGTACAGCCGTGTGCATTGAGGCGGCTGTCACCATCTCTGGGCTTGGTTTCTCAATTCACATTAGACTACATGCACCTAGTTTGCCTTGGTGTGGTGAAGTGTCTCCTTTTACTGTGGATGAAGGGTCCTCTCCAGTGTCGTTTAGGGGGTCAGGCAAAAACATTCATTTCAGAATGTCTTCTGTCTATGCGTTGTCACATTCCACAGGAATTTGCCAGAAAGCCCAGGGCTCTTGCTGAAACTGAAAGGTGGAAGGCTACTGAATTTAGGCTTTTTCTGCTGTATACAGGTCCAGTTGCTTTGAAAGACAAAATAGCCAAAGAATTGTATGATAACTTTCTATTACTATCAGTTGCCATCCATCTACTTGCAAATCCTACTTCAGCTACTAGTATCCCCTTGTGTGACTATGCTCATAGTCTCTTAGTTCTTTTTGTTCAACACTGTTCACAGCTGTATGGATCAGATAAGGTGACATACAATATTCACTGTTTAGTTCATTTAGCTGAAGATGTGAAAGTTCATGGTAATCTTGACATGTTCTCTGCATTTCCATTTGAAAGTTTCCTTGGTCGACTAAAAAAAATGGTTAGGAAGCCAAACTTTGTGCTCCAGCAAGTGATCATGAGAATAGCAGAGAAGTCCGCATTACCAGCTGTAGTTCAAGACCACCCAGACCTGTTTGTTCAGGGTTTGAAAAAGCAGCACACTCGGGGCCCGCTCCCAACAGGAAACATGTATTTTCCATGTTCGCAATATGGGGAAGCACAGTTGAAAGTGTTTAATATTGCAGTAGAAATACCTAACAATTGTGTTAAAATTGATTCAGAGGTTGCTCTTGTGCAGAATATTATCCATTGTGAAACAGAGGTTTACATTGTGTACAAACTGTTTCTAGTACACAAGGCATTTTTCTCTTATCCATTAGATTCAAGAAAGCTAGATATTCATGTAGTAGAACATGTGAGTGGCATACTCCATGTCATTAATGTTAAATCAATCATGGGGAAATATGTCTTGCTGCCATTTGGAAGAGCCCACATTGCAATGCCTGTCATTCATACAGTTTGATTTATCCTAACGTTGCATTTTCTGATATACCTTTATCATTTGTATTTAATTTTCGTTGGTCTCCAGCATGTTTGTTGTTGTGGTCTTCGGAGAAAAACATGAAGAATTGGTTGAATTGGTAGCCTCGAATTGGCTCATTACCAATACAACCTTGTACTGGCCGCCATTCAAGTCGACAACAGCAATCGGCAGAGCTGTGCGAGACAGGCTGGAGCCCGATCCCGCACTTTGGCAAGCGTACGATGTACGAGTGCTATGTGCGTGTCGTGAGTGAACATTCTTTTTTCCTACACTTATTATGTATGGGTATATTTAACTATTTGTGTACGTTATTTTTGAGATAATGTCCCTAAATAAAATAATAACACGTCTGTAATTTGTATCGATATTATTTTTAATGCTGCACGGGCAGATAGTATTTCGGTTATACACCTGTAGTATACATTACATGCAAACATATTTTTCAAAGTTTTATCGTTTTGAAAGTTGAATCTACGCTAAAAGCAAGCTTTGGAAACCGTTTCAAGTCGACACATTTGTAATGTCAATGCCAACGCAGTCAATTTGTATTGTGAAACAAATATTGCGATGTCTATCGCATAGTGGCTTTGTGTATCATTACAACCTTAGTATGTATCTTTTTTCTGCATCTGGTTGTTGAGTAACCTATGCTACGTGTACCAAAGTGGGATGTTGGCCTGTGACTTGTCTTGTGATGTCTTTTCATATTTGGATAAATTATACTGTAGAAACCTATGAAGAAGGGCGAAGAAAAGCACGGAGAGCAGAAGTTACGTCCGACATCCAAACAGAGGACGAAGATGATTCTAAAAGGCCAGTTAGGTGAGTTATTGAATCAGCATCAGGGTAGAACTTTTTGGCAACAGGGCCAAGGGCTGATGGCATCAATACTAGGTACAACAGTATGATCCACCAATTTGTTCAATTTTTATTTCGCCAAATAGCGAAGTGTTTCACCTAGGGTGCAAATGATGAATGGCAGTGCTATCCTAGAATGTATGCTAGTTTTTACTAGACAGACGGACTAATTGATTGACACTCATTCCTTGACATTGGTCATTGTTCACTTAATATTTCTTGAGAATTGTCAAGGCAATATATTTCTTTAGCAACAGAAAAAGTTAACCTTAAACTCATTATAACTAAAGATCTGTATTTGCATGAAGCAACATGTTTGTCTGGAAAATAGTGCCTTGATATGTAATTATGTTAATAGTATTATGTTAGTAGTATTCAACAACAGATTTTATCTTTGTTCTAGAATCACATATAAACCAGCTCGTCTACAAGACGATAGTGATGAGGAGGAGGAGAAGGATGATGACTGTGACATGGCAGTCTCCAAGAACAGAGGCAGAAGTGGGAAGAAATGCCATCCAATTTTGCAGAGAGCACCAACACCACCACCTGTTCCTGGTATTTATCTTTCTGTCATTATAGGTGATTGTATTTTCAAAGAAATAATGCAGTGTGCAACAATAATATATTCCTATGTTTTTTTAGTCCTATATTTTTACTTCATAATTCCTATATTTCCTATAAATTTTACACTGAAAGTGGATGGGCACACTGCATACATATGTTGAAATGAATTTCATGATACATCATTTGAACAACTTCCATTTATGACATAGGTGTGTTGTTCAGCTGTATTCAGCTGCTTGTCATCTCCAGGCATGGTTCTGTAATTCTGACATGTTTGTTTATATCTTTGTAAATATACACCTTACAGTTGTTTTCAGAATTGACTGTGACTGAAGACAGCATTCTAAACGGGAGAAGCCAAGCTGCAACAAGGACACCACTCACCCCCAGAACACCACTCACCCCCAGAACACCACTTACCCCCAGAACACCAACCCAGAGGACACCAACTGGACAGTTCACAGGTAATTATTCAAGAAACTGCATCATTGTGGAAGTAAAAAAATAATGTGCTAATTTGGCTTGTATTGTGTTCACCTACATATTCTCCAAAAAATCATTATGGGATTTTTTATGTGCAAGATCATGTATAAGTAGAGCCCACTTTACAGTTTGGCACTAACTATGCAAATTAAAATAATACTTTCCAAATGCAGTGTCTCCTCTTGTGTGTATACTTTTCATGGTGTATGGTATTTTTCAAATGTACTGGAAGTTCCATTTTTTTTGTGCAGCTTTCGAGAGGGAGATGCTCTCAGCAGTGACAGCGATCCAAGTCACACTTGATGGTGTGGTGCGTGAGCAAGCCAGCCAGCGGAAGCTCCTCAACCTGCTTATGACAAGTTCTGCCAGTGCGGAAGTCAGTGTAGAGTTGCCTGATGATTTGACCTTTCCGCTGTCAAGTGTAGAAGATGTAGAGGAGCTGGAGGTCAAGCTGCTTGACAAGACCATCAAAAACCTCGTGGTGAGCATTTGTACAATCGTGTTTGTAGTTTAATCTTATTTCAATGCTGTTGAAATAAGATTTTTTTTATTGTTAATGCTATTCATGAAATACCTGTGTAGTGGTGGTAGGGGTGTTAATTTTTAATGGTGGAGGTAATGCTATTATCACTTAAATTTAATTAAATTAGGAGAAAAAAATCATCTGTAAAAAATTGCTTCCTGTCCCCCATACATTTCTTTCTGGAATAGCCCTTATATTGTCATCCAAATTATTGATATAACACATTAAGAATAGCATAGGTCGTAATATTGATGCTTGTGGTACCCACTCAAATTTTATTTCCGATTTGAAACCTCCCCATCTACCACTATTGTGTGTCTATTGTCAGTCAGCCATTTTTTTATTCAGTTGATTTTGTAACCGGTTTTCGTTGACATTTTGGAGTATGTTTATCTTTGCAGATGCACGACTTGGCCATTATTGGCGGCAGTACAATGAAGGAGAATGTGCAGCGAGTAATGACCCATGTGCTGGACCACGCTGTTGCCCTCCAGTACAACTGGGCTGGCAAAAGTGGCTGGAAGAGTCACACGGATGACGTCAAAAGGGCATTCGGCAGTCTACTGTTGAGCAGCGTGATTAAACGTATGTACCATTATAATTTTTTTTTACTTGCATACAGCACATAATAATTGGAAAAAAAGATTAACAGTTGTTAGGGATTAATTAATTAATATGACTGACTAATGTCTTGAAAAAAATAAAACTTCCATAGCGCATAAATCCTCGGGCATTAAGCACAGAAGTGCAACAAACTGAAATCGTTAAATATGATATCGTTAAAAAATATTGCGAACAGGGACATGCAAGAATCATCATAGTGAGGGAACGCCAAGGATTTAGGGTAGAAATGCAATTTTAAAAATATATGTCTTGAGGAAGGTAGCCAGAGTTTTATATGGCGTTAAAGTGATGGGGAGTTCATTCCATTTTTGTTTTATATACATTAATCCAAACCATGGTTGAAGCACAGTAGGCTAAACAAGTATAATGATGTTTATTTAAACATAACAGTTCTGCCAACCATAGTACATTACATAGCCATTAAAAAGTACCTGTATCAGATTGTATGTAGGGCCATTACAGCAAACCCTACATTTTCATGTGAAATCATGTTAATAACATTGAGTTGTTGATAATAAAAAGGTGGATTGGACAGCCATTGTAAAAAACACATACTTGTCATTTTGTAATTTCCCTTTAAATATTAATAAATAAAAAAATAATAATTGTTACAGATAATTAATTCTACAGGCTTATCTCTAAAAACCTGGAACTTTCAAATGGTGCATTAGTTACATCTCGATTGAATAAGAATAACTGTTACACAAATATAACACTGGTGTTTAGAGCAAACGTGTACATGTTTCAGGGGCCATTCTAAGAAACCCGCTTTTGGAAAAAGCCACAGACTCTGACGTACAGAAAGAGATGATGGTATGGCTAAGGAACTCTGGCGACAGGCACGGTGGGAGGAAGAGAAGAGCAGTGGCTTTGATGGAGGAGCAAGGGAGACAGCAGCAGGATCAATGAGTCTGCTTGAATTGTGACAATTTCAGAAATAAAGCTGCGTGCATTGTATGTCACATCGATCTTGGTGTTTGTTACTACCTCACTGCTATGTAGACCCAGTACTGGGCCACTAATGTTCCAGTCAGTAACGGCATGCTGTACTGGCCCAGTACTGTGCCAATGCCCTATTCCAGTATTGAACCACTACCATTCCAGTGTAGTACCAGTACGGGGCCAGTACAGCATACCGGTACTGGCCAAGTACTGTGCTAATGTACTATGCCAGTACTGGACCACTACCATTCCAGTATATTGCCAGTACTGGGCCAGTACAGCATGCCGGTATAGGCCCAGTACTGGGCCACTACCGTTCCAGTACTGGCCCAGTACAGTATGCCGGTACCGGCCCAATTCACAGCCTCTGTGCAGAACTGTACTGGACCAGTAATGTTTAACAGCGTTGGGCCAGTACTGCGGTAGTTACTGGGCCAGTACAGGCCCATTACAGTCATGTTTGCTGGGTAACAATCAAATTCCATAAAAAAATTGTACTTAATTTAAACACATTTGGAGATGACCAAGATGTTAGAATAGATATGGTTTATAACATGACTTTACATTACATTTTAAATAGTTATGACAATGTTAAGAATAATAATTGTTGCTGTGTCTCACCAAGCCATATTCAGGTCCAACGCCAATATGACCATTCTGTGGGGGAGTCATATCCACGGTTATGACACCAGATGTCTCCACGCATCCGCCACTCTCGTCCACTGCTATTACAAGCACGTGGTAGGTTTCACCTTGCACCAGTTTGAGACCACTTTGTATGACAGATGTATCTAGATTGACACTGGTCAGTGGGTGGACGTCAAACAGGTGGCTATAGTTGGTGTTCTGGACAATTGATCCATCAGCTTCACGCTGCAGCTGTGTGGACATATTTAATCCTCAATATTAATAATTATTATATGATATGTCATATCATTGTAAAGACATTACAACACACAGAATTGCAATGCACTTACAGTTTAGTAGATTGGAAAACCTCTTAAAAGGAACAACTTTAAATCCCCGTTCTACCCCGCCACATTGGTCACCCTCCCTGATACCCACGGACATAAGGAACATCGTTGTTATATTCCATATAACGTGAGTCCCCTGTATGTTCTTTGTAAACTGTCAGCACTGAGTGCATTATATAAACTTGTATACTTTTTGTATTAATAAAGCTCAGCTGGTTTGCCTTATTTAAACATTGAGCAAAGCAAAATTTCTGCGTTGTGTACTATATTCTCCATCACTGTAGATGTCACCTTCAGTGGTCAGGTAATGAAACAGTCATAGTTTACTTACTCGTGCAAGCAGCTGGCAACAGGCCCCTACATAGTCTGTGTGGCTCTGTGTTATTGCTTACAGAATGCTGGTCTTTTTTTAACACAACAATCATCTGAAAAAGATAATTATTTTATAATCTGCCTGGAATATGTATCTGGATATTGTGAATATGTATAGTAAAAAACATACAAGTGAACCACACGTCAGGGACGTCAACGCTGCATCTACTGTGCCCATTCCCATTGGTAGAACTTGACAGGAAGCAAGAACTTGAAACCACTCCATGAAAATGACAGCTCAGTGGCAGATGAAGAATACCTGGAAACAAACATACAGTTTACACTGTCGTGATCATTGTGCTGAATGTGAAAAAAGATTCCAGACTCTCAGGTACATTGACACACTAGATGCTCACTTGGAACTCTCAATAACAATAACTAGGAAACGTATGTTTTTGTATGTTATTCATAGTTTCTCAGCGTCCACCTTCCTAAAATTTACTGACTACTTTTTCGGGTTGTTGAAACTACAGCATGACAGATTTACACTGATTTTCACCAACGTTAAATTCTGGACACCCACCACCCTGCGGCAAAACAAAGTAGAGGCAGATTAGGCAGTAGGGTTGTTATGAATACATTAACATCAAAACTATTTAATTTATGTTAACATCGTTAACCATATCAACCAATTATAACATCTTGTGGTCTGGCAATGGCAAAACTAATTCTTTGGGTCTTTGTTCTCAGAATGAATCAGAGACTTACTTGGGGAGCTCCAGTGTTCCAGTTGAGACGACACTGCTGCCATACCCGACTTTGATGCCATTAGAGGTCACTTCAACCATTGTTGATAAGACACTGTATGCTCTCACAGTGGTGTAGTAGGTCACTGACTGTGCCACCAGCTCCAAGTCTGTGAATGTCCATGTCACATTAAGACCAACATTTGTGAAGGGAAGGATGTCGGTTTTGGAGATGGATATCTGGGGTTGGTGCCAACTGCCACCTCATAGTGGTCAATCTTTACCTGGTCACCAATCGTTCCTTCAACTCTGCCTCCTTCTGCAACAAGGCACCAGCATGCATGAATGCTTGTCTTCTTTTAAATATTTCTCTAACAATACAAAGTAGAACATATATATATATATATATATATATATATATATATATATATATATATATGCTACTTCTGAAATCTCTGCATTGGCATCCTGTCCGATATCGTATTACTTTTGAGATCTGTACTATTAACTATCATTTGTATCAGGCACTTTCATCTAAGCAACTGACATATTTATATTCATTGCTCACTCCTGCAAGAAACACTAGATAGCTTCAATCATCTGGTTATGATCTACTTTTTGTTCCAAACTAACATTAGAATTATGTTCCCAGAGTTGAAACTAATATTGGAATTAGTTACTTCTCAGTTGCTGCATCAACTCTTTGGAATTCACTCTTGGTCAGTAGGAAACAATGAAATTTTTTTGTCATTTGAAGACATCTTTTTAACCATGCTTTTTCTCCTAATTAGTCCACTAGCGTATTCATCCATCTGTTGACATTGTATACCAATTTCGAGACAGCCTAACCCTTTCGTTTTGATGACCCCCTGAGTTCAGGTTTCAGAAGTTTTCGTACTATTATTATAACTGATGTAATATACAATACATACCGCTGACCACTGTACCAGTGTCGCCATCTTTTGGCTGACCAAATCCATCCCAGTTGGCAGAGAGACTGGTGAGAGACAGTTGATAGTTGAGGTCCACCCCAGCGATGTCACCATCAAGCACACTGCCAGGCAACAGTGGCTCTAGTTTCACTGTGATGCCATTAGAGTGGATGGTGTGAACGTAGCCAAGTTTGTTGGTGGCTCGAACAATCACAAAGTATGACTCCCCGTCTTTCAGTCGTAGCTCATGCAGGAATCTGCAGTTGCACCTACAGGGACAATGTAAGGACAAGAAATAAATAAAAGTATATTTTTATTTATAAATACAGTTGTTGGACATTCTCATTGAATGTAATGTATCAGATATGAACAGGTTTACAAATCATCAGCCATTGCGATATCACAAGAAATGTTATAATTTTAGCAAACCTAACGATGGAATATAGCAACAGGAAAATCACTAGTGATGTTCATAGCGTAATATAAAATATTAATAGAAATATGAGGTAACAAACTGTTTCATTGGTTCTTGTCTGACAATGTAAGATTATTTGCCAAGGATACACTGAAACCCAACAAAGGGGCTTCAGATTAAATTTCCAATGTATTAAAGTTGAACTATATATTTTTTATAAATTTAAAATATATACCAAACTTCTAATCAAGCAGAATACTTTGAAGTTGTGTAGACAAAACGTTATGAAAATAGGGACAACATATTTATGATATAACAATTATGAAGTGTTAAACTAATGGTGAAATGTTCTGACATCTCTCCCCACGTACCTGCTGGTAGTTCTGTCATGTTGATGAGAACTGCCGTCAAACTTGTGAATGGCCCACTCAAACTTCTCTATGGGACACGGATCTCCACTAAAGTCCCAATGGGCTGACAGACCATCGTTGTGACCCTGGAGGTCCCTGTAACCAAGTAGTTATAGATACAGTTGCTGTAAATTATTATATTCCTATAATTTTAATGTCTAAAGTTATACCAACATACTACTTGTTTTGTTCATTATACAGAATATCTCGTTTTTCCACTTTGCAATGAAAGTACTGTGTTTGACACATTGTCCTGCAGCAACTACTTAAATGCATTTCTGAGACAATTCTCTTATTAGTGTCATCTTTTTCTTTTTTAGGTGTTTTCTCTGTTGACATTGGCCTTGGTGACCTTCCATGCAACTCTGTCCTTGGTTGCTATGACCAGTTGACTGTCACTCACTGGTCATAGCAACCACTGCTAGTTGACTGTCGCTTTGTGGCCCTAAATGTTTCCTTCAATGATGATTCTTTTCAAAAAGACTATCATGATAGGTCCTAGAAATTGCAATTGTCTTCCCCCGTCATTGTAAAAAAAATTAACTCTCCTGTTGTGATGGGTTATGTCTATGTTCTGAGGAACCCTATTTATCTTGCTGCTAGTCTATCTGGCTTTCATTTATTTATAGTCCAGGTTTCACTTCCGTAAAACAAAGCATGTGAAGAGTCTTATTCTGATTTGTATATTATATATTTATATTTTGCTATTCTTCAGGAGGTTTGACTTGTCCTGAAATGCTCTCTTTGCCATTGCAATTAACAGTAATCTAGAAGGATTGTGTCACTTACAAGTCTTTGTTTGTGTCACTGCCATCATACACGTAGGAGACTCCATGTGGTTCAAGGCCAGCACTGATGCGACTTACGTAAACGCCATTGGAGGTCGCGGTGCTGTGAAGTCCTGCTGCATTGTACCCCTTCACAGTGGCAAACACCCTGCGTTGACGTGACGGGTCAAGGTCATGTATGACGGTGGACAACGCCCCCAGAGAGACGTCCTCAAATGGGTGCATCTGAGTTCCACCAGGTGTCGATCCTAGAGCAACTTGGTATCTGTCAAAGGTGAATAAATCATGCAACTAAGTGGCTTAAATACAATCTATTTGTTGTGATTCATAGAGAGATAATAAAGGATGTTGCAGGCAAAGATATACCTGAGTAAAAGTGGATATTTTATCAAGGAGCTCTTCATAGTAGTAGTATTTAGTGTTACATAAATTAATAACTGCCAAATAACACATGATGTCTCAAACAAATTGTACGCTCAAACAGACCATATTAAACCATATATAACCTACACAATTCTTTAAAAATCTAAATCTAAACACAAACAATTAGCTTTGGAGAAAGGTGTTCTACTTATTTGTTATTATTATACACATACATAACACAACTGAATATCTGACTTAACAGCGAGTGGATGACATAGTTTTACATAAATGTGTGAGCATATGTCAACATCACCACAAAGAGTGGATGACATGGTGTTACATATATATGTGTGAGCATATGTCAACATCACCACAAAGAGTGGAAGACATGGTATTACATGTATGTGTATATGTGAACATCACCACAAAGAGTGGATGACATGGTATTACATGTATGTGTGAGCATATGTGAACATCATCACAAAGAGTGGATGACATGGTATTACATGTATGTGTGAGCATATGTCAACATCACCACAAAGAGTGGATGACATGGTGTTACATGTATGTGTGAGCATATGTCAACATCACCACAAAGAGTGGATAACATGGTGTTAAATGTATGAGTGAGCATATGTCAACATCACCACAAAGAGTGGATGACATGGTGTTACATGTATGTTTGACCATTTGTCAACATCACCACAAAGAGTGGATGACATGGTGTTACATATATATATATATATGTGAGCATATGTCACAGGGTTGGCTTTCTTCCGGGAAGAAAGGTATTTCTTCCCTTCCGTGGGAAGAAACATGGGAAAAAAGGGAAGAAACACCTTTCTTCCCGGAAGAAATGGAAGAAACTAGTAAGAAACTGGGAATAAAGGTGTGTTATTCTTTATTGCATCACTGTCAGCAACTATAATATAGTTTAATACAATAAACACACAACCCCTGACAGTGTTCATACTTCAAAGTATAACATTTACAGAAGTTAAGAGAATAATATTTACATTAA
>BSQZ01000020.1:2576244-2613744 GCA_033239005.1 Lamellibrachia satsuma | reverse complement strand
ACACACACACACACACACACACACACACACACACACACACACACACACACACACACACACACACACACACACACACACACACACACACACACACACACACACACACACACACACACACACACACACACACACACACACACACACACACACACACACACACACACACACACACACACACACACACACACACACACACACACACACACACACACACACACACACACACACACACACACACACACACACACACACACACACACACACACACACACACACACACACACACACACACACACACACACACACACACACACACACACACACACACACACACACACACACACACACACACACACACACACACACACACACACACACACACACACACACACACACACACACACACACACACACACACACACACACACACACACACACACACACACGTTTATGGTGCCAACCGAGGACACCGGAGTAGATCCCGCCAACCGGGGACTTTGTTAATAACAGACCGACATAGTTATTGGGTTATCATATGTAAGCATTCATGTTAGTGATATGAAAAACAGTGTATTTTTTTAATAAATCATAATTTTTAATCACCGGACTCTGTACATTCAGAACGAGGACGCACACCATACACACAGTCTGTGTTGGTTACTATCCATATGCGGACTTGTGTATATATAGATTGATGCACGGCACACTGTGCACTAAATATATGTTATGCAGGAATTAGTTGTATGAGACAGTGTATTTATAATTGCGTCAATTGTTTGAATATTCAGTCCAGTAGCTTTTTCGGGGAAATGGTGAAGACGTTGCTTAAATTAGATCGATAACAGGGTTTGAGCCATGCAGGACGCGATTTCGCGATACACTTGCGTTTACTTTTGTTGCGTAACACTGAAGACTGAGCAACACCTGTGTCCTGTGATTTTCTTCAATGCCGTAAACAGTGGAGTGGTTCTGATACTGGCGAGACAAGTTTATAGAAATCGTGTATAGCGCCGTTTTTCTTTCGTATGCGAGTATTTATAATGCGACGCCTACTTGATATTGCGTCATCATCTTATGAATAATAAAGTCTGACACGTGACTGACGTTACATTCAGTTGTTGTCGGCATGTAAATATGAACTCGGGGAGAGGGGATACTTAATTTCAATCCCACAATGCACAATTTCAGTGACACTCCCTATACTAAAATGGCGTCAGTCAGACGAAGTTTAGACTCGGAAGTTCGTTGGTAGTGTACAGTATTCTTGAGTCGAAATGACAAACTGGTAAAGTTTTGGCTTTATGTTGTGAACCAGCCATTCCCAACCTGGAGTACGCGTAGCCCCGGATAAGCGAGAGGTTTTCCGGGGGTACGCAGAGAGTTGGCTGAAACTAAGGTCAAGTAGGGCCTACAATAATTTGGCCACCTTTTGTGGACCATGATTAACGGTATGTATTAAAAACAAGATGCGCCAACCAGTTAGTTGTTATGACTACGAAATGTAGGCGTAAAGACGTAAAGGCTGTGTAGTTTAGCATGTGTGCAAACCAGCAGCAATCAAGAGGTATGGGTATTCCCGATTTATATGAACTCTTTGTATGAACCTGTCATACATATTGCCAGTTGAGAGAAATATATTGTACAGGATCACATTGTGTCAATACAATTGCACGTATAGGCTATCAACATTTGCGTGATTGCTCACGAGGAATAATTTCTGTTTTTGCCTTATATTTAAGAAGTTATTCTAAGCTAAGAGGAAGACATGCTACTCTTTAGTATATAGCGAACTTACCTTTATTTTAACATGCAATGACAAACTTACAGTGGCTGTGAAAGAGCAAATTCGTTTGATCCTACGCAGATTTCGGACAAAACCTAGCGGAGTTTTCTTATGTAGGTATATTTTGTAGCCTGATAAATGTTGACACTCAGTCGGAGTAGGAATGCATGGTATACCATGATATTACATGGTATTGCATGTAATACAGTGGTATACCATGACATTACGTGGTAAACTGTGGTAGACCACGTTTTTTTATATGTTGTGTATTGTAATTGCATGGTATACCATGGTTTACCTTTTATAAAACAATATGGTATTTTAACATGGAATACGATGGCATATTTTCATAAGGGCGGTAAAGCAATGAAAATGCTGTACGGATTTATACACACATTTAAGATAAAATGCCGACTTCAACCAAACAAATGTGACAGGTCTGTTTTAATCGCCGGACGAGAGAGTGGAATGTGATATCGAACTGTCGTCGGTCAGGCACGTGAGTATAACAAGCGCTTTGCCGGAACGCGCACGCATATCAGATTACAAATGCAACCGAGTTACTCCATGGGGGTTGGTGTAACACTTAGGAGGGCGTTAGGCGTGCCATTAAATGCGTAATTTGCTAAGACAATCTTCTTATCGTAAGGATCACAGGAAGTATAAGGAAACATTATTAGCCGCAATTTAAAAAAAAAATTTCAGATGTGTGTTAAAATTGGTTCCCTGAATATGGCGCAGTTGAGTTATATATTTGCCTTTGTTAACCGTATTAATGCACACGTTCAGTGTCAATGTCACTGGCAGTATTGTAACATACATTGTCACTGTAGGAGAATATGTTGATAGCAAAATATACCATCAAATGAGAGTAAAACTTCAAGAGATTCGAAATTGAATTAATTGATTATCACATAGGTAATCATATAAACTAAATCGAAAAACCTCAAGTTAAACACCGCCCAAATTCAAATAATATATCCCTACCCACATGTTACTCAACAGCCTTATTGCACGACCACGTGTCAACCACCCAAACCCTACTCCTTACATGCTTCCCAAATTGCTAAACAAGCAAAAGAACAAACAAGCAAGAATTCGAAAAGCACTGCAAGTTGCTTAGGTATATAAAGATTCAGCATGGAGAAGAGGAAGTGGGTATTTCACTCGTATGGAAAAAGGAACTATTTCCAATTGTGTTGGTGTCTAATTTGGAGAAACTGGTTGGTATGCTTTCGCGAACATCTAGTAATGTGTATGGTGTATTAATATATCTACATATCTATCAAGGTGTGTCCTTTCTTATATAATATGCAGAATCTTCTGACTGTTCTTGTTTGGGGGGGTTTTCCCATCCAATGTCTGTAAGGAGTAACTAACTATTACTAATTAACTGATTATTTTGTGTAATTGCATGCATGCAAACATTTGTAAACGCAAAAGTAGCAGATAATATGTGACAACGCCGCGCGGTGGAGGGTTCGGGAGGTGGTTTCCCCTCCAACATGCGGATTTGTTGTGTTCTGTTGCCCTAAGACTCTAGACGTCTTTAAGTCTTTATTTATTTTCCACGTAACCGCAGCCTGGAGTATCATAGCAATGTGGCATGCATCCCAACCTTTTGAACATTGCATCCGGGAGATTTCCAGGATTAGGGTAGAGCGCCAAATTTATCAAACATAAGTTTCCTCTGAAATTTCACGATTTTTACTTTAGTAAATGCCATTCATAATACAAACCTGAAGCAATATAAACAGATGAAAGGGCGGTTTATCTCACATTCATGAGTCTGTTCCAACTGGCGAACTGTTCTGCATAGCGAAGGTATGCGCTCTGCCGTTGTAATTATTATAATAATTATTACTGTTATTAATGTAGTGCTGAGCGGGAGCCCTGGTGACATTTCAGGAAGATTTACAGTGTTGGACGGGAGGCGGGAGGTAGAGGGTGATTTTCGGTTGACTCCCGGTCAGTAGAGTTGCGATGTTTGATGTGGCATTGCGGCTTCAAAGGGTATTCAAATAGCGTTAGTAAAAGAATGGTGTAGATTGCATTAAAACATACTAGTTCTCCAAGTGGCCGATAAATGAATGGAACAGTCCCGAACAGATTATCAACTAATTGTGTTAATGCCATCAGTATGAGTATGTTTGAATATAAAATTGACAAACATTTTATAAGGGCGGGCTACACTTAAATTACGGGAATCCGGCGATGTTTATTTCACCCTCCGCGCCGCCGACAGGCCAGGGAGCAATAGGGGTATTCTATCAGACAGGCTCGACGAACACTAGTCTGGAAGCTCGCACAACCCCACCGGCACAGCACAACATCGAGGACCCTAGAGATACAGGGACAAGCACTCCCGAACCCCCGATGGTGCAAACCGAAAACAATGACGCCAGGAACACCAACGGGCATCAAGTTTCGTAAGAAAAACATCATGATTTTACAAATCAAGAACGGAAATTTAATAATTTTTTTAACATTCAATATATATATATATATATATATATATGATTGTTAAAAAAAAAAAAATATATATATATATAAATCTATATATATATATTGAATGTATTGAATGCTTTTTTTGAAGGGAAGGAGGCAAGGGTCTCAGTCTATATATATATATATATATATATATATATATATATATATATATATATATATATATATATATATATATTTATATAGACTGAGACCCTTGCCTCCTTCCCTTCAGAAAGAAAGCGGAAGGTTGAGACCCTTGCCTCTTTCCCCTCAGAAAGTGGGAGGTTAAGACCCTTGCCTCCCTCCCCTCAGAGGAGAGTGGGAGGTAGAGACCCTTGACTCCCTCCGCCCAGGGGAAAGTGGAAGATTGAGACCCTTGCCTCCTTCCCTTCAGAGGAAAGTAGAAGGTAGATACCCTTGCCTCCCTCCGCTCAGAGGAAAGTGGAAGATTGAGACCCCTGCCTCCCTCCCTCAGAGGAGAGTGGTAGGTTGAGACCCTTGCCTCCTTCCCCTCAGGGGAAAGTGGGAAGTTGAGAACATTGCCTCCCTCCCGTCAGAGGAGAGTGGGAGGTTGATACCCTTGCCTCCCTCCGCTCAGAGGGAAGTGGAAGATTGAGACCCTTGCCTCCTTCCCCTCAGGGGAGAGTGGAAGGTTGAGATCCTTGCCTGCTTCCCCTCAAATAAGCTTAGTATTCTTGTACATTTAAATACTCCCATCAGCATCAAATCCCTAGAATCTATCAACTAGCCTGGTTAATTTTATTGCACCTTCCAGTGACCAGCCGACGGTATTCAGCCTACATCGCACACCAGGGATGCCATTAGCAGCCAGATAAGATCTGACAACACTTGATTCTCGCCTTAATTGACTGCATTTCACGTAGTTCACAGTTCTTGCTCCGTCGTAAATGTGTCGTTGCAGTACCAGAGTCGCTCCTGATAAAAATTACGGACGTGGGTTATAAATTCACACATTTTGTATTAATTCGTCGTGCACTGAATGTCCTTGTTACTTGATTTTTCTCCCGATCCAGAAAGATGCAGTGCAGATGCAACTGCATCGGTCAGATCCAAAAGGCATCGGTCATATGCAGCTGCATCGTGACGTGTCGCTTTGTGTATAATTCTTAGATAGAAGATTATGAGACGTGAGTGTCGCGCATTCTTCCTTGTCGTGTAACACTGAAATGGTGATGCTGGTTCGGACCAGAATTTATTTATAAATTCATACATTTTGTATTAATTCGTAGTACATTGAATTTCCTTATATGTTATTATCTTATCAATAAACTAAAAAGATAAAACTGCAGTTCAGATGCAAATGCATCGGCCAGATCTAAAAGGAATCGGTCAGATACAACTTCTTCGGGACGTGCGTCAAAGCGAATGTTTGAAGACAGATTTTTGCCGACTCGAGAGTCACACACAAAACCAGGCTCTGAACGGCTAACCGTGGTCTACATCAAATAGGCTGTAGGATCTCAGCTACCAGGCATGTATTCTGGCCAATGTCCTCGGTTGACACATTTTACGTTTGCGTATATATGAAAGCACAGTGTAATAAGAAATATTGAATCTATCAAATCTGAGGCAAAAATTTTGCACTGTGCTGCACCGTCGAAGATGTTAATTTGTAACGAAACAATAAATAATGTATTAAACAAATGATACGTACATAATAGAACTTTCAGTACACAATTTATACATACATTAATATTGTTTTATTAATGGCAAACATACGTTGATACTGAGAACATGCGAAAAGCTTCGAGTCTAAACAATGCGTACGGGACGCCATCTTAGTATTTGGCATGTGGGATTTTATGTGAAGTACTGCCTCTCTCCGAAATCATATCTGCATACCGACGCCAACCGAAAATTACGTCGGTGACGTGAATATATTATTTTGTAGAAGATGTTTGCTGATACTTCATTCATAAGACGAATACGTAATACAAAAAAGCGTCGAATAACGGCGCTGTATCCAAGATTCGTAAATGTGTCATGGCTGTATCAGGATCGCGCCTGATAAAAATTACCGGAAGTGGGTTATAAATTCACACATTTTGTAACAATTCGTATAGTACACTGACTTTCCTTATATGTTACTTGTCTTGTCGGATAAACTATTCAGATACAACTGTAGTTCAGTTACATCGTACAACTGCAGTTCAGATACAACTGCAGTTCAGAAACAACTGCAGTTCAGATGCAACTGCATCGGTCAGATCTACAGGAATCGGTCAGATGCAATTGCATTGTGACGCGTGTCAAAGCTAGTGTTTGAAGAGAGATTTTGCCGACTAGAGAGTCATATATATATACCTACACATTTCACACAAAACCAGGCTCTGAACGGCTAACCGTGGTCTACATCAAATAGGTCGTAGGACCTCGGTTAACGGGTGTGTATTCTGGCCAATGTCCTCGGTTGACACGTTTTGCGTATGTATGAAAGCACAGTGTTATAAGAAATATTGAATCTGTCAGATGTGAGGCATATATTTTGCCCTGTGGTGCACTGTTGAAGATATTAATATGTAATGAATTAATAAATAACGTATTAAACGTTTATTAAACAAATGATACGTACATATTGGAATTTCAGTACAAAATTTATACATACATTAAAATGGTTATGTTAATGACAAAAATACATTGATACTAAGAACTTGCCAAAAGCTTCGAGTCTAAACAATGCGTAGCGAGTGCCACCTTTGTATTTAGCATGTCAATGAAGCACCTTGTGGGATTTCATGTTAAGTATTGCCTCTCTCCGAATTCATATCTGCATACCTATGCCAGCCGAAAATTACGTCCGTGAGGTGAATATAGTATTTTGTGGAATATCTTTGCTGACACTTCATTCACAAGACGAATACCTAATACCAAAAAGCGTCGCTATCCAAGATGCGTAAATATGACATGGCAGTATCAGAGTCGCTCCTGATAAAAATGATAGGATTTGGGCTATAAATTCAAATATTTTGTATTAATACTTAGTACACCGAATTTCCTTAGATGTTACTTTTCTTGTCGAATTAGTTATTCAGATACAACTACAGTGCAGATGCAACTATATCGGTCAGATCTAAAAGGAATCGGTCAGGTTCAACTGCATCGAGACGTGCGTCAAAGCAAGTGTTTGAAGAGAGATTTTGCCGACTCGAGAGTCATATATATCTAAACAGTTCACACAAAACCAGGCTCTGAACGGATAACCGTGGTCTACATCAAATAGGCGGTAGGACCTCGGTTAGCAGGTGTGTATTCTGGCCAATGTCCTCGGTTGACACGTTTTACGTTTTGCGTATGTATGAAAGCACAGTGTAACAAGAAATATAGAATCTGTCAGATGTGAGGCATATATTTTGCCATGTGCTGCTTCGTTGTAGATGTTAATTTGTAATTTGATAAATATTGTTTTAAAATATTGATATTAAGAACATGCCAAAAGCTTCGAGTCCAAACAATGCGTAGCGGATGCCATCTTAATATCGGGCATGTCAATGAAGTATCTTGTGGGATTTCATGTTAACTACTGTCTCTCTCCGAATTCATATTTACATACCGACGCCAGCCGAATATTACGTCGGTGACGTGAATATAGTATTTTGTGGAAGATCTTAAGTACGTAATACCAAAAGCGTCGAATAACTATCTGATATAGTGCTATCTGAAATTCGTAAATTTGTCATGGCAGTATCAGAAACAAATTACGGGACGTGGGTGTCGCGCACACAGTGAAATGTCGACGTTGCCGAGCAACGCTTCGGACCAGAATATTCACCGTAGAACCGAGGACGCGCGTCAAAGCGAGTGTGTGAAGACAGATTTCGCCGACTCTAGAGTTATACACACAGTTCACACAAAAACAGGCTCTGAACGGCTAACCGAGGTCTACATCAAATTAACACAGGAAACCACTAGTAGGCGTTTAAAAACGTGCCTGGACTAGGATTTAATACTATTTCCAACCGAGGACGTCCTCGGTTGGCGGTAGACCTCGGTTAGAAGGTGTGTATTCTGGCCAATGTCCTCGGTTTACACCTTACACAAACACACACACACACACACACACACACACACACACACACACACACACACACACACACACACACACACACACACACACACACACACACACACACACACACACACACACACACACACACACACACACACACACACACACACACACACACACACACACACACACACACACACACACACACACACACACACACACACACACACACACACACACACACACACACACACACACACACACACACACACACACACACACACACACACACACACACACACACACACACACACACACACACACACACACACACACACACACACACACACACACACACACACACACACACACACACACACACACACACACACACACACACACACACACACACACACACACACACACACACACACACACACACACACACACACACACACACACACACACACACACACACACACACACACACACACACACACACACACACACACACACACACACACACACACACACACACACACACACACACACACACACACACACACACACACACACACACACACACACACACACACACACACACACACACACACACACACACACACACACACACACACACACACACACACACACACACACACACACACACACACACACACACACACACACACACACACACACACACACACACACACACACACACACACACACACACACACACACACACACACACACACACACACACACACACACACACACACACACACACACACACACACACACACACACACACACACACACACACACACACACACACACACACACACACACACACACACACACACACACACACACACACACACACACACACACACACACACAACAAACAACTTAACATTTTACAACTGAATGTAGGACAGACAATAGTTGCATTTATAGCTAAGGCAACACGAGACAACTCACCTCTATGTGTGTCACTTTGTTGATCAAGGACCAACTCATTTGTTGAGGTGTTGTAGACATCAGGCAGTTCCACCACCACTCGGCCCTAGAACATAAACATAAGTGTGCCAAAGATCCTACTGAAATAACTATAAAATAATACTCAGTGTCACAAAAATTGGCATTAAAACTAACAAAAGGTAGCCCTTACATACTCTTCCATTTTAGACAATCAATAATTATGACCAGATTCCAGTTTTGGATGGTATTGTATGATTTAGGTGCTAGATTTGGTAATCAAATGGAATTTACTATTAACCTATGGAAAATGAAATGATCATACATGATAGGTGTTTGAGCTGAAAGTCAACAAACCTGTGGTGGCGTATCATCAACTACCATTGGTTTTGAATAAGCAGTCGTCGCCAAACCAACTTTGTTGATAGCAGTCACTGTCACATAATATGTTGTCTTGTGCTTCAGGCCACCATTCTTCATGCCTACGTGAAGCAACACAATGCATCATCTCACTGAGAACTGCCTGATTTGTCATGATGATATATTTATAACACTGCCTTCACTCTGACCCCTCTCCTCTCTTTTCTCTCTCTGACCCTTCTCTCTCTTTCCCTCCCTCCCTCCCTCGCTCTCTGACCCCCTGTCCTCACTCTTCTCTCTCTGACCCCTCCTTCCGTCCCTCACTCCCTCTCTCTCTGACCCCTCTCCTCTCTTTGACCCATCTCCTCTCTTTCTGACCCCCTGTCCTCTCTCTCTGACCCCTCCCTCCCCCTCTCTCCCTCCCTCCTCTCTCCTCTCACACCTGTCTCCCATCTTTCCCTCATTCCTCTCCCCCTCTCTCTCTCTCTTACTCCTGTCCTCTTTCTCCTCTCTCTGACCCCTCTCTCTCTCTCTGACCCTTCTCTCTCTGACCCCTCTCCTCTCTCATTTCTTTACATTTATGCTTAATAGCCCTCATAGGCATATACAACAGTTCATGGTTGGTCATGTTATATTTGGACATAATGTGTCTTACATTCTGGCCCATAGTTGACCTATAAGCAAATGTTATTGTATTTGCAATATAATTAACAACCATGTTATCTGACAAGGCTCTTCACTTTACTTTCCCATAACCCGTAAGGATCGTTGGGGCACCATTGATGACTTTCTAACCAGCTCTCTCCACGTTTCACTGTTCTCGACAGCCCTCTGGGAGTCAGCAAGCTCCATTCCTGTCCACTCTTTGATGTGGTCTTCCCACCTCTTCTTCTGCCTACCACCTCGTCTCCCCCCTCTTACGGTACCTTGCAAGATAGTCTTTGCAAGGCCAGATGATCATGATACATGACCGTACCACTTCAGTTTACGCTTCTTAACTGTTGTAAGAAGGTCGTCATACGGTCCGATGGCTTGTTTGATCTTGTTGCGGACAGCTTCGTTAGTAACATGGTCTTTGTATGATATGCGCAAGATCTTCCGAAAGCATCTCATTTCCATGGCTTATATCCTCTTCTGTAGATCTGCTGAGAGGGTCTATGTTTAACAAGCGTACAGAAAGATGGACATGACAAGGGAGCGCATCAGCCTTATTTTCGAACTGACCGTGATGTTTCTGTCGTTCCATAAGGGTTTTATCCTTGTTAGTGCTGCTGTTGTCTGTGCAATCCTGGCAAGTATCTCCAGTTTGGAACCCTCATCTGTGATAATTGATCCCAAGTACCTGAAGCTTGTTACTGTCTCAAGTCTCTGTCCATTAACTTTGACCTCTGTGCTGATGCCTTGTGTGTTGTTCGTCATCAGTTTGGTCTTTTCGGCACTGATCTCCATGCCGTATGATGAAGATGTTTTCTCAAGGCGCTCCACTAAATTGACTAGTTCTTGTTCATCTCCTGCTAGGCCGTCGATGTCGTCAGCAAAACGAACGTTGGTGATTGTCCTGCCTCCAATGCTGACAGTGCCTTTATGGTTTTCTAAAGCATCAGTCATGATCCGTTCCAGAAAAATGTTGAAGAGCATTGGTGATAGTTGGCATCCTTGTCGAACTCCGACTGTTGTTCGAAACCAGTCTCCTATGCTGCTGTTGAAGGTTACTGCACTGGTGGCATTGTCATATAGGTGTTCAATGGTTCGGACAAGCTTGGAGCCAATGTTGTACTTCTTCATGGTTGCCCATAGGGCCGCATGCCATACCTTATCAAAGGCCTTCTTGAAATCTATAAAGACATGATACAGGCTTTGCTGATGTTGAAGGTGTTTCTCACAAAGGATTCTAAGGTTGAAGATCTGTTCACTGGTGCTCCGTCCTGCTCGAAAACCCGCTTGTTCTTCAGCGATAATCTCTTCTGCCTGGGGTTTGAGTCTGTTGAGTAGTATCTTCAACATGACTTTGCTCGGGTGGCTGATGAGGCTGATTGTTCTGTAGTTTTGGCACATCTGTAGGTTGCCTTTCTTGGGAAGTGTGATGATCCATGTGAGTCCATGGGGTGGGCCATTCTCCTGTCTGCCAGATCTTGCTGCAGATTGTTGTAAGTGTGGTAATCAAGGCTTCTCCCCCAGCTTGAACCAGTTCTGCTGGTATGTTATCAATTCCAGCTGACTTTCCTTTTTTCAGAGACTTTACTGCAGCCTCCACTTCCTCACGAAGAATGGGGTAGTCGTCCTCTTCAGTAGTCTGGGGACAGTTTAGTACTACTGGGTCTCCGTTGGTGTTGTGGCTGTACAATTCTGAGCAGTATTCTGTCCATTGATTGAGGATCTGCTGTTCTTCTGTCAGGCATTTCCCTGATTTGTCTTGGATAGTAGTAGTTATCCCTTTCTTCACTGATGTCAGGTCTTTCACTATTTGATAAGCCTTCTTTCTGTTGTTCTTGCTCAAGCTGTCTTAAATTTCACAGCATTGTTCTGCTATCCAGTTATCTTTTGCTCTTCTCATATCTTGTTTGATCTTCTTGTTGATTTCTCTGTATTTAGCTGCACCTTCAGGATCACATTTTCTCCTTTTCAGTTCCCTTCTTTTGTCACAAAGATCTAGGATGTCTGCTGTGACCCATGGTTTCTTTGTCCGACGGTGTTTTCCAAGGATCTCGCGGGCTGTGTCGGTCACTATTTTGTTGAAGGTGTTGGTCAGCAAGTTCACATCGGTATATTTGTCATCCAGTATGATAAGTGGTGCAAATTTCCCGCCTATCATTGCTTTGAATGCTTCTGCTACATCAGGATCCTTAAGTTTCTCGATGTCCAATTTGATTCTTGTTGGCTTTGGTTTGCTGATCCTCTTCAGGCGAATGTGGAAGGTTGTCATCAGCAAGTCGTGATCACTTCCGATATCTGCTCCTGGAAAGCTTCGTGTCCTGGCAATGTTTACTCCTGTGTGAAAGCGCCGTTTCACCAAGATGTAGTCGATCTGATTGTGATGTTTTTCATCTGGGCTGTGCCAGGTCCATCTTCTAGATGTTTTGTGTGGGCCAAATGTGTTAGCCAGCATCAGCTCATTGTACATTGCAAATTCGAGGAGCCTGTGACCTCTCTCATTTGTTTCCGCGTTGCAGAAAGGTCCGTAAGTGTCTTGCCAGTTGTTCTGCGCATCCTTTCCCACTTTTGCATTCCAGTCTCCTAGTACAATAAGATTGTCTTTCTTTGGCATTTCCTCTATGACTTCTTGCAGCTGGCCATAGAAATCTTCCACCTCACTGTCGTCATAATCAGACGTTGGGGCATAAACTTGTACGACTGTCATGTTGAAGGGAGTTGCCTTCAGGCGGATGGTGATGAGCCTGCTGGAGATAGGGCGACAACCCATGACAGTGTTCACAATGTCTTTGTGAACAAGAAACCCAACGCCTTGTTCGTGTTTGTCCTTCTTGCCACTGAAGTAGACCTTGTGTCCTTCTTCGGTTGATGTTTCACCAAAGCTTTTCCATCGCATCTCGGCGAGTCCAAGCAGATTCCACCTGTATCTCTCCATCTCATGTGTGAGTTCTTTCAGTTTTCCTGCAGCTCTCAATGTCCTGACGTTCCATGTGCCGATGGTGATGTCGTTTCTTCCACATATCTTTTTGGTAGGGGCACCAGTAGCATACTTAACACCCCCGTCCTGATGTACGGCGGGAGACGCGGTCATTTTTGACCCGGGCTGTGACCGATCCGGTATGTGATTCAAACTGGTTTATGAATCATGTCCCGCGAGGTAGTATAGGACACATACATAATCTATGCCTACTGAGTATATTCAGGCTCTAGCCTATGTAATGTAGCAGTCAATAGTCCTATTTTAGCACAGAAGCTAATTCATAACTATTGCAATATATTGACATTGCCATGAGTACACATTTTTGATGTCAACTTAAAAATGCTGGGTGCTCAATTGTTTATTTTCCAACAGGTCAAAGAAATGGGTCATCAATAGCAGACGCGCTGACTTGAAAAAAAAACACCAAAGCAACTGTACAACAACTATCGGATTTGCTCCATCCATATTGAAGATAGCCAGTTCATGGACCCGGCCCACCAGTCACTGATGCCACATGGCATCCCAACTCTATTCGAGTCTGTTCCTAATCCACCAAGCAGAATAGCATCAAACAGACAGCGGACAGAGCGATACACACCAAACTTACGTGAAGGTATTCTAGTACCAGTAGTATATTATGAGTTTATCATCATGGGACAACTATTCAACAATTCATTGGGTAACATATGGTAATATCCATAACAATTGAATAACTAGTAAATGTGCCAACTGGAGATCAGTTCATTCAGTCTGAATAATACTAAAACTAATTATTGACTAAAACAACACCATTATAGATTTATTACAACCAGTCTTATGAACCTTTTCAGAAGAATCTTCTGTGTTTAAGTTTAGTGGTGTCACTTTCTAATTATTGCCTTAATGAAATGTATGTGTTGCAGCTACACCAATACACAGCCGCGAGCAGTCAGCCTGCCTGATGAATCATTGCCTGGGTGGCTGGGCCCTCATCTGTGCCAAACACCCCTCAAAACAGAAACTGCAGAAGGAAGTTGCTCGACTGAGAACGAAGGTCTGCCATTTGAAACAGCAAAAGAAATCTTGCAAGCAAGCGACGAAGAGAGACACTAATATTAAAAGTATAATATCACAATTGTCTGTCTAACTCCCCAGCGACACAATTTTGTTTATTGAGACTCAGATCAGGTCATCAGGATGTCTCGACGAAAGAAGCAAGGTCACCGATGGGCAATCAAAGACAAGATGTTGGCTTTGTCTATCTTTTATCATAGTCGTAAAGCATATCGGCTGCTCAGCAAATTATTTTGCTTACCGTCCAAAGTCGACCCTTCTGAGATCTCTACGAAAGTCTAACCTGTCTTCTGGCTTCAGTGATCAGGTGTTTAATGCCCTGAAGCTAAACGTTGCCAGTATGCCTCTGCATGCCCGTCAATGTGCCCTGACGTTTGACGAAATGTCACTTAAATCTGCTTTGGTGTATAATTATCAACTTGATACCATTGAAGGTTTTGAAAACTTTGGTGACATGGGCCGAAGCAAGTACATGACCACTCATGCACTTGCCTTTATGGTTCGAGGGCTCTCATCCAAGTGGAAGCAGCCAGTGGGAAATTTCCTTAGTTCTGGCGCAGTCACAGGAAAGATGTTGCAGTCACTGACACGTGCATGCATTGGCAAATTGACAAAGATTGGCATCTCTGTAAATGTGTTAACATGTGATCAAGGTTCAAATAATCGCCAATTCCTGGAGACATTTGAAAAAATAAGCATCGATAAATCACACATCACGGTTGACCACCATGAAATATGTCATCTATGACCCACCACTTTTGTTGAACATTGTGTGCAACAATTTTGTGAAGCATGGCTTCATTGTGAACAAGCAATCAGTTGAATGGCAATATGTCACACAGTTTTACGAGTTCGATAAAGCAAATCTTATTCACATGGCTCCTAAACTGCAAGACAAACACTTCACCTTACCACCTTTCTCTAGCTGCCCAGGTGCCCAGCCACTCTGTTGCTGCAGGTATATCTACCCTTTCTGTTTTGGGTCACTTAGATGAAGAAGCAGAACGTACAGCTAGTTTCATTGAAATGTTCGATCAAATATTTAATGCTTTCAACAGTAATTCACTGAAATCCAGTCAGAAATTCAGCCATGCTATTCAGAATGACAGTGGGCATGTGCACTTTTTGGAGGATGCTCTGAAATTCTTAGATATGATACAGTTGGAAAATGGCAAAAAATTGCCATGTTTGAATGGGTGGAAAATTTCCATCAAAAGTCTGCTTTCTGTTTGGGCAGATTTGAAAACAAATCATGATTTTCAGTTTTTGCTGACTAATAGACTTAACCAAGACTGCTTGGAGAACATGTTTTCTGTTATTCGACGCCGACGGGGACATGGAACAACCCTGACCCACAGCAGTTCCCGGCTGCATTTCGACAGGTTGTCGACAAACTCCTACCTAGTGAAGCAAGTTATTGCGAAGCTGACACTGACAAGATCATGTTAGATCTCTCCTCTTAGACATAACATCAAATCCAGTGAACGAGTCTATGTATGCAGAACCGATCACATCTGAATGTACAGATGACATAAATGCATTGAATATTGCGATAAAGAATGTTGTCAGTTACATGGCTGGATATGATTGTAGCTAGATATGACTGTAGCTAGCTTGCCAGAAAATGACACATCAACCGCACTTTTAAAGGCAAAAGCTTACCGACCAACAGGCACACTCATGGTGTCAGTTGTACGGCTGTTCATGAAAGTCAAGATTTTCCATGCCATCAAGACTTCAAATGCAAATAAAGCATGTACACATGGGAAACGCAACCGCAAAATGTTAAAACTGATGCATATGTAAATGCATTCTGTGTGTTCAATGTATCTAGCTAATTTAATTCCATTTGTCTGGTAAACGCTACAGAAACATTAAGACCAGAACCACAAGGTTTAGGAACAGTTTTTACCCATAGGGTGTAAAATACTTAAACGGAGAGATCTTCCTTGTGCCATAAATATGCCTTCTGTAAATAAAAAAAAAATTAGTTCTTATGTCGCTTATTTAACTTTTTATGACTGGAGATATGTCTTTCTTTAACATGTGCTGGCAGTTGGCTCTGGTTTTAACTTATGTTTCAGCATAGCTGTCTGTTTTGTAACGTCTCTGATTGCATATTTTATGTCTGTGTGTTGGGGGGGAGGGGAGTGAAGTGTGGAATTGTGTATTGAATGTTGTAATGAGAACTTGAGTTGTTATCGCCACAACACCTTAACTTTCTTGTACATTTTATTATAAAATGCTACTTGGCAATAAACCGTCTGAATCTACATTGTACTGTTTTTACATGTTTTTGTAATCAATAAAGATTTGCTAACAATGCATAAAGATAAACCATGTTGTTTACAACTTAACAGTTGATCATACCAACCACTGGGTGGCAGCACTTTCTGGTAATTACCATTGAAACAATAGGAAGTGAAACGTCTTATTACTATATATTGTCTTTGCTACAACCCACTGTATACAATACAACCCACTGTATACACTACAACTCACTGTAGACACTACAACCTACTGTATACACTACAACCTACTGTATACACTACAACCTACTGTATACACTACAACTCACTGTAGACACTACAACCCACTGTAGACACAACAGCCCACTGTAGACACTTCAACCCACTGTAGACACAACGACCCACTGTAGACACAACGACCCACTGTAGACACTACAACCCACTGTAGACACTACAACCCACTGTATACACTACAACCCAATGTATACGCTACAACCCACTGTATACGCTACAACCCACTGTATACACTACAACTCATTGTAGACACTACAACCCACTGTAGACGCTACAACCCACTGTATACACTACAACCCACTGTAGACACTACAACCTACTGTATACACTACAACCTACTGTAGACACTACAACCCACTGTATACGCTACAACCCACTGTAGACACTACAACCCACTGTAGACACTACAACCCACTGTATACGCTACAACCCACTGTAGACACTACAACCCACTGTATACACTACAACCCACTGTATACACTACAACCCACTGTATACGCTACAACCTACTGTATACACTACAACCTACTGTAGACACTACAACCTACTGTATACACTACAACCTACTGTATACACTACAACTCACTGTAGACACTACAACCCACTGTAGACACAACAACCCACTGTAGACACTTCAACCCACTGTAGACACAACGACCCACTGTAGACACAACGACCCACTGTAGACACTACAACCCACTGTAGACACTACAACCCACTGTATACACTACAACCCACTGTATACGCTACAACCCACTGTATACACTACAACTCACTGTAGACACTACAACCCACTGTAGACGCTACAACCCACTGTATACACTACAACCCACTGTAGACACTACAACCTACTGTAGACACTACAACCTACTGTATACACTACAACCCGCTGTAGACACTACGACCTACTGTATACACTACAACCTACTGTAGACACTACAACCTACTGTATACACTACAACCCGCTGTAGACACTACAACCCACTGTAGACACTACAACCCACTGTAGACACTACAACCCACTGTATACACTACAACCCACTGTATACACTACAACCCACTGTAGACACTACAACCCACTGTATACACTACAACCTACTGTATACACTACAACCTACTGTATACACTACAACTCACTGTAGACACTACAACCCACTGTAGACACAACAACCCACTGTAGACACTTCAACTCACTGTAGACACAACGACCCACTGTAGACACTACAACCCACTGTAGACACAACGACCCACTGTATACACTGCAACCTACTGTAGACATTACAACCCACTGTAGACGCTACGACCGACTGTATACGCTACAACCCACTGTATACACTACAACCCACTGTAGACACTACAACCCACTGTAGACGCTACAACCCACTGTATACGCTACAACCCACTGTAGACACTACAACCCACTGTATACACTACAACCCACTGTAGACACTACAACCCACTGTAGACGCTACAACCCACTGTATACGCTACAACCCACTGTATACACTACAACCCACTGTAGACACAACAACCCACTGTAGAAGTACCATTGGTGGCGGCGTCGCGGAACAAATGAAGCGTGTCGTTGTCAATAAACAGACTCGTCACATTCGCGCCAGTCGGTCGTTGTCACTCACTTGATAACGTAGAGTCCTCATGAGGAGAGAAACACATGTTCCAGTCCAAGGCAACGATAATAATATATTTGATGCATACGTGCGACCAATAAAGTCAATTAGTGGTATCGTTTAGAAACAACTTGTAAATCTATCTACCAAACCTACATACTCAAATATATTATCAAATTAGAAATCGGGCAACGTTAGATGATTCCCTTCTTAAATGCACTCAATAACAATACTCCCTCTCCATTTCTCGGTCTTACGTGCATAAGAGACATCCGTTACTCCAAAGTTTCACACATTTCTGTTACCAGTGTTACATGTATGCACCACTCAAAGATGGCACCTGTGAGCTTGTGAATACGAGCTACAAGATGGTGTGAAACTGGGACTTTAAACTGCTGGAGTACGTATTCACGCAGTACGCGGAATACCATTGGTTAATCGGACGTCAAATCACCGATGCGTGTCCGGTGGAATATAAAAACACTACGTTACGGTAGGTGACACGCAGTACGCAGCAGCCTGGTCCTAGACCTACTATCTTTTCAATTACCGCAACTGCCGTCGATGCAGAATGTTTGTAGCTGATCAGCTGGTACTGGCTCTTTCGCCCACAAGCTCGAAAGAATCAAGCAACAATGTAGGTTAGTACTGGGCCATGTTAGATTCATATTGAAGTAAGTATAACTACCTTTCACAGTCTCGAGTATTGCTTGCAAGACCCCTCGATCGCTTCTTCTGCGAACATCCCTCTACGATACGTGCGCAACCTATCATACAAAACGTACCATTGTCTTCCGAACACTGAGTTGGGACCTACCACAAAACATACTACACCATAAGACCCATAGTGCTGAACCCCAAGGATTGAAAAACTCCTAGAACTACCAAGTTGTGCCGAGAAACATGCGTGAGATCATGGGCGGATCCAAACACTGAAAATAAGTGTCCAACTTCCCAACAGGACACTTCTTGTCATTCAAATGTCTACCAAGGACAGTTCTTTATACACTGGAAAGCACAAACAAATTCACAAATCTTTCATTATTTGTGCTGCAGCGGTTTATTTAAATACGTGACGAAATATGTCCAATTGTTCTGAACCAGTTAAGGTAACAGCATATTGATTTACCGTAAGTGTCCCAATGTCTAATTAACACGCATGTCTTCTGAATTACACATAAACCTGATTGGAAGACTTCAAACGAACGCAGCAAGTTTTATTGAACGCAACGATGAACATGAACTATGACCTAACCCCTTTTCGCTTCAAATAGTTTTTCTTATTGTTGATTATTCATTTCTAGCATGTATATAATGATACCCAGGTGGGTGTGGAGTTCTCACCCTTGGGGAAATGTGAGACAATCCAATATACGCACGCACGCACCCACCCACCACCGAATCGTGAAGATCAACTTATTGTCATATCTTCTCAGCCAGATAGGATAAAGACATGATCAACATGTCTTTTCATACGTTTTCAGGCATGTGAAATGCGATGCCACTATTATTTAAAAAAAATAATGAACATAAAACAAGATGGCGAAAATGCATGTGCTAAATCTGGACAGATTCGGCATAAAATAAAATCATGAATACATTAACTTTCCCTATGTTACAGATGTGGAGAATTACATAAGATCATAATATTTGAAAAAAATACATTTGAAACAACATGTTATAATTTATTGTGTGAACTATGCGAAAACGGGCATATCGCATAAATATATAAACTGATTATTATTATTGGGCTGCGGCCAACCGTATGCATCCGAAGGCTGTGCGTCGGTGCTGCCAAGAAGTTGAATTCACCAGATCTAAAAACATTAAGAGCTTCAGCCTTGTCCAGAACAGCTCGCCCTTGAACTGGCGAAACCATTAGAACACTGAAGGATACACTGCCAGGATGACAGAAATGCAACAAAAGAATGAATATATCGGTGCCATCCGCAACAGCCAGGACGGTACCAACCTCTACACACATGAAACTTGCTGGACAATTAGAATACCGCCCTCCTCCTGCAGGGTAGCCATATCCTGACGCATGTATATGCAGCCACTTGTGATCTCTACAGGAACAGAATCACTGCCAGTGACGACCAGGACCAGTTTATGCTTTTGAAAATCAGCCTTGACGATGAGATCAATCAGTTGCGTTTTGTTGGTGTTGGCAGTAAGGATGACTTTCTTTGGTGGTAGGTGAGCTGTGCAACGTAATGTGTAAACCATGCTCTCTCCTTTGTTCCTGCCACATCGCGTTCACTCCATAGTACTACCATCAATGTATCTGTGGAAAACTAAATATACGTCATTTTTCGAAGTCAAAGCTCTACCCAGAGAATAGCGTACCCATCGAGGAATGTTGTCTGCACATCTTGTTCAGCCAGGGGTCTTGACACTTCAACCTTGTCGCATTCGTGATAATGGATTTGGTTTTGGCATCCCTCATATTTCCAATTGATTGATCCCTGGTCGTATTACTCTTATGTCATGCAATGTTCTAATAGTTTCGCCATTTCAAGGGCGAGTTGACCTGGAGATCAACGCATCAGCAAAAAACACAGCTCCATCGTCCCAGACTTTCTTTCTCTAACGACCTCAAAGGTTGTGATACTGTGGCATTATACTTTTGGGCATTGGCAAGGATGCAACCCTTAAAGTTCTTAGATCTGGTGAACATTCACTCAACTTCCTTGGCAGCGTCGGCAAACAACCTTCGGGTGTCATGGAACAAGCAACACACTTCGTGCTGAGCTACAATGGTTAACGTAGCACTGCAAATAATGTGGTCTTCCAAAGTTGGTAGAAGGAAGGCCAGCGCACACAAAAATCGTGTTCATTGCCTCCCACAATTGAAGCCTTTCAAGACAATGTGGTCAGGACTGATTTTCAAGTTGCAATTGGGCTACATTCCTTGTCCCCAAACCCGCCAGTGATAGACCCTACTGTGCACAGTTGGTTGCAGGAGGAAGGATCCGATGCACTCAGCCCAACTACTGTCCCTGCTGACATCTTGCTGCCAATGGGGTTGCTGAAGCTTATAATAAAGTGCGCATGTCATAGTTAGATGTAATGCAACGAGCACAGATGCAGCTGCAACAGTTCCAACTTGGCATGCATAATATGTTGTTCCTGCCAGGGTGGGCATGATTGCTTTAAAGGAGAGGAATATATGCGTTCAGTGAGATGTAGTCGAGGGCGACTGATGCTTGAAAAATTAACCAACAATCTCATGAAGATGAGTAGAACATGGTTATCTAATAAATAGTGGTGTCTATATAATCACTGTGTATATGTATGCGATATGCCAGTTTTCGTATAGTTCACATATACATAATAATAGGGTCACATTTTATTTCAATTGTATTTTTTAAAAGAAATTATTATCTTATGTGATTCTTCACATCTGATGACATAGGGAAAGTTAATTTAGTCATGATTTTATGTTACATGGTTGCCGAAGTTGAGATGTAATCGTTTGCCGCATCGTCAGCAACCATTTTCAGCACACATATGGCCGCCATCTTGTTTTCTGTTCAATATTGTTTTTTTTAATAATGGTGGTATTGAATTTCTCCTGTCTGAAAATATATAAAACCATGTTGATCATGCTTGTATGTTATTTAGTTGCGAAAATATGAGACTGTTTTTCAATTTCCCCAAGGGTGAGAACTCCACACCCATACACATGCAAGATATGAATAATCAACAATAAGAAAAACTATATCAAGCATAAAGGGATTACCCCCTCGGCTGCCCGACTACGCTAGCATGTGCCAAGTTGTATGCCCGTGTAGCCTTTCTTAAGCAAATTATTGTTGGCTCAAATGTCGGTCCATTGCCAGTTTGGCAGTCAGTGTGCCAAGGAAGCGCGGGACCGGTGCTCGTAACGCCCACCAACCCATATCATAATCACTCAGGCATGGAGACAGGGGGCTGTCACGCGTGCTGTCTGTAGACAGTCATGAGTGAATCCATAAGTGGTGTTTACGCGTGACGTCACCGACGATCAGTGGCATATTTAGGTTGAGGCCAAGGGGATGTTGCCAGCCTAGTCACCCACGATACCGTGTAGCGGCTCAACGGGAAAAACGGGAACAAATACAACAAATTAAGCCAAAGGAGGGCCATGGCGATGATAACAATGGCCTCCCCTAAATACGCCACTGCTGACGATGATAACAATAACCTTTGGGACCCCCTGGACGCACTGCGCTATCAGTGCGTGCATGGAAATGATAGCTATCTACATGTGCATGAAAATAATATATATTCATCTACACGTGCATGGAAATAAGCGTATTTTTATTAGTTATTCATTGAAGCGGTCAATATGCGTGAGATTTACAGCTAGAGCGTGAGGCGGAAACCAAATGCATGAGTCTCACGCCAAATGCATGAGACTTGGTAGCTGTGCTACATATGTGCGTGGTGATATACGAGGTAACGTGTACGGACCGTCATCAAACCTACGTTGGCGGAACCAGCACTGATGGCCAGGCGCAAAGAGCTTATCAGCACGAGGGCCCCCCACGACTGTAAGGACACACTGAGTCAATGATGGCCACATGATCACGGTCAAAGTGCGACAGTGCTGGCGACAGAAGACAACGTCTGGTGCAGAAAGATAAATCATGCGACTGAGATAACGGGTGGGCACCCCTCGTTCAACTGAGACGGTTTTACAACATTCCCGCCGTTTTCCTGGAACTGCCGTCATGTGACAACCACCAACATGACACACGACACTAGAGGGCAGTTCAGACTGACGCTGACGGAGGGCCCGAGAGGGTCTTGAAAGCAGTGTTTCGCAATATTACCGGTATATCGGTAAGCCCTATATTGCGGTATTTTCTTCTGCTCGATAGGTATCGAGATATGCATTCGACGTACCGGTATTTCCAACTTGTCAAAAATGTCAAAAATGTGCTTTATGAGGAATTATATGAGTTTTGACTGAAATAGATTCAGTCACAATATATATGTGTCTAATACACACACGTGTGTGTGGGGGGGGGTGGGGTGGTGGACAACGCCAGGGTAGTGGACAGTGTCGACCAGGCGGCCGTTAGTTAACAAGCAGCGAGGACAAAACATGGGCCATAAATACATAATTGAGAACCATATTACTCTTAACACGTAAATAAACCTGGCAAGGTGAAGTCCCTACATTGTGTACGACCAATGTCGTCTTGGAACAGCGTCAAAGCGATCAACACAAACGGTACTTAGGTTGTAAATTTTTTTTAAAGATACGCTGTTGTTTGTCTCGAGTAAATGCATGTAACAGATTTGTTCTTTGAAGGCGCACATCGATGATTCAGGGCGGATCAACGGGACGTTTTATATTGACGCACACTCAAGATCCGCTCTAGCACAACAAATTACAGTTACGTCATCTGGTAGACACCTTTATTGTACACTGTGCTAGCTCCAGCAGTTACCTGAATATATCAATACATTATCATTATCGCGCCTTTTGAAACGGAGTACAAAATGTTAGGCGTATAAGAAGTATTAATGCTTCCTTTTGAAAAAGCGATATATGTATATGTATGATTCGCACAGAACACGTCAATTGCTGATGGTAGCTTTATCAAACATTTACAGGCTTTTGTTAAATATAATTGTGTGAAGTCGATTCGTATTTCTGCAATTGTTTGCGAAATGAATCTACTATTGTCTGCAGGAAACACAATCAGCAACAGTGTTAATTTGCTACACTAATATAATGTATTGGAAGCACATTAAAGTAAACGATCTTATCTAAAGCAATTACTATAGAATATTAGTTTCGTATTATACGATAGTCGTTTATTTTACACAAAGTCACGATCAAAACCAATTCCAGTGACTCGCGCTAAACAACGGCCATACTTGGATTCGATCCAAATTTCCATGAGCTTTACATTTGAGCTGCCACTAGAAGACACATAGATTCACACTCAAGCACGCACACGCACGCACGCACGCTCGCACGCACGCACGCACGCACGCACGCACGCACGCACGCACACACACACACACACACACACACACACACACACATACGCACACACATATTCTGCCTTGCCAAGGCAAAAGGAAGTATCTACAAAAAGTCAAAATGAAATAATTGACTTTCAAAATTTTGCTCTGCCAAAACACTTTGGTGAAGAATAAAGCAGATCATTTTTATAAGTCAATCGTTCAATAATCCGATTTTAATTATGTGGGTCAATTGGGTTGCGGTCAATATTAGGGCGAATCTCGGCATGCGTCCGACGTCACGGACGCACGCACGCACCCGCGCACGCCAGGCCGCTAGTTGACAATGGGAACCTTAGACCTATTATTAGTTAACTGAACCTGTGTAGTCCCTACATTGAGCACAACCAACGTCGTCTTGGAACAGCGTTAAACAATCAACACAAAAGGTGCCTGGATTGTAATAAAGTTACGTTGTAGTGTTTCACGTGTAAATGCAACAATGCATGTGTTTAGAAATAGCTTCACAATGGACCAACGGGACGTGTTATATTGAGTGCTGACGCATTCATACTGCTTGTCTCAATGCATCGTTAAATGTATATCTGTTCTGGCAAGCTATCTGTGCATTTCTGTTATCGCGCATTGTGTATACAATGTTGACCGTATAAGAGGTATAAATATATGATGATAATAATAAATTTCTATAGCGCCTATATCCCCAGACACATGAGCTCAGAGGCATGAGAGATTCTTAATACACGCTAACGGACTTTTGTTGATTCTAACTGCGTGACGTCGATTAGTATTTATACATCCACATGAAAAACGACCAATGTCAGTGTTAATTTGCTATAATGATGTATTGGATGCACTTTAAAGTAATAGGTCTGATGTAAGGCACTTATTGCGTTACACCATTAGTTTTGCATTATAATTATGGTCTACGCGATAAATATGAATGTCAAACGAAACATTTGCAATTTGCAGCGCCCTTGTAATTGTTAGTTGCAGTTTGTCCAAATTCAATCCGCGTCTTTCTAAAAAAAAAATTTAGTTTCCGACAACTAATAACTAAATTAGTCTTCACAACAATCACATACACATAATGGTAAGAATTTACTGGTACAAAGATTAATAGTTGCATGCACCTATGCCATAATATATTTTATTGTGCAAATGTTCAACACACAACATTAAACGCAAGTCACTCAGAATCGTCACAGCAACAATTGAAATAAGACATTCTTTTGAAACCATGTCCCGATTTATGGCAACAAACGTATTTGATTAAAATGCTTGATTAAAATCGTGATAGTGCATTTGGTTATAAAATGTGGTCCCTACAAAGGAGTATTTTGCAGGGCGTGCGGGGTGTCCAGACAGTCATCAAACGTACTTGGGCAAAACCAGCAGGTCACTGGGGGTCATTCTCACCAACACGACTGTGGGGAACACGAAGCTTAGGAGGGCTACACCATCACAGCCTGAGACGAAACAATATTGGCGAAAGAGGAACATTTCTGGCGCATAAAAAAAGCAAAGCAGCATTAATACGACAGAGGCATCTAACTATGAACAAATATCGGAGATACAATCTTCCCGTGATCTTCGTTAATTTGTTAATATATATTCAACCTTATAATCATATAGTTATTGCCATCGTAATGTGCTACCAAATCCCGGTGCTATAATCCAGAAATCATTGACACTGTACTGTGGTACCAAACTCCAGTGATATTTATTCAACTGTGCTGTGTTACCAAATCCAAGTGGTGTGTGTGCGTGCGTGCGTGCGTGCGTATGTGTGTGTTACTTAACCCCAGTGCTATATATTCAACTCTATAATCCAGTAATGCTTTACACCGTACTATGTTACCAAATCCACGTGTTACGCAATCTGCAAATCATTCGGTAACCCACCAGGTAAAACGTAAAACATGTAGGATTTAGAGGAACTACGATTTCAATTCCTGAAATGTTAGTTGTTTGCATTAAAATTGACATACGTTATGTTGTCGCCGTCAATCCACTCGAGGTACAATCGTTTCAATGATTGAGAGGCATTGCCATCACAACGCAGTTAGTCCCGTTGCGGCGCGATTAGAAGGAAGATGTGAACAAATATAGTCGAGTAATTTACACAATTACTACATGCATAACAGTTGTGGACCAGGAGGGAAACATTTTACTGTAACAATGACGACATTTTCCATCGTTTTTTCTGTTGAATCGCGTCATATTTATAGTCGCTTCTACAATTCATTTAACTTACGGATGTGAATAGCCTCGACTTGACATCTATCCGTTCCCGCAGAATTTAGACTGGGCCAAGTAGAAAATAATGTAATAGTTTGTCCGATGATTTAATTAATTAATTTCATTGTCCTAATTTTAATGCATATTTCATATTTGTATATATGTGGGTTTGTAAACCTAAAATAAGGGTATTCGTATTAAGACTAGATAATACATTTGCACAAACGAGTTAGCAAGTCGTAGTAGATATTAGATAGGCTTATTTTGTACGCGAAATGACTCTAAATGGAGGCAAGCGAAACATTTAATTGTGGAGGCAGCTTTAAGTAAATTACGTGAACCAACAAACATTGTCACACACAAACACCTCCGTGCTGTCTTAAGTAACTTACGTGAACCAACAAACATTGTCACACACAAACACATCCGTGCTGTCTTAAGTAACTTACGTGAACAAACAAACATTGTCACGCAGAAACACCTCCGTGCTGTCTTAAGTAACTTACGTGAACCAACAAACATTGTCACACAGAAACACCTGTGTACTGTCTTGAGTAACTTACGTGAACAAACAAACATTGTCACACAGAAACACCTGTGTACTGTCTTGAGTAACTTACGTGAATAAACAAACATTGTCACGCAGAAACACCTCCGTGCTGTCTTGTGAATCAGTGACTACACTAATAACATGCATTCAAACATACAGCTTGTGTGTTTTTTTTCTATATTAACAAAGGTGAGGTGTCCATTCATGTGTTATTTTCGATTATACAGTAATGTCCTGTCATGGCTGGTCCTGGTGTATTCGCGTGTGTGGGAATTCAAGTTGTTCTTTTATCATTTCGTGTTGTAGACATCTTTGTTACCCATGAGACTATTTATGAAAGAGAGTTCGCCGTACAAGTCGTCCCGTCCAGCCACAGTCAGCCCGGCCTTGCCCGGCAGCTGGGCAGGATAGTCTTCTAGGTCTGTCATGCGGTTGAGCGCGAACAGATTGCCTCCTACAATGCTGCCGTAGTTTGTGTCGACGAGGCAGTCGAAGCGGTTCTGGGATATGGCCGTAGGCAGGTCGACACAGTTTGTGGAGTTGCCGTTGTAGAGAGGCAGCAGCTTCCTCATCAGACACCGGTTGTTCTCCCTCAGCCACGTGTTACCCTGGAACAGACAAGTATAATATGACCGACCGACCGACCGACCGACCGACCGACCGACCGACCGACCGACCGACCGACCGACCGACCGACCGACCGACCGACCGACCGACCGACCGACCGACCGACCGACCGACCGACCGACCGACCGACCGACCGACCGACCGACCGACCGACCGACCGACCGACCGACCGACCGACCGACCGACCGACCGACCGACCGACCGACCGACCGACCGACCGACCGACCGACCGACCGACCGACCGACCGACCGACCGACCGACCGACCGACCGACCGACCGACCGACCGACCGACCGACCGACCGACCGACCGACCGACCGACCGACCGACCGACCGACCGACCGACCGACCGACCGACCGACCGACCGACCGACCGACCGACCGACCGACCGACCGACCGACCGACCGACCGACCGACCGACCGACCGACCGACCGACCGACCGACCGACCGACCGACCGACCGACCGACCGACCGACCGACCGACCGACCGACCGACCGACCGACCGACTGACCGACCGACCGACCGACCGACCGACCGACCGACCGACCGACCGACCGACCGACCGACCGACCGACCGACCGACCGACCGACCGACCGACCGACCGACCGACCGACCGACCGACCGACCGACCGACCGACCGACCGACCGACCGACCGACCGACCGACCGACCGACCGACCGACCGACCGACCGACCGACCGACCGACCGACCGACCGACCGACCGACCGACCGACCGACCGACCGACCGACCGACCGACCGACCGACCGACCGACCGACCGACCGACCGACCGACCGACCGACCGACCGACCGACCGACCGACCGACCGACCGACCGACCGACCGACCGACCGACCGACCGACCGACCGACCGACGGTCGAACGGTCGAAAGAACGAACGAAAGAACGAACGAACGAACGAACGAACGAACGAACGAAAGAACGAACGAACGAACGAACACCGATTTGGCCACCTGCTCTTGCACAAAGAACGATGTTTCTCGGATTCACATTTATGTGTCTTAAAGACACTACGTGGCGTAGTGATAGTATTTTACCTTCGAGTCTAGCAAGCCACTTTTGTACACCATGCGTTTACACAGCGGGAACTCGACGTCGACCATGTGACTCGTACCATATACGTCGCACTGGAACTTCTCATGGAAGCACTCGTAGAATCGACAGTCGCCCTTCTCGGCGAAGGCGACACACTGTGACAAGCGGTCTGAACAAATAGATGCACATAGATTAATTATGAAGAACACATTTTGAGCAAATAATGCCCATTACCTTTAAACTACATCTGTTTGACAAACAATCTAGACAACTATAATTGACAATTTCCTACGATGATCGGCGTATTGCATTCATTTTCCATGCTTTCAACAGCACACAACATTATTAAATGGAAACAAAAGGTATGGTTCTGGGCCTATGCGCCTATAGCAGTTACTAAAACCAGGGGGTGCAGTAATACATACGCAACTGCACTGCTAAATATTTAGACATTTTCCATGTATCCCTAAAATATGCTTCAAGTGTGATATTTAAATTCGGCGCTTGCCGAAATTTTTACCCCGAGTATTCGCATGATTCAGTATTGTCGCGTGCAATTCTTAAAGGGAAAATGTCTTGGTTTTGGGCCGATGCATCTATAAGAGTTACTAAAACAAAACAATTTGCACCTACAATTAAGAATATCACGTCACTGGTTTACTAGGAAAACCGTGTTGAACACACATCATCTTAATTTCATGGGCCGCACTGTAGATAATCCTACGTCACGGGTGCCGTAGTCTGGCAATATTCGCTCGTCAACCGAAAATATATTTGTAAAAAACTAGTCATATACTGCGGTTTGCGTCCAAACTCAACTTATGTAACTTATTGTGGCCTTTGTTTACTAAACTATTCCCCTTTCCGACATAACATCCCGTTTGGTTGAGACTTTGCCTTGGTTGTGTGTATACCAATATCGTTTAATACGTCACACGGCAGTCTAGAATACCCGACTTAATAGAAGTGCGCATGCACTTGTCGGTCGCGCTGGTTAACATTTTAGAACACATTCTGAGTAAACAACTGGCGTGATATTCCCGATTTTAGTTGCACATGACTAGTTTTTATTATCTCTTATCTCCATGACTTTTGTTTCGTTTTAAGTAGATCTTCCGAAATCTTGTTACAGAATTGCAATTACAGCGTTATTATTATTTCAAGTGGTTTTTAGTGTCGTTAATTTATATCAAGGTTCAACAAACTTCAATTCACTACAGGCCAGACGGGCGCAGTGATGCAATCTACGATTGCAAAGTGATATGACATTCCACAACATTCATTGACAAGCAATATCAGGTGTCCACGTTTCGTTATTGCCGGTTGTGCCGTTCAGCTGAAAACAGTCGCCAACCGTCGGCGAATATCTAGCAGTGCCAGATGTCCACCGATTGGTCGGCGACTGGCAACACGTGTTGCCAACTGCCGATGGAGAACCTACGAGTAACGACTACATTTGAGTTGCCAACTGAAAAACTAGTTGCCAACTTGTTGGCGACAAAATCGGTATGTGTCTACTGGGCTTTAGCCGTCCTATTTGGTTATATTTAAGTGATTGTCTCGTGATACTGGATGGAGATTTTCTTCGTGTGTGACCAATCCACCTTCATTTTCTCCTTTTGATTTAATTTCTCACTGGAAACTGTGTAGTCCTTTCCTAGAGAATGGTGTTGCTCACATTATCATACCATTTTAAATTCATAATTCTGCGCATGCATATATTGATGAAAGACTGTATCCTTTTCAGTGTTTGCTGTGTCATTCTCCATGTTTCCGAGCTGCACAGCAACATTGACTTGACATTTAACTTAAATATCTTCACCTTGGTGTTTAACTTTATTTGCTTTGTTTTGTTCTCAAAGTGAGGAAAGCAACTGTAGCTTTTGCGACATCTTCTGTGCCTCATATAATAGGTACTAAAGGAGTCGGTTTCTTTCAATGGTTCCCCTCCTATGGTGACTGGTTTGTTGCTATTCGTGTTGGCTTTTACGATCTTTGGCTGCATGCAGTATAAATCAAACAGTCAGCCGTCCGGCCAAAAAAAAAACAGTTTACTGAACCCTGATTTAGGGGCTTTGTAAATATAAACAAAAATAAACTCCATAATCCAAACAAATTCGGATGCGGGTGGGTGGGTGAAGGGTCTATTCAGATTTTAAAAACATTGAAAAGATGAAAAAAACCTTTCCAACTGTTTTGGCAAAGTCTGTGAAGGAACCTTCCCTAGCCCTTACTACAACATAAGCAAGAGATGGGACACATGAAGAAAAGAAAGTGAGGAATTAAAGTTCTGAACGAGTTGTGTGCATGTATTGCTATGCCATTATTGATGTAATAGCAGAAATGTTGATCTTGTCGTATATTGTGTTGTAGACATTGATAACTGAAACTTGCAGACATGTATGCATTTTTATTTTTGTAAATATGTTACTTTTTCAAAATATATACCATTGATGAAAACAGCTACGAGACTTGCAGAAATTCATGTACACATGTAAATATGTGACTTTTGGATGAAATATACCATGAGTTGACATTTTAAATTTTTTGGATAGGGATGGGTGGTTGGAGTCAACCCTATCCAATATTTTTTTTAGATTATTGGATTTTTTTATATTTACAAAGCCCCTTACACAATACTTTTTATTTTACATAAATCAGTTCTTTCTTAAAATGTTATCATACATTGATAAATGCCTAATTGTTGTATTACCTTCGCGCATGAAGTTTGCAACTCTCTTGAAAGTCCCGACTTGGGGGGACATTTTAAAAAGGACCTTAGTGCACGCAACCCCTGTCTGTATAACCTGCATAGCAAACAGACAAAACAATGATGGTAAATGTGCTATCAAAATAATTATTCCACACTAGTCGGATGATGTATCTTGTAGGGCGTATCGTTATTTCCTGGCTACTATGACCACCAGATAGATAGATCAATCTTTTTTTACTTATTTATTTATTTATTTTCTTTCTTTTGATGTATATATTTTTATTGATCCATCCTTGTTTTTTATCTCGCTTTTAGTGCAATGTTGCTAAGCTTATGCTTTGGGCCAATTTTCATCTTTTGTTGGCATCACCAGGCCCCTGAATTTCAGTATAAAAAAGTAATTGTTGTGTTAGGAATTTAGTCTTCATCTTTCTGCTTCACCGTAAGAACAAAACGACGCGATATTTGCATCAAGGGCTGGGTCCAATTACACAAAATAAAATAAATACCAATTTTGAATTACAGTCACTTTTCATGTATTATTCCAATTACAATTACGCTTAAAATCACAACAATTACAATAACACCTTTTCATATGCGTCAGAAGAAGTTGAATTTGGATGGGGGGGGGGAGGGAGGGGCGCAGTTGATGGCTGCAAACCACAACCTCGGATGGAGGTGAGGGTCACGTGTTCACGGTTCACCCACAAAATCCGCGCATGGATTCTAGCTAACATTTAGGAAAAATTTGGGGGCAAAGTAAACTCGAGCCACCACACCCAAAATATTGGGATGACCCCGACCCCCAGACTCCCGACGCCTATGTAACTACAACTACAATTCAAAAAGTGTATTAAATATGTGCTGATTACGACATAGGGTCATTTCTGAATTTGAATAGAGGAGCAAATGTTAAGAATTTGAATTCGTCAAAATCAGAAAAATGGTTTGAATTGGAATTGAAGTCACAAAGTGGAATGGATGACCCTAACGTTAGGTGAATGACGTATTCACATTAGGATCACAATTATAATCGCACTACTAATATTGTTAGTGTAGTTGCTATAACCATTTTCAAGTGAAAGAGTCATAATGTTGTAATTGTACTGTTCTGTTAGCTGTAAACACTGTTTGTATGCTATTTTTAACTGTGAATTGAATTTACATATTTTTTACATTTAAATTGATGTTTTGCAACACATTGATTTGAATTAAATTGTTATTGTCCTTTGTTATAAACACGTGTATTAGAGTCGAATTGGCATTGATGAAACTGATTTGGACACAGGTTTCATGGCATATGTGTTGATGAATTGGAATATGTTGTATACGATTGATAAAATGTGTGAGACCGCAGTTTTGAGTTTTATCAGGTAAGGTTTGGGATATGAACAAAACTATTGTAATTAGTAATAATTGATGTAATTGTTGGAATTACTGGAACTAAATCAATTACAATTACAACATAATTTTAAAACCAAAATCGATTACAATGATGACAAATACAACATTTGCCTGATTTTAAATATGCTGGGTGTCAAAATGGTGATGTCATGTCCTGTATTAGGAAACCACGTAATTTTTTTAATTGAAAAACCTTGCATTAAAACGATTGGTTTGCTTACTATCTCAAGACCCAAGTTTTGCTACAAATGTTCTGTCAAATAATAATCGTACTACCTTAATGTAATGAAATACACAGTAGTTACACAATAAAATATTACATATTAGATATTGAATAGTATATGTCGAATGAGGCATACTGACACGTGACTCTATTCTTATGTTTTCTCGCTATACCATCTAATGTGCATACTACTATGTGTGTATAAGTTATCACATTATAATTAATAAGACCAAATTATACCCGTACCTGCTTCCATACTGCTTGGGCGCCCTTTCCGTAGAAGTCCTGAATCTCAAAAACTTTAATGAGGGCTAATGTGTTTGTTAACACCACCTTGCAGAAACCTTCTCCGCTGGTAAGGTAACACCCAGGATGCGTGCCGAAGGCCGTTCGTTTGATGGTGCCACAATCGGATCCACTTTTATACCAGGGCGCAATTTTTTTTATCAGACACATCCGAACAGCGTCCACCCATTCCTTGCCCTGCAGGAATACCGAAATAGTACTTTAAACGACAAACAGCTGCTGTGACATCCTTTTTCAATAAAAATAAGGAGAGTGCAATTATATAATGCAAAATTTCCCTGCAACATAAAATGCAGCATCGTTAAAAGCAGACAAAACGTAAAGCAATTGTGATGCATACGAATAAAAGGAAAATGAGAAATCAATGCAGCAACAATAAAAACAAATCGTAACACAGTCGAAAAAATACCGGCCGGACATTGTAGTTAACTCATTAATGCACATTAAAAATGTTTGTTCTTTATCTCATGCCGCATAGTAGGTGGTGTTGGGAGATTGTGCACTCTAGAACAACTCCACTCAAATTCTTTTTTACGTATTGTTGTCATGTTTCTTTAATGTTTTTTCTTTCTCGCGTGGGTTTTTACTTTTAAATATTCAAATGCATTTAAGGAGAACAAATATTTTTAACAGATTTGAAAACAAAATACGAACACGTGGTACTAAATGTTAAATAAAATTACCAAGCTTACCGTTATGTTGCTCGTTTTACAATACTTACTTGTTTTGTTTTCTACTTTATTTTATCATTATTGTTCCGGCCTTTATTATGTGTTAGTTAATAGAACCATGTTGTCGCTGGTGATGTTTTTGGACTTTGCGTTCGCCACCAAGAAATATTTTTATAGTTTACTAATGCCGCTCATTTTATTTCTACGTCACATGCGACATGTTTCTTTATAATTCTATTGCATGAGCTAAAATGTTATTTTTTTAACACAGTAAATAAATATGCTAGAACCAAAAATGGAATATTGCTAAGTTTATAATGTCAGACTCACCACTACATCAAAATCTTCATAGAACATTCTGAATCTGTTGCAGTATCGATAGCCATAACTTAAAGCATAGTCGTCGTTGACACACGAGTCTTGACATTTGTAGAACTCGCAGACACCCTGTTTGGCCAGCGAGTCGCACTCTGCAATAAAATTCTCACATTTAGTGTTATCTACATATAATTAATAATAGTAATTATCCGGGCCAAGTTGTTCTCGCAAACTTTCAGCTTCTGTTGTGCTTGTCTGTCAGAGCACCACAAACTGAATCATTGTTTTGATATATCGACTCCCTCTATCTTCTTCCATGCATCGCTCCCGCTTGTGTCCAACGACATACCCGTAACTCCGAACGCCCATCATCGGTAACCAGTCGGCAAAGGTGCACAAAGCCATGATCCCACTGCTTGAACTTTTCCATTCTGCTGTGCAAATTCTCTCTCTGCTGTCCAACCGAAAACACTTCTGTCTTCTTCAGGTTCAACCTCAGTCCATACTCTTTAAACACCTCCTTCCACTCCTACAGCGCTTCTTGTAGTTCCTGTTTGCTCTCTGCTACCATGGTCAGATTGTCTGCACAGTTCCTGAGAACATCATTCATTGGTAAAGACGAGCGCACACGAACGCAGCATAAAGCCGGCTTTACGCATGCGACCTGTTTGCAGCTTAAACTGTACATCGATGCGATATTACATCGCAGCAACGTCGCTTGCAATAGTCTCTTGAAATAGAACCGATTCTATTTTTGATGCGACGTCGCCTCGTCGCATCTGATTTATTCAATCAGAGGTTCCGCTAAGTAGTCGTCCTGCATGCGTTGTAGGCAGTGTTCAACCTTCCCGTCTGCGTGAGGCCAATAAAAATGCAGTCGGACCAGCAACATTTTCCCGTATTGTAATATATTACTCTGTATCTTCATGCACTGTTGCAGAGACATTCTCGAACTAATATTTGGGCGAACCGCGTAGAACCGCCACGCCGACTGGCCCTTGTTTTTCAATGCCGCCGTTCAGCTATTTATAAACCAATCGCGTTCAAATATCGACAGAACGAGCAGGGTAATGAGACAACCACTGGTCGTAGCCATCTTAGTGTTGCCAGTTTTGATCCCGCGTATATAGAGTTTTTTACATGGAGTATGACTGCGGTGCGCGTTTGACGGTTTTGATTCCGACGATCTGGTTTGGTTTTCTGACACGGTTCAGTCGGATGTCCGCAGCGCCAATAGTGTCGACAGCAATTTGTGGATGTTATTACTGTCCGACACCAAATATGACAGCGATGTGACAGCGACGCCGACTATTAGATTTGGAGATTGGAAGACGATCACCCGCCCACTCCCTGTCACTGATTTCCCGGAGTCATCTGATCACGTTGATGACCTTGGCACAGTCCGTCGCCAGTCATAGCAACTCGGTTTATTGACACATTCATTTATATGCATAGTTTAATTCATTTAATGTAATTAACTGGTTACTGAAATATCTCAATGCATAGCAATGACCATTATGATTTAACAATTTTGTTTTATAAAATTAGCTTGGGCACGTCACTTTTGAAGGTTGTTGGCCTTACAGCTGCTACTGACTAGCAACATTTTCAGAGGGCACGATGATTATTACGATTTTTACGTGTGTTCTTCTTACTGTGTCATTCACACGATGTGTTGCGATTTTCTGACGCATGCCGTTGCCAGCCAAATGACGGTGACCATGTCCTCCACTGTCCATAGATCGTCCAGTAGTCGGTAGCAGAAGAGGTAGAGTTCACCACAATATCGCATTTCGTTGATTGCGTCTCGACGGTGTAGTGCCACTATCTCATGGTTGTCTTTGCTCGGTCGACTCTAGTGCGCAGACGGTTAAGTGGTCATCAACAGACACGTGGTTGGCCAGACCCTGCTGGTCGTAATCCTATCTTGACGATTCTTGCAGTCGTCTATTCCACATACCCAGTCTAGTGCTGCAAGACGATGAGTTCAGCAGTTCTGTGGAGTTCAAGAAGCTTTTCTGCGACTTCAGTCACCTCTGGCGAATGGCAACAGTCCGTCTCACGAATAAGCAGCACGATTCACGAATAATAAACGGGAAATGGTAAACAAATGTCTTCAAATGTACATTGAACATGAAATGACGGAGATTTTTTGGCTGTGTCAAAATGACGGAGACTCCGTACGAATGACTTAAGAGTTGACATGTATGCTGTTTCAGCATCTACGTCATCGTTTGTCGCAAAATGGGTTTGTGTTAGTGATAATAGTTTTATTCTCACTTGACATATTATGTTATTGACTATTAGGTAATGGGGTGCATATATAGAACTAACTATTTGCTGCATAAGTTTCACTTAAAGTATAGTTAAAACAATTATTTGTCTTACGCCAAAGCTGAAATATACAACATGAATATATCAAACGAGGAACATACCCAGAACCCACTGCCAGAAGTTATGAACACGGACATGCGCTACATCTAGGATAGTTCAAAGATATATAGAAACCTTTGTTGTGCTTCGTCCCGGGTCCGTCACCGCAAGCCACTACCAGAACAGCAATCAGACAACACAGCGTGGTCAGCCAAGCATGTCGAGTCATGATGCGACGCTGCGACAAACATAATGCACTTGTCATGGTCGTCGAACAGTTAAACAGTGATAACGGCTGTATAGTGTATATCCTTATAAACGGAATAGAAGAAGCACTTGACATACGCCCTCTTTCGGTCACTCTCCCCAGACGGCGCGATATTGCCCATAGATACATTCCAGTGATCATTGCAAGACTGTTTGCTAACAGCAAAGTAGCCCTGGCTGTTTGCTAGTATTCAACATAAGAGAGAGAGAGAGAGAGAGAGAGAGAGAGAGAGAGAGAGAGAGAGAGAGAGAGAGAGAGAGAGAGAGA